>CM021104.1:98246303-98271387 GCA_007115665.2 Sequoiadendron giganteum
TATGGTATGATCCAGCTCCTCTCCATCTAACCTCAGCTCACTCACCAACCGCCTTGCTATAGGAAATCTCAAAATATGGCAACAATCCTCCAACATCACTCTCATCTCACCTGTTGGGAGATGGAATGTCGATGATGATGAATCCCAGTGCTCCATCAGGGCTGTCAGCATCACTTGATGTGCCTTAATGGTGGGATACCCTAAGAAGTGTAGTAGCCTTTCCTTCACCAAACATTGATGGTTCGCTTCGGTCATCGCTTGCCATGTCATTGCGAGCACCTCTAATCTCCTCTCCCGCTTCCGCAACATCTCAAACCTCTATAATCAAACCCCCCCACTCTACCAGTCACCACATCATTCACTATAATTATTTCCCAACCCCAAACATCTAACGTTAGCACACCCTTTCCTTCCTTCCATTCCCAGCCCTAGGTTCCTATTCGCATTTATTTTTTCTAACAATCTCCCCTCGGATGCTTTTCCTCTGCCTTCTCTCTTTTTTTCCGCTTTTTCCCTTCACGCCCTTGGCATGTCCCTTTTTGGACAACAATCACCCTATTCTTAGCCATGTTCACCCTTGTGTTGGGGCAAAACCACCCGTCTTCCTAGGGCACTGCCGCTTGTTAGGCGAGGCCCCCCTTTTTTAGGGGCATTGTCACCCCTCGGGAGGAGCTGCCCCTTTTTGGGGTTTGGCCACTCGTCAAAAGGGGCCACCCCTTTTGGGAGCACAGTCGCTTGTTGGATGCCCCCCCTCTTGGGGTGCCATTGACCATTGAGCAGGGCCACCCCACTTGGGGCGGGGCCGTCCATGCCCAGGGTGGGGCCGCCCCGCTTGGACATGGCCGTCCTCGTCTGAGGCACGACTGCGCTTCTGTGGGGTACAACCTTCCCTCTAGGGTGTGACCACCCTTCCACAAGGTGAGGTCACCTTTTCCCAGATGGGGACACCTATTTTTTGGGCATGGCCACCCAGGCATAATTTCTAAACTAACCCACTAATCTCTTTTTTTCTAATCCCTTGTTTTGTCAAAATGTCCTTACTCGACATTTCTCCCAACCCACCTGACGAATTCAAATTTTGTCTCCTACCCATTTTCCTAATCTATCCTAAAATCAAAACCCATGTTTTAAAAAATGCTTTAAAATTCAAAATACATCTAAAAATGCTAAAATCACAATGGGGGTTTTGAGCCTAACCTTGCATGGGACGATGCGCTTAGTGTAGAAACTTCACACCTTGTTCACATGGTAGATGATGTTGTCATCATAATCATCTGACATCGTCTCTCTCTTGTCTTCTTCCACTCCTTTTCTCTCCTCTCTCTATCCACCGACAACTGTCACAATGAGGAATAGTAATTCTAAAATTACCATTTATAGCTTTCCCCTCTCTTTTTAAATTCAGGGAATTTTTCCCCTTTATTTAACTTTATTTTCCTCCAATTAATCTGACAATTTCCCAAGGATGCAATTTGCATCCTGTACGTCTGTTCAACTCTATTCAAAAGGAAAGCCTACCTAATTTTTTGAGCTCTTTCCAAAAGTACCTTATGTTTCTTCATATCGAGAGGTCACCTGGGGCCCCTTTTTTCTTCCCCTACCGCCCTTTCGAGGGGGCATACCCTACCAATCCATATGTATCAACATTGCACCCCTAACACAAATCTCATTTTGACCCTTGACACTTTAGAAAATCAAAGGCGGAGGCGTAATTCCACTTAAGCCCGCTGCTTGCATCCACTTGGCACCTATTTTGCGTGTCGGTGGGGGCGTTTCTATCGGGAATGCTCGCATGGTGTGCTTACGGCCTTGGAAGATTCCTATAGCTGAGACTACAAAGGCATTATATTTTTAATTTGAAGTCGAAGAGTAATGCCCCTCTTCAACTGGCTGACCTGAAAATGGTCGTTTTTCATCCATCCCTTCATATTCTTCACTTTTCCATCCTTGTCTTTTTTCAAGGAGAAAGAAGCAGAGGTTTGAGAGAAGTTTGCAAGATCACTTGAGAATTTCTCCACCATTTTGTATTTATTCCAAGATTTGTAGCATCATCCTTCACTCCATTGCAACAACTCAACACTCTGGCACTCCAACAGGGCAAGTACAAGACATACGTCGTGGCAACAGAGGCTTGAGTCCTGTGTTGCATATAGCACACACGCCTTGTTTGGAAGGAGGACCCTCTATCTTTTTCATACCCCATTTGGGTGTCCGTAATGGTCGATGTTTCTTTCAAGTATCATCTTAGGTTAACCATGTATTGCCCCTCCAAATTTGCTGAGTCCTGAAGCTTCCTTAATATTTCATGCTTTGTTGACATCCGTGGGTCCTCCTATACCTGGATTGTCAGGATTCCATTTTTTAGTTTCCCTATTTGTTTTTCCTTTTCGAACGACTTTCGGTCTACGCCTCCCTAGCTCCTAGACCCTGGCTTCAGGATAAATTTCTTGTGCCTTGTATGAAAATTGGCTTTCTGTCACGCCTTCTCGGCCTGACCCCCTAGGTTTTCCTTCTTGAGTTTCCTTTTGGTCTTTGCCATTTTGGATGGCTGTCGGCCAATGTCTTTCCGCCCTCCAAACCATGACTCTTGCTTGGCCATCGGATTCCTACTTGGTGAGTTTTTGGATGGAATTTCCGTCACGTCACTCTGGACCTCTGACTTTGGACTTCTCGCCGCCATCCTTAATTTGAATCCAACAACCTCATCGACCCCCACACTGGAATTTATTAAGGACATTAATTGTGATTATGGGTATAGATATTGGGTCCGACATGTCATTTTCAAATGCCAGGAATTCCAGAAAAGTGCAGTGTCATTGCCCCTTTCACGCCCAAGCCATCCCTTCACCGTTCTAAGAGGATCCAATAGGCCATTCATTAGGTCTACAAGGTATGTTTGTCATCCGATGGCCTTCTTTGTCTTTTCATGATTTAATGTTTAAACGATGGAAAAAGGGAAGCATTTTTTGCAAACTGATAGAGGAAACGCCATGCCACAAAACCCACTTGCTAAAATTTTGAAAAAATCCCTCCCAAACTCAAAAAATCAAAATCGAAACCTAATCTTCCTATCACTATTCTTCAAACTGAGCGACCACTCCCTTTGGGCCCAAGACCTTCAACTACCGTGGCCATTCAAACTTTAGACTTAACAAAAATTTACCTCAAACTATGAAACATCTCGTGGGTTCCGACATCCGAGACTCTACCTTCAGATTGCTACTTTACCTTCACTATTTCAAATAACGTTCTTGCCTTGCCCATTTGAGTGTCAGACCTCGACTTATCATTTGACGTGAAAAGCTTCGACAAAAGCTTCCACTTCCAAGCAACCCTCAAGTCCTGGTCTTCAAACTTCCATATGTGGGCCGTTTCTGCCATTCTGCTGTCTCAATCACCCATCGAGTGACCGCCTTCTAGCTCCCAAGTCCCGAGTGCTTCCCCGTCAAAATGTTTTTAGCAAAAATATTTAAGTCCTCACCTTTGTTAGACATCGCCCATAGGACTTCCACCATCGGGCTTCCGTTCCGTCTTGGCTGTCCCAAATGACAATCTCAAACCATCCTTCCAACCTCTGGACCTTGGCATCGCAATCTCTGTCAAGTTTTAATGGATGCATATGTAAGGAAAAATCCTTCTACAGGTCCAGACCGTTAGGTGGCAAGTCTCGGACTTCCGTCCCCATTTCACTATTTCTTATGGCTATCACTCAGTGACCTTCTGACCCTTGCGGCCCAGGCTCTCCAATGATGAAAGATTCCTAAGGCATGGTTTTGCGGCCTTCGGCCTCTTGGGTTCCAGACTCTGGAACTCCTCCTCCAGAATGTCCTTTCTCCAATGATGTTTCAAATATCTCACTTGAAAGCCTTCGCTTGGTTTGATCCCGAATGCCTTAATGGTGACCTAAGAGACCTCCAATTTGAAAATGAACGATGAAAGATGTGCTAAAATGTGATCACCTTCCCCATGGACCCTTAACTATCAAAATTCAAGATTGTGAGAAATAATTCGGCTCTTCTTGCTCTGTTTTCCCTTCAGAACGACATTCTAATAAGGGAAGTCTGACCTCTACGGCCCGCGTCATCTATTTTACTTCCAAAGAACCTTAATTGACAAATTAAGCTCTGTCAAGACATTTGAATGATATATTATTGGCTAACCGTTTATGTCACCATGCTAAGATTGTACTTAACTTTGGCCTCTATGTGTAGGATATATGGAATCAAGTGCAGAGAACTCAAGGGAAGCCAAAGACAAAGGAAAGAGAATTTCCAAAGCTCCTCGAGGCAAGGAGGATAAAGAACAGATGAAATACCAATTTCGGGGAGTACCGTTGCACTCCAAGGTCGCAACCAAGTGGAAGGACATCACTGACACAAATATTGGGCATGTAAATATTGATGAATTCATACAAAGGGTTAGAATAAGCCTCAAAATAGATAATGCAAGACTCATTAGGAGCAGTGGAATAGCCAAGGATACGGGTTTCCCTCTTACCTTGATTTCCCCTGAGCTGGTAATGGCCTGCAGAGAGGCATATCAACAAGAAACAAGGACAATTGTTGATAGAGATGGAAACATCTTGGCTGACATGTCACCATTAGGAATAACCAAAACTTTCCACATTCCTATCTTCAGAAAGATGGAGCTACCTATCATTCAGGAATGTAAAGAAATATGGGATAAAGACCCCATAAGATGCAAGAAACTTATAAATCAATAATGGCTAAAGGACATACGAGGTAGCACTGCAAAGGTTCCCTAAGAAATTTTCCATAGTGACTTTTTCAAAGACTACCATGATTTGATCACCATGCTGAGCAGAGTAATGGGCCTCCCTTATGTGGTGTATTTTCAAGAATGGATGGTTTATTTCATCGAGCACATTCTTCATGGAATGGACACCACGTTCTACTTGGGAGGAATAATCAGTGACATCTTTCATGATCAAAAATACATCCAAGTTGTACATGACCTCTTACTTGGTATACTCACTAGTCGATAAGAGACATTATAACGGGTTATTCAAAATTCCAAATGAAGTGCCTGGTAGGGAACTCAAGGCTTTTGACAAATAACCTCAGCTACAGTTCAGGAATTTGAAAAAGGACTATTGCAGGGAAAATGATGCATTCATTGCTTACATCATTAGGTTGCTCGAGGGAGATTTTGAGAGAAGGGTCTCCCACAGTGCTCGAGATTTTCTAAAAAATTATGCCTTCGTGTTTATCCAATACTCCAAGTTCAAATACATCCACACCTAGGGCTTCTCTGAAAGGCCGAATAAGCTGCTCGAGTACCCTAACGACTGGTTTATATTGTTGGAGCTCTCTTGGAACTTGCGACACATTCACACCATTCTAAGTAGAAAGAATCTAGCAAGGATCCCTTATACCCTTACACTCGGCCAGGGAATGTATGAGATTTATACTTCCCAATGCACTAAAAATTCAGAGAAGGAACTAGCGAAACATCACTTCAAATCTCACACGACTAGGCCATGAATGGACCCATACGGTCATGTTAGAAAAGTTATTGGACAGGAGTATGCCCACCTTTAGAATGTTGACTATTTATGGGAAAATTGTAAAGATGACTTTGAAGTGTGGCTAAAGCACTATATGTGGATGACCACATACTTTGTGAAGAGGGTGAATTTGTTCCCGATTCCCGATCAGATTCAAGAGGATGAAAGCATTCTAATCGACTCCAGGTATAGCTTAGTTTCCTTCACCATATGTTATAACGCCATTGCCAATCCACCACTACCAATGATTGATTGGGATGAGTTAGATTTGATGACCTCGACATACTTACTAGGCCTATTGAGGCTCGAACAAAGGTGTGGATTGATGAGTGGGTTGCTCAAGTAAAATAATAGGGGATCATCCTGACATTTAAGGGGCTCAAGAGAGCCAAATGGTTTTGGTGGTGGGGCAGCTACTGCATCAACTGGACAAACATATAAATCCCCCCAATTGGTTAGTTCAAAAAAGTGCAAGGAGACTGACGAGCAGTAGTTGGACCCAAACATGTATGCTAGGAAGACATCAGAGGGTGAACCTCCCAAGAAAAACAAGCGAGCAGGTAGTTTAACTGAAATGCCAATGATCCAAGAAGATCCGCTCCATGAGGGCGAGGAGATGGAGGCCATTCACCCAAAGTCTCCACCCATTTTATCTACTATCACAACCACTGTTGTTACCACCACTTCGCCTATCCAACATGTAGTAGTTGCATCCTCTCTGACTGCGGTGGAAATTTCCATCCATCTTGCTTCTAATTCTCCCATCCCACGGGTAATATCGGTTGATTTGTCCTGCACCACTACCTCACCTATTTCTTCATCTTCCATGTCTCCTTCCTTTTCTCTTCTCGCTACCACTACTAGAACCGTAATGCCTGCTCTTACCCTTCTGGAATCCTTCATGAAATACATGAAAAATGTGCCCTCCAAACTCTTAGGAATATTTGCAAATATGGTAGTATAGGCTGCAAAATCTCAGGCAATAATTAGCACTCTAGTCCCTCGTCCTCCTACTGAGCCATCAATAATGGAAGCCACCATGCAAATTTCTAAGGAGTTGGACTGTTGAAAACAAATGGAATCGGCTAAGGGGTTGGAAGAAGAGGCATTTGAATACCATGAACACCCAATATACAAGCATCGAGTAATTGATGAGGTCACCTATGCATCCTCTAATGATGAAAGTGAATACACAAAGATAATTGAAGAGATAGCTGATCCGGAGCTCGATGTTGAGTGGGCTAGGCAGCTCAAGGAAATTGAAGACAAGGAGGTTGAAAAATAGAGTATTAGTGAAGAAAAGTTTGCTATCATAGGAATGAAGGATGATAAGTCTCCAATAAAAGAATGAGACCATGCACTTGGTCATGATGAAGGGGTATTCCCTCATGAAGAGAAGGAAGGTAAGGAAGAAGATAAGCTTGAGGGAGAGGTTGAAATCTATAAGAATATAGAGATTGAGTAGCTCAAAGAGCATGGGTATGATGGAGAAAGGGATGCCAAAGGGGAAGGCAAATTTGATGAGTGTTTGTCTGCCAAGTCCCCTATTAGGCACATAGTATTCGTACAAGACTCCGATGAGGATAAGGAGGATGTGAGAACAATATGAGATGCCCTTGTTGAAAAGGCAATTGAAGTTTGAGAAGAAGAAAAGGGGATGAACAAGATTCACCTAATGAAAGGTCCTCAATGCCTGATTGGCTAGAGAGGAAGCCAAAAAATAGGACCCCCACTCCCAAGGACCCAAGGGTGAGGCTAGAGGCTGTATTGGATCAAGCCTAGATCGCCACTAGGAAGGAGAAGAGACCGAAAATTAGGTCAAAGGTAATGATGGATGCCTCCAGATCTAGAGCAGTAGAAATAGCTATGCCAGTGGTGGGAGAACAAGGAATAAGTTATAACATATCCACCATCGAATTGTGAGCGGCCACCAGGGAGTAGAAGGTTGATCATTTCCAGGAATCAGTCGCCATAGTGGTGCATCTCATTCAGCAGAAAAAAAAATTCCAAAGAGGAGCTTAAGGCACAACTGGTTGATTTGACAACCTATATCAAACAATGGTCATCCACAGAAGAGAAAAAAACCACATCCTCGGCCCCACCACATTTGTTGTCAAAGGAGCAGAATAACAAGCTAGAGAAGAGAAAGAACTTAGACAAGACCATGGAAAATTGGTTCTGACATGTCTTGGATATTGGGAATACGAGTATCAATCTTGTTGTTCAAACAAAAAACAAGTTCTTGGAGGTGCAAATGTCTCTTGAAGGTACGAAGAAAATATGAGTTGAGTTCCCAAAGAAATATGGGGCTGCTTACCCAAAAATTGAGGCTATCCTTAAGTTGTCAAGTGAAATTTGGGAAAAGGTATTTTCCTTCAAAGACGATGATCGTTGTCTAATGGATGTGTGGAAACAAGAATTCAATCATCAGAAGGAAAGGATGGAATAGGTACTTGAAAGGGTAAATCCAGATGTTGAGTGGGCCAAGGAAGCCAGAGAAGATTTCCTCCCATATCTAAAGCTAATGACAAGATATGAGGTGCCTGTCATCCAGATCAATCCAAAAAATATACAGCCTAACTTTCTGAAAGAGGATGGAAGATGGGATGTCGGCTGAAGTTACTACAGACTTCATGAGCTTTGTTGCCTGAGCTTTCATCCAATATAAGCTATTGAAAGATCACAATGCTAAGTATGAGGAGGACTGGGAGAATCTTGTTAACAATTCCATAGAGCGGAGCTACCAAGTGCTGAGATTTGACATTATTAAGGTCGACAAGCTCCAACGGGTGATCTTGAAATTCATGGAGTATGCAATTTCGAAGAAGCAGGAAGGAAACCCTGTTATTGATGAAGAATTTATAAATGAATAGCTACAACAAAGAGCAATTAACAAGAAGATAAAACACTATAGTGCTGTCACTAGAAGAGAAAACATGGATATGGACAAAACGTATTTTTAAAATGTAATATATTGAGGGATAGGTAGCACCCTAGGTTATAGTGAATGTGGCCACACAAATGTAAATCAATCTTGGTGACATTTTCTAATTTTGGGACACTATAAATAAGGGGTCTCCTCTCATTTTCAAGGAGAGTTGAGTTGCTGTAAAGACATGCGACAAAAATTGCAATAGAAATACATTGATTTTGGTAGATTTCTAGATTTCTTCTCATGTTTCATGATTCTTCTCTCATAGTTGGATGATTTAGTTAATTATACTTTGTTGTTTTAGTTTCCTTTTGGTTAGGTTTGGTAAATTTGGTGATGATGTTCATGGTTATGAAGATTTCTGTTGTGTAGATGCTTTTCTTGTCCACACTTTTGGCTGTTTACTGCTGATAGCTAGCTGTGCAAAGTTAGTCTGGACCTAGATCTGAAGGTGACTTTAAATATTTATCTTTATTCATGCATATGTGTGGTGGATGAATGATAAAACATCTGCACTCCTTAGAAGATAACACAAATTTTATGACATTGTGAAATTTCTGGTTAAGTGGAACTCTGTTTTAAGGAAACTTTCCATAGTAGAAACCTCCATGATCACCGTTCATTGGTAGTTGTAGGTCCAAGAACCCTCAATCTTCCTTGCCCTTTTTTCCTTTTTTTTAGAAGTGACCTATGCTAGGGTTCATTGCACATTGTACAGCTAAATCTCAAGTTAGAAATGGAGTTTAAAATTTCTGTTTGAACCTGTAGCAAATATACAGTAACTTCCCCACCTTAGAAACTTCGTTTGCAAATCCCATTCCCCTTCTAGCTTAACTCACATAAGTATGCACTGTGATTACCAGCAAGATCACATCAAACATCAATTAGGGTATCCAATGCAAGTCATGACTTGACACCCGAGAGACCTTGGTGTTAGTTTCAGCAACTTGCTGGATATTTCGTTAGAAGAGAGGTAATGCACCTGTGCATCGCCTGTGTTGAGAAAGTGTACAAAAAAACCCATCAACATAACTTGCAATAGAAGGAGGGATTTTTGAGGGCTAAGTTGGATCGAATCATGTATTTCTCCCTTGATAGATTTTAAAGAATACTAAGTTCTACACCAAATAAAGTGGAGTTTCAAGAGCTACCACCCCCTACCCAAGCTAAGAGAGGTAAGAAAGGGGAAGCCTCCATCTTGAACAAGTTCAACCAGCCCATTTGGCTTCCACCATCATCCTCCTCTTTTATCCATTCACCAACGACTTCTCCTTCATTCTTGGCAGCATATTCTCCTGCTCATCTGCTTCAAACAACCTTCCAGGCCACCGCATCCTAAGGGCTTTACAGTGCTTTTCAACCCAATGCAGTCCAATTTCCATAAGTTGTTCCATCAACCGTTGTTGCCCCTTTGTAGTCACATTTCAATATAATACAACCACCTCCATCACCCCCTCTGATGTCATGGTTGGAAAAAAATCCATCTCCTTTGGCCTTAAACCTCTATCATGACATGCCAAAGAATCCCAAGAGATTTTTCTTGAAGTTCAACCGTAGGAATCCGTAGAGGCACATGCCAAGATCTTTGAAATTGTTTTGAAGACTATGCAGATCATACATGAGGATGTGGCTTTCCGTCTCTTTCCCTACTCCTTGGGGGAAGAGGCCTTCTATTGGTACGTCAAATTGCTGAAAGGAAATATCAACACATGGGACCTTCTGAAGAATTATTTTCTACAAAAGTTCAAAACTCCAGTCAGCCCTGTAGAGTCGTATCGACATTTTATGTCTATTCAAAGGGAGGCCAATGAACCGATCAGCTCCTTTAATGATCGATTCAATATAGCATATACTCGATTGCAAGACCCATATGTGTTCAATGATGTTGTTGTTTTACCTATCTATTATGCAACATTGGATAATCTTATTTCAACATTAGTGAAGAGGATGTGGCCACCATGCACTAGATTGGTAGATGCATACTTGGAGGTCGTCATTTCTAGCATGAACTTAAGAGAAAACATTTTCGGCCCACTGCACTCTTTGGGGCAGATTTCTCATCCTTCGCTGATTCAAGGGCTCACTCAAGCTTTGTAGCATCACACTCCGCTCATGAATCCAGTACTGCAGCTGCCTATGGTGCCACACCCTAGAAAACCAATGAATCAATGGCCCCCATTCCCTCACTATTTTTTGCTCAAGCAACAACAAGTCCATTCTCAACTACCCCAAGCACCGACATATCTCCAAGTGTCTGAATTTTCGCTCATTCACCAAAATTAGCTAGTGGCTCACCGGTGTTCCCCAAGAATGCCGCTCCACAACCAAACAACATAGAAAAGGATCAGATCGATTAAATCATGGAAAGGATCAAGAAAATGTCTACGAAGATGACACATTTGAGAAACAAAAACAATTAGCTGCAGGCTTCGTAGAAGAGTATCCAAGATAACCTCAATCATGATAGTCGCGAAAACTGGGATACCCATGATGCTAGCACATCCTCCAAACAAAATTATGATAGGAATTAGAATTCGGGGCAAAACATCGACATAAGGTCTTTCCCAAGCTAGAACCGAACATGGAACACGAGGCCCAAAAACGATGGTGTTCTCACTCCCCTCGATTAACCTAGCAGTAATGACAAGACTACGAGTGGAGTCTACTTGGCCGAGGGTGCTCTATCTAGTTGGTGTCATATACACAAAACAAGCCAAAATTATGAATTGGATTGTCCAGAATTCTAGATGGTTGTTGAATTTTTTTAGGTTGAAGTCCTAAATGTTGTGGACAACTCGGGATGCAGAGACATCATTCCCTTTGAACCATATGATTCCTCTGTGCTAGTGGTCAACCAGTCTTCGTTCCTGAAGGTTGAGTGCAACAAACCACAACAGGAAGGCACTAACATAAGAAACAACCATAAAGCAAAAGAGGTAAGTTCCAAAATCCCTTTGGCTCAACTTTTTGATTTAGTAGACAATGGTCTTAAGGATGAGGAAGAACCTAGGGAAGATGAAGTCCAAATGTTTGACCAACGGACTACCCCTCACAACCTCAAGAATAGACAAGATGGTGGTCCTTTTACGACCTCCACTCCACCTAATAATTTCAATACCCCTCCTAACCCAAATGCTAGCAACAATCTGGGATATCCTTAGGTCCCTACACAGTAATTTAACAAGAATAGACAACAAAACCAAAAGCAAAATCACCCCACTAGCTCCTCCCGAAATATTTCTTATGATGAAGAAGTTGAAAAAATGGGAGAATATATTGTAGAGGAATTTAAGAAGGTTAAGCTAAGTGTGTCTACCTTTGAGCTACTTAAGGTCTCGGCTATGAGAAATTCCTTCTTTAGAATGATAAATGGGACTCCATCTACCAGGTCAATTCCAGAAGTACCTTCGAAGAAGGTTTCCTTTGATGATTATCAAAATGAACCAGTTGTGCGACAAATTTCCAATAAAAGGGCTGATCTACCTATAAATCAAAAACCAAATAGGCAGTCCAACAAAGAAACTGATCAGACACTAACCCAAAACAAGGGTAATGAGAAGGATAAGGGTCAAGTTGCCCAAGTGGATGTTTCTAGAGGATTGTTTCAAGGGAAATTCGAAGCTCCTCCCTTCATGACCACCATCCATTTGTTTGGGAAGAACCTCCATAACTGCCTACTGGACTCAAGAGCTTCCTAGGGGATAGTTCCAACTCCATCCCAATGTAAAGTAACACAACTTTATAATACAGAGATCAACATAGTTGGTGAGATTAATATAATACCGATGTAGATTGCTGTTGATCCAAGAACTCAAAAAACCATTGAAATCCAAGTTGATGATATCCCGGACACCTATGACATAATTTTGGGAAGGGATTTCAAAAAGGCGTTGAATGGGTACACCACAACTGATTACTCTCATTTGTGGTTGCCATGGAAAGGGATTATGAATCAAATACGAATTGATTGGGAGCCACGCATGAGGTTCATGATCTTAGAATACAATAACATGAATGTAGTGTTTTTTGCTGAAACGAAATTGAGGAATTATTCTTCGGTGTCATATTCAGAAGAACAAGAATTCTTTGGAGAAGATGAAACGGGGGAGGTCCTTCTTGTGTTGTGCAGTGCACCTGCCAACCTAGCCTATACCCCTCATGACACAAAAATGTTGATAGAGTTAGATGATGAAGAATCATGCAAGGATGATAATCTTGGATTGCTAGATGGTTTCCAAGATTTTATGGAAAAATGTGTACAAGACCAACTTAGTTTGGGAGCCAGAATGAATTTTCAAGAAATTTTGCTGCCTAGTTGGTACAGGGTACATAATCTTGCCCATTCAGAATTTGAATGTTGTTTGTGTCAAACAAAAATTGAGCATATCAAAAGAAAAATCACCCCACAACAGGAGGTTTGGTCAACACCGCTAGAACAAACATGTTCAGAACCTAGACCTCCTCAGAAGGTTGCTGAAATGAGGCCACCATCAAAGTTAGAAATTAGATATGTCGATTCTAGGGTCGAAGACTCTCCGGGTTTTGGACACTACGCTTTGACGGATTCAAATCCAAGCATGGGGTTGGAGCTGGATTTGAACTAATCAGTCCAAGAGGTAGTTCATATTTTGCTGATCATAGGCTTTAATTTTATTGCTCTAATAATGTAGAAGAATATGAGGTGTTGGTCTTGGGACTCTTAATGGCATTGAGGAAAGGTGTCAAAATGTTGCAAGTCTTCGAGGATTCATAATTGGTCATAAAACAATAATGAAAGCGATATTCCTATTACGACTAGAGACTCACCAATTACAGACATAGGGTATGGGACCTGTTAGAAGGTCTCAATGCATTTAATATATAGTTGATCCTTCGTGCTCAAAAGTATACTACTGATGCCCTAGCACAAGCTACTAGCACGTTGCAACCTTTGCCATTGTCTGGCCTTAAAAGGTTTACGGTTGAGCTCACCTCCACTCCATCTGTACTAGACAATGTAGCTAATTTTTAGGTGTTTAATGATGAGAAATACATCCTAGATTTCATTACTAGTTATGATGTTTTTAGTGCCCAAATAATTGATGAGACTGAGCCTGAGGAGGCCAAACTTGATATAGAAGGAGTCATCAATCCCAAGACCAGCACTATCCTGAGAGGGATGATTCAAATCAAATGCATATTTGATCTAGATCAATTCAAACATCAAGATCAACAGGCCAAGAAAGATGCCATCAGTGGCTAGTGTGACAACAACCTCAGAATGGCTGACAAAGCAGGGAATATATTCATCGGCAAGGTGTGCACACATGAAGAAATAAAGGGTATAGTGGATGCTTTATGGAAGTAGCACGATGCCATTGCTTGGAGCTACAAGGATCTCAAAACATATGATACATCAATTCTCACCCATACCATCCCTCTCAGGCCAGATGCAAGACCATTTCGACAATGACAATCCCCTGTCAATGCTTTATTGGAACCAATTATATACAAGGAAGTACAAAAATTGATGTCTTCTAGGATTATCTTTCATGTTCGACACTCTACATGGGTCACCAATTTGGTTCTGGTAAAAAAAAAGAATGGAGAAATCAGATTGTGCATTGAATTCCGCAATTTGAATAAAGCTTTAGAAAAGGACAACTATCTGGTGTCCTCATTGGATGAGGTACTGCAAATAGTTAATGGTTCTCAGATGATGTCCTTCTTCGATGGGTATTCAAGGTACAACCAAGTCATGGTGCAATATGAAGACCGACATAAAATGACGTTCACCACCAAGTGGGGCACATTTGCCTATAGATGGATGCCCTTCGGGGTCATCAACGTATGCGCCACCTTTCAACATGTGATATATATTGCATTCAAGGATCTGATCGAAAAGTGCATAATGATCTACATGAATTATTTAACTGTGTTTTCAAAACAGCGAGGTGATCATGTTGTCGATTTATGCAAAGTTTTTCGAAGGTTCCGCGAATTTGTGGTTTCCCTCAATCCGAAGAAATGTATCTTCGGGGTTACTGAGGGAAAGATACTGGGGCATGCATTATCAGAAAAGGGGATCTCCATTGATCCCGAGCATATTCAATCCATCATGAGGATTTAGCTACCAGGCAACAAGGAGTTAAAATCTTTCTTTGGAAAGATCAACTTTGTCCGTAAGTTTATAACAGGCTTTGTTGAAATCGTCAAATCGCTCAATTCTATGTTAAAGAAAGATGCCAAGATTGAGTGGACTCCTGAGGTGAAGCAAGACTTTGGAGTAATTAAACAAGCAATTGTTGAAGCACCGGTGTTAGTCAGCTTGAACTATATGAAACCTTTCAATATCTATTCATTCGCTTCAGATCATTTTTGTGCCAACATCCTGATGCTGAAGAATGATGAGGGGAATGAGCATCCAATCGCCTTCATGAGTACCCCTTTAAAAGAAGCCGAGGTACGCTACCACAACGCAAAAAAAAGAGCCTATGCCATTGTTAGAGGAGTAAAAAATTTTAGGCATTATATCTTATGCAACAAAGTGTTCTCCATAGTTCTTGACCCAGCAGCAAAGATGCTACTTATGTAGAATGAGATGGGAAAATGAAGGAAAAAAGGGATTACATTGCTGAAGGAATATGATATGGAAATCCAGCCAATGTGATTGGTGAGAGGGAAGGAAATTACTAGAATGATTGCTGAAGTTCCAGCGGATGTGGGGCCTGGCTCACTGTGCAACAATACCAGCTTGAGGATGTCTCTCCAGGAGAATGGTACGATGACATAGTGTATTATCTATTGAATTGTAAATGTATGCCTTGCTTTGAGGGAGTCCAAAAGAATACACTCAGATTAAAGAGAAACAGTTATATGTTGCAAGGGACCATATTGTACAAGAGGAATCATAAAGGTATATATCTGAGATGCCTTGGTAAGGAAGAGGCAGATCATGTCCTAAAGGAGTTTCATTAAAAATTTGACACAAGCCATGGTTTTGGCTTGTCTACAACACACCAAATACTGAGAGTGGGGTATTATTGGCCTATGGTATTCAATAATTCCCACAACCATGTATGCCAAACCGTGACAACCAGAGAGAAGAATTCCACTGTCCCGTTGCAACCAGTTCTCGAGGTAAGACCATTCGTGCAATGGGGTCTTGAATTCAATGGTTCGGTAAGCCCTTCATCATCTGCAGGACATAGGTACATTCTAATCGCTTTTGTTTATTGCACTAGATGGAAAGCACCAATTGCATGTAGGCAATGCACAATGAAGGTAGTAACTAATTTTATGGAAAGTTTTATTTTGAATCATTTTGGTTGTCCTTATGCATTAGTATGTGGTAATGGTCCCACATTTGCATCATTAAAATTTGATGTTTGGGCCTTTGATTATGGCATTGCACTCAAATTATCCTCAAACTATTACCCAAGGCAATGGTCTTGCAAAATCTACCAACAAGAACTTGATTACCGTGATAAAAAATTTGCTTGATAGAAAACCTAAGGACTGGCATACCCAACTCTATTTTTCCCTTTGGGTGGATGACACCTACCATAAGGCTTCGCTCAGAGATTCCCCTTACCACCTCATTTATGGATTAGAACCTATTTTCCTGATACACTTGAAAATCCCTACCCTCCATTTCATGAATGATTTTTACAGAGGGGATCACAGAGAAGCTCGCTTAGCTGAATTGTTACATCTAGAAGAGGTACAAGACCATGCAATATAAAAATTCACCAAACATCAAGGCGTAATCAAAAGATGGTTCGATCACTGAGCCAAAATCAAGGCCTTCCAAATTTTTGATCTACTCCTATATTGGGACAAGGCCCATGAAAAGAAAGGGGGGCATATCAAATTCGACAAGCTTTGGCTTGGCCCCTTTCTGATTGCCAAAATTCTCAGAGATAATCCTTTTCCCATAAAGACCTTAACTAGTGAGGACATCTCGTTTCTCATCAACGAGAAACATATTAAGCATTACTTTCAAGCCTGAGCTCTCCTGGAGCTAATCATGTAAATATTTCTATATAGGTTAGGATATGTTTCCTTGCTTTGCTTTCTTGCTTTGTTTTGTTTTGCTCATTTTTTGACAATTTTGTTTTGAACTTGAAGGGTGTCTCTTTGGTTCGTTGTGGTGGTTGTGCTTGGTTTGATGAATGGTTCAATCTGTTGCCCGCTATTTTGGTTCTCTAGATAAGCCTTCATTACCCACTGTCAATCTCTAAAAGGCCCTAAGAATTGCTTTCCTCTTTTGAACTCTAGACTAATCCAAGATTGTACCCTTTTTTGAATCTCCTATGTTTGTAATGGATCATAAATGAAACACATCTTAAAGGTTTGCAATGAATTGTGTGATGATGGCTGGGAGGGCTAGACATATGAAAAATATAAAGTCTGATCTAGTGACCACTGTGATTACCAAACCCATAGTGAGCTTCAATGCTTACATAGTTGAGCAAAAGAAAAGAAAAGAATTACAAAACAATATCAAAGAAGAAAATAAAATGCAAAACCATGAAATCGTACGAGTCTACGAATATCTCTACATGGGCTATGGATTCTTGGCTGGCAGTAGAGATATGTTTGTGGGGTCACAACAAAAACTCTATTAGGGCTATGGACACTTGACTAGCAATGGAGCAATGTCCATGTTACTTTTTGGGTTGGACGAATTATGTACCTTGTCCCTCTTGATTAGTAGTTTTTTGCATGATTTCCAAGGAAAGGAAATGAAAAAACCATGCACACACATCCATGACGACGCCGTGGTGTGATTTAACCTTGGTTCTTCTTCTTAACTTGTTCTTAGTTCAGCCTTGGAAACTTGCTTCTAGTCTGCGAAACCAAAGATTCTAGATTCAAAATGAATGCTTATCTTTAGAATGCCAAGAGCATTCTCCCCTGTAAAGTCACCATTTGTTGTTCCTATAGCACACACGCCCCATTCAAAATGGAGACCCTCTGTCTTTTTCCTTGTCTGGTCATTTTGTTGCCATCTCGTTTTGCATACCCCATTTTGGTGTCTGTAATGGTCAATGTTTCTTTGAAGTCTCATCTTAGGTTGACAATGTAATGCCCCTCAAAATTTGTTGAGTCCTGAAGCTTGCTCAACTTTTCACCCTTTGCTGACGTCTGTGGGTCCTCCTGGGCCCAGACCGTCGGGATTCCCTTTTTGGGTTTCCCTGCTTGTTTTTCCTTTTCGGATAGCTTCCAGTCTGTGCCTCCTCGGCTCTTGGACCCTGGCTTCAAGATTTTTGTTTGATGCCTTGTATGAAAACTAGCATTCAGTCATGCCTTCTGTGTCTGACCCCTCGAGTTTCCCTTCCCTGGTTTCCTTTTGTTCTTTGCCATTTTGGATGACCGTCGACCAACGCCCTTCAGCCCTCTAGACCCTGGCTCCTACTTGGCCGCTGGATTTCTACTTGGTAAGTTTTTGGATGGCATTTCCCTCACGTCACTCTAGACCTCAAGCTCCAGACTTCCCACCACCGTCCTTAATTTGAATCCACCAACCTCACCGACCGTCGTACCTACATTTATTAGGGACATTAATTGCGATTAGGGGTATAAATATTGGGTCCGACATGTCATTTTCACATGTATGTAATTCTAGAAAAGTATAGTGCCATCGCCCCTTTTGCACTTGAGCCATCCCTTAGCCATTCTTCGAGGATCCATCAACGTCATTGATCGAGTTTGCAAGGTATGTTTGTCATCTGATGGCCTACTTCATCTTTTTATGATTTAATGTTTAAACAATGGACAAAAGGGAAGCAATTGTGCGAATCTAATAGAGGGAACACTATGCCACAAAACCCACTTGCTAAAATTTCAAAAAAATCCCTCCCAAACTTAGAAAATCAAAATTGGAACCTAGTATTCCCATCGCTATTCTTGGAACTAAGTGACCGTGCCCTCCGGGCCCGAGACCTTCGGCTACCGTGGCCGTTCAAAATTAAGACTTAACAACAATTTAGCTCAAATGGTGAAATGTTCGGTGGTTTTCGACATTCGGTACTCCACCTTTGGATTGCTATTTCACCTTCACTATTTCAAACAACATTCTCACCTCGCCCATCTGAGTCTCAGACCCTATCTTATCATTATATGCGAAAAACTTTGATAAAAGTCTCCACTTCCAAGCAACCCTTGGATCCCAATCTGCAAACTTTCATCCGTGGGTCGTGCTTCCGTTCTACTATCTCAATCGCTCGTTGGGTGACCGCCTTCCAGCTCCTGGGTCTCGAGTGCTTCGCCGTCAAAATTTTTTTAGCTAAAATATTTAAGTCCTCTCCTCCGTCGAACCCCGCCCACCGAAATTCTAGCATCGGGCTTCCATTCCATCTCGGCTGTCCCGAATGACAATCTCAAACCGTCCTTCTGACCTCCGGACCCTGGCATCCCAATCTATGCCCCCATTTCACCATTTCTTACGGCAATCATGAAGCGGCCTCCCGACCCTTGCTACCCGGGCTCTCCAACGATGAAAGATTCCTAAGGCATGGTTTCACGGCCTTCGACCTCCCAGGTTCCAGACTCTGGAACTCCTCCGGAATTCCATTTCTTCAATGATGTTTCAAACATCTCACATGACAACCTTCCCTCCGTTTGATCCCGGATGCCTTAATGGTGACCTCAGTGACCTCCAATATTAAAATGAATGATGACCCAAGTGATAAAACATTATCACCTTCCCCATGGACCCTTAATTATCCAAATTTAAGATCAGGAGAAATCATCAGTGTCTTCTTATTCTGTTCGCCCTTCAGAAGAACATTGTCATAGGGGAAGTTTAGCCTCTAGGGCCCGGGTCATCCATTTTCCTTCCAGAGAACCTTCAGTGACAAATTCAGCTAAGTGTTAAGACATTTGAATGATATATTATTCGATCTAACCTTGTTTTGCAAGGATTTGGCTAATCGTTTATGTCGTCATGCTAAGATTGTACTTAACTTTGGCCTCTATGTGAAGGATATATGGAATCAGGTGCAGAGACCTCAGGGGTAGCCAAAGATAAAGGAAAGAGAATTTCCAAAGCTCCTCAAGGCAAGGAGGATAAAGAACAAATGATTTACCAATTCCATGGAGTACTGTTGCACTGCAAGGTCAAAACCAAGTGGAAGGACATCACTGACATAAATATTGGGCATGGCAATATTCATGAGTTCATACAAAGGGTTAGAATAAGCCCCAAAATAGATAATAAAAGACTCATTAGGAGTAGTGGTATAGCCAAGGTTGCGGGTTTCCTTCCTGCCTTGATTGCCCCTGAGATGGTAATGGCCTGCAAAGAGGCATATCGGCCAGAAACAAGGACTATTGTTGATAGAGATGGAAACATCTTGGCCAACATGTCGCCATTAGGAATAACAAATTTTTTTCACATTCTTGTCTTTGGAAAGATGGAGTTGCCTAGCATTTAGGAATGTAAAGAAATGTGGGATGAAGACCCCATAAGATGAAAGAAACTTATAAATCAGTATTGGCTAAAGGACAAATGAGGTAGTACTACAAAGGTTCCCCGAGAACTTTTCCGTATCGACTTTTTTGAAGACTACCATGATTTGATCACCATGTTGAGCAGAGTAATGGGCCTCCCTTATGCGACATATTTTTAAGAATGGATGATTTATTTCATCGAGCACATTCTTCATGGAAAGGACACCATGTTCTATTGGGGAGGAATAATGAGTGATTGCTTTCATGATCAATTCATGAATGCCAAAAAGACATCCAAGTTCTACATGACCTCTTACCTGGTATACTCACTGTCCGATAAGAGGCATTGTAACGGGTTATTTAGAATTCCAAATGAAGTGCTTGGTAAGGAACTCAAGGCTTTCAAGAAATACCCTCAGCTACAGTTCAAGAATTTCAAAACGGATTATTGCAGGGTAAACGATGCGTTCATTTCTTACATCATTAGGTTGCTCGGGGGAGATTTTGAGAGAAGGTTCTCCCATAGTGCTCGAGTTTTTCTAAAAAATTATGCCTTCCTATTTATCAGTACCCCAAGTTCACATTAATTTGTGCCCAGGGCTTCTCAGAAAGGTCGAACAAGCTACACTGGTATGCTAACAACCGAATTATATTGTGTGAGCTCTCTTTGTAGCTGCAACACATTCACACTATTCTGAGTAGCAATAATCTTACGAGGATCCCTTATCCCCTTATAATCAGCCAGGGGATGTATGAGGTTTATAATTCCAAATGCACGGAAAATTCATAGAAGGAATTGGCAGAATATCACTTCAAATATCACATGGCCAAGCCACAAATGGAACCATATAGTCATGTCAGAAAGGCGATTAGATAGGAGTATGCCCACCTCCATAATGTTGATGATTTCTGGGTAGATTGTAAAGATCACTTTGAAGTGTGGCTAAGGTACTATATGCGGATGAATGTATACTTTGTGAAGAGGGTAAATCTATTCTCGATGCCTGATCAGCTTGAAGAGGATGAAAGCATTGTAATCAATCCTAGGTATAACACCACTGCCAATCTACCAATGCAAATGATTGAATGGGATGAGCTAGAGGTTGATGACCTCAACATAATTACTAGGCCTATTGAGGCCCAAACAAAGGTGTGGATTGATGAGCAGGTTGCTCAATTGAAACAATAGGGGGTCATCCTCACATTCAAGGGGCTCGAGAGCAAGCCAAGTGTTTTTGGTGGTGGGGTGACCAGAACATCAACTGGAGAAACATCTAAATCCCCCCAATTAGTTCATTCAAAAAAGATAAAGGAGACTGACGAGAAACACTCTGACCCAAATGTGTACGCTAGGAAGACCTCAGAGGGTGAACCTCTCAAGAAACATAAACGAGCAAGCAACATCACCGAAATTCCAGTGATCCAAGAAGATCCGCTCCATAAGGGAGAGGAGATGGAGGTTGTTCAGCCAAAGTCTCCACCCATTTTATCTACTACCAAAACCACTATTGTTACCACCACTCCGCCTATCCCACACACAATAGTTGCATCCTCTCTATTTGCGGTGGACATTTCCATCTATCTTGCTTCTACTTCTCCCATCCCATGGGTAATATTGGTTGATTCGTCCTCCACCACTACCTGGCCCATTTCTTCATCTTCCATGTCTCCTTCCTTTCCTCTTCTCACTGCCACTACTACAATCATAATGCCTGTTCTTACCCTTCTGGAATCCTTCATGAAATACATGCAATATGTGCCCTCTAAGATCTTAGGAATATTTGAAAATCTGGTAGTATAGGCTATGATAGCTTAGGAAATAATTAGCACTCCAATCCCTCCTCTTCCTACTAAGCCACCAACAATAGAAGCCACCATGCAAATTTCTGATGAGTTGGACTGCCGACAACAAATGGAATCGGCTAAGGGGTTGGAAGAAGAGGTGTTTGACTACCATGAACACCCAATATAAGAGCATAGAGTAATCTATGAGGTCACCTATAAGTCCTCTAGTGATGAGAGCGAAGACACAAAGATAATTGAAGAGATAGTTGATCCTGAGCTCAATGTTGAGTGGGCTAGGCAGCTCAAGGAAATTGAAGACAAGGAGGTTGCAAAGTAGCCTATTAGTGAAGAAAATGTTGTCATAGGAATGAAGGATGATAAGTCTCCAATAAAAGAATGAGACCATGCATTTGGTCATGATGAAGGGGTATTTACACATGAAGAGAAGGAAGGTAAGGAAGAAGATAAGCCTGAAGAGAGGCTAAAAAATATAAGAATCTAGAGATTGAGCAGCCTGAGGATCATGGGTATGATGGAGAAAGGGATGCCAAAGGGGAAGGCAACCCTTATGAGCGCTTGCCTGCTAAGTCCCCTTTTAGGTGCATAGTGTTCATACAAGACTCTGATGAAGAGAAGGAGGTTACAAGGATAAGGCGAGAGGGCCTCGTTGAAAAGGAAATTGAAGTTTGAGAAGAAGAAATTGGGGATGAACAAGATTCACCTTATGAAAGGTCCTCAATGTCTGATTGGTTGGAGAGGTAGCTGGAAAAGAGGATCCCCACTCTAAAGGACACAAGGGCGAGGCTAGAGGCTATATTGGATCGAGCCTAGATTGCCAGCAGGAAGGAGAAGAAGTCAAAAATCAGGTCAAAGGTCATGATGGATGCCTTTGGATCTAGAGCAGTACCCATAACACTGTAATCAACTCCAGGTATTACATCATTTCCAATCCACCACTGCCAATGATTGATTGGGATGAGTTAGAGTTGATGACCTCAACATACTTACTAGGCCTATTGAGGCCCGAAAAAAGGTGTGGATTGATGAGTGGGTTGCTCAAGTAAAACAATAAGGGGTCATTCTGACATTCAAGGGGCTCGAGAGACCAAGTGGTTCTGGTGGTGGGGTAGCTACTGCATCAACTAGAAAAACATTTAAATTCCCCCAATCGGTTCGTTCAAAAAAGAGAAAGGAGATTGACGAGCAGTAGTCCAACCCAAATGTGTATGCTAGGAAGACCTCAGAGTGTGAACCTCCCAAGAAACACAAGTGAGCAAGCAGCGTCACCAAAATTTTAGTGATCTAAGAAGATCCGCTCCATGAGGGAGAGGAGATGGAGGTTGTTCAGCCAAAGTCTCCACCCATTTTATCTACTACCAACATTGCTGATGTTACCACCACTTTGCCTATCCAACATGCAGTAGTTGCATCCTCTCTGCTTGCGGTGGACATTTCCATCCATCTTGCGGATAACATCGGTTGATTTTTCCTCCATCACTACCTCACCCATTTCTTCATCTTCCATGTCTCCTTCCTTTTCTCTTCTTGCTACCACTACTACAACCCTAATGCCTACTCTTACCCTTTTGGAATCCTTTATGAAATAGATGCAAAATGTGCCCTCCAAGCTCTTAGGAATGTTTGCAAATATGGTAGTATAGGCTATGATAGCTCAAGAAATAATTAGCACTCCATTCCCTCCTCCTCCTACCGAGCCACCAATAATGGAAGCCAACATGAAAATTTCTCAGGAGTTGGACTGCCGACAACAGATGGAATTGGCTAAGAGATTGGAAGAAGAGGTATTTGAATACCATGAACACCCAATAGACTAGCATCGAGTAATCGATGAGTTAACCTATGAGTCCTCCAGTGATGAGAGCTAATACACAAAGATAATTGAAGAGATAGCTGATCCCGAGCTCAATGTTGAGTGGGCTAGCCATCTCAAGGAAATTGAAGATAAGGAGGCTGAAAAGTAGCCTTTTAGTGAAGAAAAGGTTGCTATCATAGGAACGAAGGATGATAAGTCTCCAATAAAATAACGAGACCATGCACTTGGTCATGATGAAGGGGTATTCCCTCATGAAGAGAAGGAAGGTAAGGAAGAAGATAAGCCTGAGGGAGACGCTGAAATCTATAAGAATATAGAGATTGAGTAGCCCAGGGAGCATGGGTATGATGGAGAAAGGGATGCCAAAGGGCAAGGCAACCCTGATGAGTGCTTTCCTAACAAGTCCCTTGTCAAGCACATACTGTTCGTACAAGACTCCGATGAGGAGAAGGAGGCTATGAGGAAAAAATGAGATGCCCTCATTGAAAAGGCAATTGAAGTTTGAGAAGAGGAAAAAGGGGATGAACAAGATTCAACTAATGAAAGGTCCTCAATGCCTGATTGGCTAGAGAGGAAGCTAGAAAATAAGACCCCCACTCCAAAGGACCGAAGGGTGAGGTTGGAGGCTATATTGGCTCAAGCCTAGATCACCACCAGGAAGGAGAAGAAGTTGAAAATCAGGTCAAAGGTAAAAATGGATGCCTTTGGATCTAGAGTAGTAGAAATAGCTATATCGATGGTGGGAGAACAAAGAATAAGTTATAACATAAAAACCATTGACTTGGGAGTGGCCACTAGGGAGAAGAAGGTTGATCATCTCCACGAATTAGTCACCAGAGTGGTGCATCTCATTTAGCATGATTTTTTTTCCAAAGAGGAGCTTAAGGTAGAGGTGGCTGATTTGACAACCTATATCCAACAATGGTCATCGACAGAAGAACAGCAAACCAAATCTTCAGCCTCGCCAAAGTTGTTGTCAAAAGAGTAGATTAACAAGCTAGAGAAGAGAAAGAACTTGGACAAGACAACAACAAATTGGTTCAGACAGGTCTTGGATATTGGGAATACAGGTATCAATCTTGTTGTTCAAATAGTGACCCAGTTCTTGGAGGTACAAATGTCTCTTGAAGGTCTGAATAAAATATGCATTGAGTTCCCAAAGAAATATGGGGCTGCTTACCCAAAAATTGAGGCTATCCTTAAGCTCCTGAGTGAAATTTGTGAAAAGGAATTTTCCTTCAAAGACGATGATCATTGGCTAATGGATGTGTGGAAACGAGACTTCGATTATCAGAAGGAATGGTTGGAACAGGTACTTGAAAGGGTAAATCCAGATGTTGAGTGGGCCAAATAAGCCAAAGAAGATTGCCTATGATATCTGAAGCTAATGATAGGATATGAGGTACTTCCATCTAGATCAATCCAAAAAATATAAAGCCTCACTTCTAAAAGAGGATGGAAGATGTGATGTCAACTGAAGTTACTACAAACTTCATGAGCTTTACTACCTGAGATTTTTTCCAATCTGATATGTTCAAAGATCACACTGCTAAGTATGAGGAGGACTGGG
>CM021104.1:98271487-98648736 GCA_007115665.2 Sequoiadendron giganteum
GAAAGAGGAGGAGAAGACTGCACCTCCTGCAGTGTCTTCCTCTCTCCCTCCTTCTGTCCCTGTTTGACCTAGTTCAATACCTCTTTCGACTCCCATTGTGAGCACACCTACACTTGGAATGGTGCAAGTTTTTATCACTGCTTTTGTGGATCTGCCCTTGTTGACTTCCATTTCAGATGTCCTACCTTTCCCAAATCCCATGTACATGGTGAACAACTTAGTTGTGTCCACTGTGGTTCTTTCCTCTTCTCCCTCGATTCTTGCTTCATCTATGGGGAGTTCACCTCCTCTAATGAAGAAGGTAGAATGTGGTCCCTCCAGTGATGGAGGACATAAGAAGAGCACACATTATCTGAAAGGTGGCCCCAAATTGACTTGTTTTTTCCTAGTCACAGAACCGGCTCCAACTTCCCCCGAGTTTATCACCGCTCCCGAGTCACTCGGTGAGCGTAGTGGTGAACCTCGGGTGTGAACTCCACCATCTACTGAGGTGAAACCATGACTCTCCTATTAAGTGCATGTTTAACTCGGTAGATGAAGTTTTGACCCTTTCAACAATCTTCTCTTAGTCATTAACCCTAGACTGACACGAGTTGAGCGATCAAGATCTAATAGGTCCCTCTACCTTGGCCCTTGTTGCAGGAGGATCAAAAGCTCCTCCCATTAAAATTACGTCGTTGTAGGCTCATCTTCCTTCCTCTGATGAACTAGAGTGGGAAGCTGATGACTTGGTCGATGAGTGTTATGGGGAGTTTATCTTCTTGATCTTTAGATTAGATGTATGTGTGTTGTGACATGTGTTCCTTGTGATCGTGTTGTATGTACCTGGATGACCCTCGTCACTCCTGTTGGTGCATGGATATGGGTGTGGTGTGTATTTTGTAAACCTTCCTCTATATGTTTCATCATTCTTCCATGTTTGTGATTGACTTTTGATAAATTGGGGATGATCCAATGTGTCAGGAGAATTTAGGCCTCCTTCCATGTTGACCCAATTTTTTATTTTAATTTGTCCTTTGTGCATTCTTCTTGATCTAGTTGGGGATTAATGATTGTTCGCCTCTTACCACGGTTACCTAATATAAATAATAAAGGAAGATCTGACTCCGAATAACCAAATCCCCCTGTTCCCTCGGTGTGTGATCTATTTTATTTATCTTTCCTCTTTATCTTTCTCTCATCTTTGCTTCAGTTGTCCCTTTCGTATGTGACAACACATCTTCTACACCACATGGTCTTTACAAAATGCATTCATTTCCAAAAAGGTATTTTCTTAAAGACCCTTCACACACTTCCTTGATAAAATTACATTCTCAGCTTAGAACCCCAACAAAACATGTTTCCTCCATCAAGGGTTCATAAAGAAAGGACATAGAATCCTCCTCCAAAGAGGGAATGGTCTTAGTTCTCCCCTCATATGATCATATCTCCTTCCTTTCGAATTCCTTGATGAAGTGAACATATTTCCAAAGGATTCCCTGGTGACGAATTAGTTCGAGAAGGAAGACATTAAGCTTTTGAACAACACATCACTCGAGTGGACCCCTCCTCTTCATGTTGGGTTCCCAAGGGACCCCTTCACAAAGTTTCAAACATTTTCTATGGCATCTAGCTTGGGGGCAGCCCGACTAGACTTGTTTCACATCTTGGCATCTATCTTGGGGGAAGCTTGACTAGATCGTCTTTGCATCTTCATGTCTAGCTTGGGGGCAGCCCAACTAGAACTGTTTTGCATATTGACGTCTAGCTCGGGGGCAGCCCGACTAGATCGTTTGTAAATCTTCACGTATAGCTTGCAAGAAGCCTCACTAGACTTTACCTTTCAAACAACACGACCCTTGAGCAGAACCTCCTTCCTTTTGAAGGGTTCCTAAGAGACCCCTTTCAAAGTCTTGCAATTTAGTGATGGTCTATGTGATTGTCCATTCACTAGCCTCCATGACCGCTTCCTGATGTGTTCTATCTGTGGGTAAACATGTCACCATCTTTAGCTCTACGGAGTCTCCTTTTCTCGGTTTCCTCCATGTGAGAGTTCTTGGGGGATACCTTCCTTGTAGCTCTGTGGGTCTGGAAGGTACTTTCCTGGTCTCCTTCATGTGAGATTTCTTGATGGATACTACCCTTGCAGGACCATGCACCTGTAAGGTTTTTTCATACTTCAACTTTGTAGTTCTATGGAACTATGAAGTCCTTTCGTGCACTTCCAAGTTTCACAAACTGTGCTTTGCTTCCTTGTCAGTTAAGGTATACACTTCTTACTCAACTAATTTCTTGCTACTCTACTTTACTGAAGCACTCATCAGTACTCATGCTCACTAAAGTGGTGGAAAAATGTATCAACATGAATTTGCACCCCTAACGCAAATCTCATTTTGACCCTTAACACTTTAGAAAATCAAATGCGGAGGCTTAATTCCACTTAAACCCGTTGCTTGCATCCACTTGGTGCTTGTTTTGCATGTTAGTAGGGGCATTTCTATTGGGGATGCCCTAGTGGCACACAAACGTCCGTGTGATGCGCTTACATCCCTGGTAGATTCTTGTTGTTGAGATTGCAGAGGTATTACATTTTTTATTGGAAGTCAAAGAGTAACACCCCTCTTTGGCTGGCCTTCCCGAATATGGTCGTTTTTCATCCATCCCTTCATATTATTCACTCTTCCATCCTTGGATTTTTTCAAGGAGAAAAAAGCAGATGTTTGAGAGAATTTTACAATATCACTTGAGCATTTCTCCACCATTTTCCATTTATTCCAAGCTTTGTAGCAACATCCTTCACTCCATTGCAGCAACTCAACACTTTGTCACTCCAACAGGGCGAGTACAGGACATACACCATGGAAACAGAGGCTTGAGTACCTCTCATTCGCTCCTCCACAAGCCTTGAGAACTTTGGATGGAGGTGGTAAAGCTCCTCTCTTCATTCCTTTTTATTTTATTTGAGTAAGCCTTTACTATTTGGTAGTGTTTCTTTCGTACGTGGATTGTAGTTCTTTCCTTTATCATTTCTCTATACTATTCCAAACTTGGTTGTCCCTGGAGGTGGAAACACCAAGATGGGGGTTTGATTGAGGTAGGCCTCTATACAGCCCCAAAAACTTCTCCCTTTCATGTGTGCAGGTAAAGAGAGCTCGAAGCAAGCTAGCGAGGAGAGTATTCTATGATATCATCTTCATCACCTTGGTGGTAATATGTTTCCTTTATTGTATTCATAATTGTATTTCATTTATCTTAATCTCATTCTACCATTTAAAAAATTCCTAAGCTAGGCTAGTAGTCTCCCTTTCCGAGTCAAAATCTTGTCTTTTTAGTTTTCTGGCCGTATGGATGCCAACGCACTTGTGAGACGCCAACATGCCACGTTGTCATCCTGGAACTGTGCTTCCGTCCTCAGACAACGAGCTGCCTGAGACATGGGTTTGATTCTAAAGGGTCAACTTACCTGGTCCCCTTCCTACATTCAGATTGTAGAGTGATCGAAGGGTTCATAATCCTCATCATTCTCATCCTTGTCATCCTAACTTCCCTTTAAAATGAGGTGGGTTAGGGCAACCTTTCTGCTCTTGAAATTTTGTGACCTGGGGTCTTGTAGTGGGTGGTCCCCCTCTCTCACACCATCCACACCTATTTCTTGGTCATCTTCCCACTTGATTGGGGCATCCCCTTTCACTACCCTCCATTTGGGTAGCTCACACAAACTCTCCCATGTTGGGGCATCCTTCTTCCAATCGTTTCTTCTACAGAGTCATCTACTTTTTATTTTTCTTTGAAACACTGTTATTCTAACAATATTTTGAAAAGGGGAAAAACGTAGACACCTAAATTTGACCATTTATAAAAGGTCAAATTTATACCTTTCATTAATCCACTTCATCCCTTTCATCAAATGCTAATTAAACTATTTATTCAATTAATGTTCCCCTTTCCCCTAATGCTCCTAAGGTATTTAATTCAATCAATTAAATACTTTGTACATTGTCCCACTTCATCTCTAAATTGAATAAATGCAATAAATTTAATTAATTTAGTCAATTATCCTTTTCATTTTTAAATTCATTCTCTCTTTCTCCTTGTCACATCCTCCATAACCCCTTTACTAAAGATTAATTTAATTAATCCTTCATTAAAATGTGCATATCCTTAATTAGGATTAATTTCACATCCTCCAAATCTATCCACTTGCTTCTAATCATCATTAATTAGTCTAATCACCTGTTTGCACAATCCTAATCCTAACCACTTACCCTTTCTAGCATGTCCTTGGGTCAACCTTTCTTGGTACTTACCTTTTTTGGGTTGACCTCTTCCCCATGTGAATTAAAAATTCACACTTATTCCCCCCATGCATTTGTCTTCCCCATAACACCTCATATGTCACATCATACCCAAAGGACAAAGACCTCTTTTAGAGGAATCTTATTTTACCCTTCGGTCTCTTCCAAAAAGTGAATTAAAAATTCACTTTTATTCCTCCAAGGCCCTCTCCAATCCCCATGTTGATAAGGGTGGACTTTCTAAAAGTCCTCTCTTGTCACTTTCAACCCCACTAGAGGACAAGGGATTGCGTTTGTGGAGATTCTCTCTCATCCCAAGGTACTTGCAAGTACCTTGGGACCACATGGTATTTTCCATGTCACTTGTACCCTTGCCATATCACCTTGTCCTTTGGATAATTCACCTACCACATGGCAAGATGTGAGGGCTTGTGAGTCTTCAAATCACCATATCTCTCCATCTTGGCCATGGTGGGTCAAACTTAACTGTTGAATTCTCTAGAGAATTAAACTTCTTCTATAAATAGCCCCCTCTACTCATTAATTGAGTTAGTGATTGCATGCATGCAAAACTTATGCTTCCAAGCTCTTTGAGCTATCTTAGTCATTTATTTCCATTTCTTAGTATTTGCATTGTTATCTAGAATCCATTGTTGCATTCACCTACCTCCATTCATCCATCTACCAACACCATTGCAAGCTATCATCTAAGGAGCACACATCAACAATCTTATCAAGGGCCAACCAAGGATCAACATGGATAGAAGGTATAATCTTTGTGTTTTTTGTTTATCTTCCTTTTATTTGTGTTTAACATAGCTCAATCTTGAGGTAGTTTGGTGTAGTTTGTATCTTGCATTCTTTATTTAGTTTCACATATTAGGAGATAAAAAATTTCCCTGCACACAGAAACAATAGCTTGAATTCTAACCTAAGTCCTCTAAGGTTTGTGACTACACTACTAGATTCCCATTAATGAAACTAGCAAGAAATGTAAATCATTACATTAAGTAAATTCCATCAATAATATGGGCTTCATTAATCCATCACATTTAATTGAACAATCAATATGAAATAACCATTTCATGCTAGCAATATAACAACATCAAAGGTCCTTAAATTAACAATAACATCTATTATATTGTCCATTACATAAGAGAGTTCAACATTTATTTACATCATTACATTGTTACATCTTGAACAACAATTTCTCCTCGTATACATGTGAGGGGAGTACATCAGAAGTATAATACATGATACAATAGAAATATGGTACAATACAAGTACATGAAATATAATCTACATGAACTTGAACAAGTGCATAAGTCTTCATATCCAGTAGTCGTCACCACAAACACTAACAAAGTGAGGGAGCACAATGGAGTGCATAGAATGTTCCACCCGACCATGTGGAACCCTAAGTTTCACCACCCATGCTAGGAGATGAAAATAAGGACCCACTACACAAACATTCAAGAAGACATAGGCTAACATGAATCCAACATATAAAAGTAACAAATAAAACATAAAGAAACAATCACTTCTAAAGGTTAAAAAATAAGGGGACAACAAACAAGGCATAAAATATTGCTATAAGTAGGAGTGCCATCACATAGTTTTCTATGGGTTACCTTTGTGTAACCTTCATAGGCTATCGAACTCCCATCTTGGGTTACCCTGGCCACCTTACCAACCGTTAGACCCCCATACAAACTCATGCAGGATGAACATACCTTCCAAGAGGACAAGATAGTTGATCTTGTCATTCTAGGCCTTCCCACTCATCTCAAGCCTATACAAGCACTTTAGCCATCAGTGAGGCATTATCTTGATTAATGTGAACTACCCAACCCCCTAATTTATTTTAGGTTATCACCGATTAAGAAACTCTCAATGAGTTACCCTAGACCTTCAACTTTGTGCATTAGACCCCCATTGAGAGCCACTCCCCCTACTAGAAATAAAATGACTCTACAGTCCACTAACTAGGTAAGCCAACTTACACAACATATAAAGCCACATGAAATATCGCATAAAGTGAGGTATACACCAATTCACACAAAGTACCCATATATAATAATTCCATAGTGCAAGACCATAACTCACATAGTCATAAATCAAGTATAGAATCAAGTGTTCACAAAGAACCCACATGAAAAACCAATCATAAAGAAAACTCATTTTCTCCAACCTTTGGAAGTCTAACAAATCACAACACAATGGTTTCCCCATCGAAGTGGCAACAATAAGGTGATCTCACAATAAAGTTTCAACCTCAAAATCAAAAGCTTCCAGTCTTCACTAATTCAACACCTCAAACTAAAGGAGCCAAAAATAAACACTTCACTCATGAATTTAAGCTACAACAACAACACTCACACAATGACCTAAACATTTTAACTATAACTCACAAACATCCCATTTTCACTTCTTAATAGCTTTAATTCATATAATAACTCAATTCAATGACATAATCAAATAATGCAAGGTAAATTTATAATGCACCCATTACATTTTTCTGAGTTTCCATCTTAGACCAAGAATAGTCTATTTCTATATAACAACCTTCCATCTATTTATTTACAAATACATCAATTATTCTATATCTAAATCTTCCTATGTTACATTAATTTTTCTATCATAATAAATCATTAGTAAAAACAGAAATATTGAATTTAAAACATATTCATGTCTTTGATCATACATACAATACCTACGATTAACACATATACAAGAGTATATATATATAATTGTATATAATTAAAGCAAAGATCTATTTCAAGATACATAGTGCAGATTAAACCACATAGATGTGTAAATGTATATATATCATAATCGAATACCATAATAAATACATAATACAAACCATGAATACATATATCAGATCCATCACATAACCATATATAAGTATATTCCTACACACACAAACATATATATAAATATACCAATGTGCATATGTTATTAATGTCAAAAATCGAATGCTAATACATTTTTAATACACAGCCCAATGCATACTCAACACAACACACACCAATTACAGACCTTCATATATATATATATGTTCAAACCAAATATCGCATGCATCCATTTCAATTTGAGGTGGATGAATTTAAACTCCATAATCTATGTTTGTCGATGATTATGTCAGATTTAAAGAGATAAATCTAAGGGACATATCATACACATGCCAACTATAGACCGAGTGGGACTTTGGGTGTTTGCATCTAGAACCGAATATTAAAGCGACTGAGTGACTCGTGCATAACTGAATGACTACATTGATGAAGAGTTTTTGCCTTAACTATTGTATACCGCATATATCCATTCGATACTTGGGTATCGATTACCACACAACATTGGTTAATATGTATCCAAATTTTACAAATGAAAATGCCACTTAGACACATGGTAGGCTACAGGGTAACAAATGAACTGCCACTATAGACGCATGCAAGATGAACAAAAAGTGAAAACATACAGTAAACATCGGCTCTTATTTTAATCGATACTCTCAGAGCAGAAAAATAAATGAATTCTCCTCCCTCCAGCCAACGAATGCTAACCTCAAGGCATACTCGAGAGCTTCACACAAAATATAGTGTGCAAGGAAGGAGAAGAATGATGTCAAAACAAAATACAAGGGAAAGAATAAATATTTTACATATCATACAAATTTTGGCATACAGGCATTGAAACCTGTAGGAAGAATATGAGTTTTGTGTAAAGATTTTCGACCACTGGAAGGCTAATCTAAGGATTACGATAATGCAGTGGTGGCACTGAATGTTGGTTAAGCTTTGTTTACAACAAAATATGATGAATACCCAAGAGAGGTCTAAATGTAAATCGACACACACAGTGAAAATAATGTTTCCCCAAAATGGAAGTCCGATTAAATATGCATGTGATAATAATCAAGTAATAAAAGAAATAGAATGTGTGGCGCCACAGTAATTGGTGAAAGCCTAAAGCAACCACTTGAATATGCAAATAGAATTTCTTTATATAGTTTCAGACACTTATGAACAAATGTAATATGACAAGGAGGAAGAATAATTCACTGCATTACCAAACATTTAATAACAGTAAAAGTGCTAAATATAGATAAACCGTCAAGACAATGAATTCACTGCACAACACATAAGTGGACAAGATTTTTTTTTAATTTCAAACAGTATATGAATTCAAAACGCTTATTCCAAATCAGAGAAGGAGATTTCAAGACAATGGAACCTGAAACAAATCGATTGATTGAGTTGAATGATTGTCGGGTCCGAATTTCAAGTTGCAGCTTCAATTTTTCTAAAAATCCCACAAAACTCTATAGAAGTCTAATCCGGTAACCCCAAACCCAGATGCAAGCTTTCAAGAAATTGAGAAAACCCAAAGCCTCCCAGAACAAGAAACTCAAAGCTTCCCAAACCCCCAAGAAAATATTTCAAGAACAAGAAACTTTTCACAGGAACCAAAAGCAAGATTAGTTTTCGAGAAAATAAAAACAAAAAGCCCATTTCTTTTTGCAATATAAGTAATTTATTTTCTATTCCCCCCATCCATTGCAACAACCACTACTTTAATTTTAATTATCTAATTATTTAATAATTTAGCCATTCCTTATAATTTGCACACAATTAAATCGACAATTAAAATATTTAACTTATTAATTTAATCCTTTCATTTTAATTTGCTTGCCTACTACAATAATTAAGATATATTTATTTAAATATTTTTTTATTATATCATAAATTTTAATTTGTTTAAATCAAATAAAACATTGACAATATTTTATTTTATCAATACTGCAATTATATATAAAAAAAAATCATTTTAATTATCAAAAGTCTTTTAACTTAATAAATTTATTTTAACACGATGATCAATCAAATCACAAACCATCTAATTTAATTTAAATGTACAAAATATCGAGCAATACCAGACCTCACAACAAGTCAGAAAACAACACTAATAGAGGGGCACTACATTATAACTCCTTATGCATATTGTATATTTTATAAATCATATATCATTTAAAAATTAATAGTGTAATAAACTATTAAATTATTATTTATTTATAAATGGTGATTTTGAATAGGTGTGAATTAATAGCTCATTACCATGTGCCCATTAGAAAATTGAGCCAAAATTTATTCCCAATCCTCATTTCTGTTTGTGAATTGAATCCTCAAATGTCATGGTCAAATGTTACTTAAATTACAACACCATGCTCATAAAGATCAATAAAATGCTTTCTAAAATAAATTAGAGTTATTAAAAGAAAGCAAGCACAAATGAAAATAGACTCTATAGAGAGGGAAATGGCTTTTGTCACTCATCAAAATATAAATAACCTTCATGCAAAGCTTATCCAAATCAACGTACTTAATCTTTTAAGAATCTTTATTATTAATAAAAAATAAAATAGAATATAAAAACTAATATCAAACTGTTATAAAAATTAAATAAATTACCTAGATATAAATATTCCTTATAATTATATAATTGAAGTCATTAGGGTGTTCATCTGTAGTAAAGTAAAGTATGCAATTCCCGTTGAATAGGACAACTGAGAGGGGGGGTGAATCAATTGTCACAAAATTAGGCCTTTGATTCAATCACCATAACTAATCTTTAATACTGCTTAAATGATTAATCATCAAATGGCAATGCAAAAAATTAAATCCAACACATCAACACAATAACACCATATTTACGTGGAAAACCCAATATGGGAAAAACCATGGTAAGGATTAAATCACACTATAGAGAATATCAAAATCGATTACAAAAAGGCTCGTTGCCAGAAACAAGACTCACTGTCCAACAGGGCTACAACCTAGATGGCTCATTGCCACAAAGATACAAAGAAGACAAAGAAGAGACGTTACAAAGAGACTACAATCCCAATGCAACAAAGAATTCCACCATGATTACTCCACACATGCATGAATGATAAGAGTTCACCTTCTGCTCACTGCATCCTGAAACTCAACATTAAGCTTCACATTGATCGACCACACTCTCAACACACACTCTTATTGAATAGAATCATTTTTGCACAAGACTGTACTTTATCTTTTCTCTTATTGTGCTACCTCTTCACTCTTGCATTAACTTACTCTTCACCATCAAATCATCTTGTATTTATACCATCTTCAAATTTGAAACATATCCAAATTCAAATTCAAATTAGGTTGGAACCAAAATATCCTAGGGTGGAATTAGAATGAGAGCGACCCAAACACATTATTCAAGGGACCGAAAAAGATCCAACACGCTTCATCATCCTCAAAAGTAGTATTTCACACAAGGTCGACCAAACCAGTGTAAAACACATAGAACCATTAAGCATGAATCTTCCAAATGTTGAAACTATCTTCAGTAGAACCAGGGCAACACAATTCTAGAACCACAAGTCATAAGACTTCATCAAAGAGAAATCCAGACCAACAATATTTCTCCCAGACCTCAACCAGAAACACAGAAAACCATAGTTCACAACTGGTGAACACAACTTGCACTGTACAACAAATCAACAACCAAAAATATGTATATAGCATATTCTAACAACCATGAACATCATATTATAACTTCACAACCACAAGAGAAAATTCAGACCAAAAACTAGAGCAACCACTGAAGACATGCAACACATCTTTATTACAATTTTCTCAATATCCTCGACATATACAACCAACAACAATTAGTAGATAACCAGTTAACCGGTTGACATCAATGAAAACACCTACAAAATTTTCTCAACACCTTCAGTATTTTCATTCTTGCAACAATTCCTCCTTCATTTGACCCTTTCTACATAACAACCTAAGATCATAATTACTGAAATGACATTTTTTAGATTATGATTGTAGCATGGCGTATGTGCTATGTGATTTAATATACATCAACCATAATAACATTCTTAGGGGTTATTTTGGAAATAATTTAATTTTCACTAAATCATTTTGTCATTTTATATGCTAATTGAAAAAATGGTCACAATAGAGTGGTCATGTTATTAAGATTTCAACTATGCTTAAAGAGATCTATTGATTGTTAACATTCAAAATATTCTTACCAAAAGGACCTTTGAGTACTGATTGGAACATAACATTGTTAAGGTCTTAGTTGAGTCTAATAATTTAAAGTGTTGTGAAATAAATTCGATGACACATGTTCTCCTTAACTGCATTATAATGAGACTTCAAAATATTATACATTATTACTTTAGAATAACCATTTTTTGTGTTATTTATGAAACTTATATTAGGGCATGAAATTTTTTAATGTGGTTTTTATAGCCATCTAAGAAGGTTTGTGTTGCTATTAGAGACTTGTCATTCTCATTATATAAAAATGGATATGAATAGTCTATATATTTTTTTCAAAGATACAAGGATGCCAAAGTGAATAAAATTGCAAAGAAGAAAGATGTCAAACTCTTACAAATCCATAGAAAAGGTGGACTTGCATAAATTTCAATGCATGTTTGGCTCCAATATTTTATTTTCTTTGTTGAGCATTACTCTAGCTTGCATATTTTTATGAACTTCATCTATTTTCTAAATCTCTAAATTTATTTAAAGTATTTAAAGAATCTACTTATAATGGATGGTTATTGTACTATGAAATTATCTAGGGAGTGAACCTAGAAAGAATAGGTCATCTATTACTATATTCATATAACTATTTTTTCTTGAAGAATCACATCAAATCATACATTTTTATTTTTATAAAAACACATGAGTTCCTTGATAAAATAATTGCGGGATGATACCATAATAGTGTGTCCCACTTTTTGGCTAAAGTAAGACATTCAAATCAACTTTTTAAACCAAAATTTCATCTTTTATCACCAACATCAACTAAAACCATTAAAAAATTGAAGATGATGTGAACTAGTGATTTTTGATATTTTGTGTAAATTCTAAATATATATTTTTTATTTTAAAAAAATATTGTGAATCTTTTTATGTAATTTTTAATAACTTGTTTTTTTTAATAATTAATAGTATTTTAAAAAAGAGATGCTTATTCCATATCACACATTTATTTATTTTAAATATAAATTATAAATTTTTAAACATAGATTGGTATCACCAATATCTAGTGCACAAATATTTTTTCAATTTTTTTTGTTACATATTTATTTTTTTATTAATTTTTGAAGTGAAATTCAAATTAATTATATTTTAGACATAGGTTTGTTTCGTATTGCATAGCTTTTTCTATGTATACATATATTATTATTATTTTGTTGAATCAAGGACATCAATGTCTAGTGTACAAATATTTTTCTATTTTCCCATGTATGTGGAACAAAGACCTTGATTTTCAATAGAAGGCCTACATTCACTAGAAAATAAAAAATAAATATAATAAACAAATTAAATATATTTAAAATAATAATTTTTTGAAGGCTTATTTTAAGGGATAAAATATTGTAATAACATCCTATCATGTGGATTCCTTTTGCTAGTCCAACCTAAGTTTTGAAATAGAAAATTCTAAGAGAAATTTGAGCACCAAGGGAGAAAATCCCATCCAAGGACCTTCAAACAAAAGTACCATTGAATGAAGACATCCAAGAACCTTAAATAAAAGGCACCTTTGAATAAAGGTGTTCAAAATAAAAATAAAAATCAACCATGCAAATTTGTAATGTCACACAAGTGGAACGCTCTATTTTGTGGGTCTACCCCAAGTCATCTTCGTTTTTAAGTATTTTCACATCATTATAATTACATGTTATACTTAATTGAATTAAAAAATAATAAAGATGAAAAAATATGCTTGTTTCATTATTCAAATTGATTATAATATAAGATTAATTATATTATTCAAACACATTATGCATACGATAAATACAATATGATCAAGCTAGTTGTTATTACAAATGTTAGTTATTTAAACCCTAAATCTAGATATTTATAAAATATTATATGAATATTTGAAAATGAAAAATGAACATTAAAAGTATATTAAGGTTTAATCAATTAAGGTCTTTATTATTCTTATATTACTATGTTATTGACTATGTGAATGATTCTATTTATAGGAAATCTATCTTATACTATGACTTCTAAATAAATGGTGTGTGTACTATCCCAAGGATGGAGTAATACTTAAACATGCTACCCTCTGTGGCTCTTTAATCAAAAGGTTGAATATAAAAGTAGCTCCAGAAGGATCAATATGACTTAAAATATTAGTGGAAGATTTTACATTTGGGCACTAGTAAAAGACTTATTTTAATATATGATGAGCAAAGTTATTTTACTCTTACCAATGAATCCCATTTTCAAGAAGAAAAAAGAGAAGCACATTGAATATCATGCTGGATTTACTCAAGGGAAAATAATTTTATCATAAAATTTCTCTCTAGTTTTGTTCATTTGATTATCAAGTGAAAAATATACTATGATCAAAGAGAACTAGGTTGGAATCCTAACAATCATATATCAAACCTCTATGCAATACAAGATTCTTTAAGTTCAAATCAATTTTTGGCCTTAGGAGTTTCCATTGAGGGGGAGTGTGCATGTCAATGACACCTTCTAGTAGGAAAAATTCATGATGTCAAACCTAATAGGCATAACATAAGATCTCTAAGCATCATATGTATAAATCCTTTGGGCATATTGTAAACTCTTCTATCTACAAATTTTCCAATTGTAAAAGCATTGCATTATATAATACCTATGATAAATTTACATAATGAACTTGGGGGGCTGTTTGAGAATTCTTAGGCGCTAATGAAGAATTTATAAGACTTTTTAGAAAACAATTTTAAAAAAATGATGATTATAAATTATGACAAGATGACCATGCAACTTCTTGAAATACATGATCTTTATTCTAACATATATTTATGTCCATTTTATCATTGTTAAATAAGAACTATGATAAAGGGTACTTCATTTTTTCTTTAATAAAAATTCATAGGTGATATCCCCTATTAACATTAAGGTGGAGTATTAGAATATAATTTTATTAGGGTCCATTACCCTTATAAAACTTATATATTTTTCTAACATAAGGTTATAAATCCTTATCCATGTATTATATGGTTTCTAAAGTATATACCATTTAATAATTAATAATTAATAATCTAATAAACTATTAGATTATTAAATATTTATAAGTGGTAATTTTGAATAGGTACATGAATAATATATCTTTAGGTATTTTCCACCCATTTTATATTTAAGGATCTTCTCTCCTATTGAGAGGCATGGGAATTTGGAGATTAATAGTGTGTTTTATCACTGTGCACATCAGGTATCATTGGCCATGTGAAAGTAAGGAAAAGTATTTCCCCAAGTTTGATCTATATTTTGATAGACCATTATGTAAGTTTTTATAATGAAATGATGTTTTATGGGGATTTTTGTTACTTAGAAGGGTTTTCCCATGTATATATTGTGTGATTTGTTTAATTTATATATCTTGTAATTCTCATTTTATTTATTTTATATTTATTTACAATTATTATCAGCCTAAGTGTTGCATAGACAGTTGTCGTTGCACTAAAAGATCAGCCCATTAATGCCCGACAGAATAGCTAGAGTTAATAAATCCATGAGAGGTAGTTATGCCATGTCACAAACTCGAGATTTGTGATGCACAACACAAGGAGACCAAGGGCACATACCTTGCAACAATCTCCCCAATATAAGTGAGGGGTTCAAACCCATGACCCAGGCTCTGATACCAATTGTTGTAGTTGCACCAAAAGTGATGAACGAGAATCTATCAATGACCTTAAAACTCAAGGGTTCATCAGACCCAAACATAATCATGAGAAGATCAAACAAAACTCATTCAATCCTTTACCAAAAAATCATTTTAATTTCATTGAATTTCTTCATGGCTACAAAGCCCAACTCTTCAAAAATTGACTCTAAAACTTTATCAGACCTGAATGAATCTCAATCATCATCATTTGAATAGAAACAAATAAAATATCTGATTAGATAATGCTGGAACTATTCGTTCATTCAACATGCTTCAATTCACTCATCATTGCAACTAATTCCACAAGGCATCATGACAACAAATCAAGTATTCCAACTTCTAAATTGTAACCAAACTTACAAGTCTACCTAATCATCATTTTTTTAATGGAAATAAACCAATATCATATTCTCACAACTCCGTTTTATCAGATTTCCAATTACTTGCACCAAAAACCCAAAATTTTGCTTGAAGGAAATCAAACACTAAATCGAGTGAAACTTTCAATTTAGATTGAATCTCTGAAACCTAAATAAATTTTTGAGTACCCATTTCTGCCTTATTTAACATATATTACATACAGGTGGGGTTAATTTGTAACATATTCCTCAAAAACTTGTTGCTATGCTGTCCTAAAGGCTTAATTCTGCAACCTACCTTTAGTAAAATAGTCATAAAACACTCAAAAATAAATAAAATTTGATGAGAAAAAAATAAAAATGAAGTAGACTCATAGATTAATAAATAAAAATGACTGAACATGAAAATAAGTACATAAAAATCTGTACAAAAACCTGAAAACACATTTTACTAGTCTGAAATATAGAAAAAACAAAGTTTAAGCATGCATAGGGGTTTCTAAATGATTTTCTTCTTATTCAAAATTCCCCTCTCCATGAAAAATGAGATACAATTCTTTTTTAAAATATTTTCATCTTCTCCAATCAAAATAAATTTTCCATTGTCCCACTTGACTCTTCATATTCTTGCCTTTTTGCATTTTCATCATTTTGACCATTTTTGCATTTTTTGCAAGTTTTTCTTTTTCCACCTTTTTCCCACCTAGTGACCTATTTGACACTTCAAAAAAATTATTTATGACCTTTTACAAACATTTAAACTTAAGAATTTCAATTTTTTACAAATTTACCTATGAAGGACATTTAATGACCAAGATGCTCCTGCACCAAAAAGATTGACTTGTTAATGTCCGATATAACTATCAGAATTAATGAATCCATAGGAAGCAGTTAAACCATGTCACGAACCCAAGGGTTATGCTGCAAAACACAAAAATACCAAGGACACACACCTTGCAACACTAAGATCTTTTTTTCTAAGAACTAGAACCTTTGAATTATAAAGTCAAACACTACCAAAATAATAACCTTAGACTTCACAAATTAAGATTTAGGAATCGATTCATTTCATTTCATCTCTCATGTTTGAATATATAAAACAAGAAGTGAGATGATCATGATTCCAATTATTTATATAAAAATACTTTGTTTCCCATAGGCTTTCATTGAGAAACTCCAAATCAAAAAATTTGGGCTCATTGACTTGTGATCATATTTATTTCATCTTCACACCATCCAAACTCAAAAAACTATTGAGTATATTTGAGAAAAGAAATTGTCCACACATTGCTGGTAAGTGAACAATAATAAATAATCCATCTATGACACAAGTGCATATTCTAAAAAATAGTTATTAAAATGACCCAAAGAAATAAGGGAAAGTGGTATGAGAATTCTAGGGAATTCGGATGAAATAAATTTTCTTCTACATTGAGAAAGGTTGAGTGAGAAACTAATTAGGAGTGGAAATCAATTCCTCTAACAAAACTTGCAAGGAAGGGTGCATACTTTCTTTACTCTTTTTATCTTTTTTGATGGAGTAAACCAAATTCAAATTTTTTATGAAATTTTTTTCTTGTATTTTTTCTTATCTCAAAACCAATCCTATTCCACTTGAATTATTTAGTCTAAATTATTGGGATGTATATCATGTTATTGTGTCCACTATTCAAAATAATAATGTATGATTTTGACCCCACAATTTTATTTTCACATCCCAATGTCTTTGTTGATTCTAATATCAACCTTACTCCTTCAATGTTTTAGTCTAAATTATTGGAATGTATATCATGTTATTGTGTCCACTATTCAAAATAATAATATATGATTTTGACCCCACAATTTTATTCACATCCCAATGTCTTTGTTGATTCCAATATCAACCTTACTCCTTCAATGTAAGCTCTTCAACTTGCTCTAATATCAATGTTAAGCCCAAGATTGGAATACATAGGACTTGGACAATAACAAAAAGTAAATGAAATCTTATCTTCATTCATTCAAAATGTACATTTGGTTCATCTTCTAGATGATTGTGTAATTTCTAATGTAATTAGGAAAAAATATTAAATATTATCCTACTAAGATTATGTACATTATTATTAAATTTATAAATCTATAAAATGCTATTTTTAGATTTTTAAAATATTATTTTCATAAGTAGGAATTGTAAGAACGTCATATTTTTCAAATAATTTTTTTTTGATAAATTGTCCCTAAAGTGATGCTACATATGTATTTATTGGACAAATTTAGTTGGAAAAGTTGTGGTCATGTCTAATTTAGCTAGAATAAATCTAGCTAGATCATATGTTTGACCAAATTTGACTTTTGGATAGAAATGTTTAAATTCATTTGTGTTGATAAGTTGGCCTCAAGTGTAGTATAAATTTGAGCTTGCACCTAAATCTACGTATAGTTCTCTCTCAATTATAAGTAGGTGATAATAGAGGAAACTCCATAATAGTATCTAAACACTATAATATAATTTTTTAGTCTTAATTGGCATTTTAACTATTTTGTAGAAGAAGGATAAGGTTTGAAAGGAAAATGATCTAATTTAAGATTTAATCAAATTTTTGAAGTATAAATGCAATAATAGAATATTTAGATAATATGAAAATGAAGAAGGAACCTCTTATAGTTGAGTATATTTTTCATACTAATATCTGGCTAGAATTAGAAAACTCTATGTGTTTTCACATTCCTTGACATTTTTCTCTCTCTACATTTTAGGTTGGACATAATAATTAAGGCCCCATCTCGTTCTAGTTGTAATAATAATTTTTAAGGGGGTGATTTACCAAGGCATTAATCAATTTAGATCTAAGGATATTTTTATTCAATGTATGAAGGATTATCAATTAAAATCTTAAGGGTTTAATGGATGGTTATCTAGAGTCTTGTTCAAATTTAGCATACACAAGATATAATGGAGCATGCATGAGAGATTAAGGAGCCTTTTTAATCCCTAAAGATGGCCTTTGTATAGTTCTCTTTACTTTATTTTTTTGTAATGTGGGTGTGGTGTCTTGATTTCTTGGGTGTCTTATAAGTGGTGGAATTATATTAACAATGGGTATGGTGAGCAAAAGAAGCATAGAAAAAGGAAAGAGTGGAAAAGTGTTGCCATACCATCTCAAACATGTTTTTCACCATGAGATTGAAGTGGTGCTAGGGTTTGTGTAAGAAGTGTTTGGAGTTAAATATTTCAGAGTATGGTAATAGGTTGAAAATAACTCTAATGGGATATTTCATCACCAATTTGGCCACTTTGTCCTTGACATGGAGTTACAAGCTTGTTTGTTGAATATTTTCTTCCCCAAATAATTTAAAGATATTTAGGTGGTTAAGATTGTAAAGTAGGCCATCAAATTCTAGAAATGGCGTGTGCTCAGGGTCTGCAATGATCAGATGAAGGGCGACACCCTGCAAGGATCAGGGAGGTTTCAGAGGAAACCGACAAGTGAATGTTGATGGGATTATGCATCCAAATAGATGGGCCTGCCCAAAGCATGGTTTTCAAGAGGCTCCACGTGATGCCGGTTGGGGCCATGAGGAGAGAAGGTATGGAAGAGATAGGTTGGGGCATCAGGGTCGAAAAGGAAGAGGTGGGCACAAAAATAAAGATTTTTGTAGGCCACACAAAAATGAAGGGCTTGATGGAGGTTATGATGGGCAGTCAAGATAGGGTACCCTGGGCCGAAATCAGAATCATATTAGAAGGAAAGACCTTAATAAGGAAGTCTGGAAAATAAAGCAGCCAGACTCAGAATGGGAGGAGGATAGGGAAGAGGCGAGAAGCGGAGTTGCTAGATAGCTTGTCCCTGAAAAGGGTAATGGGATCCAGGCTAGTAGGGCTACTTTGGTGGTTAGTGTTGTAAAGCTTCAAGCTGAAGTGCAGAGGCTAGAAAATTTTGGTTTGGTGGGGAAATGGTATGGATAAGATCTTAACTAGGACAATTTAGTGAAATGGTGGAAATCGCACTATGGAGAGGAGTTACAGTTCAAAACCCTTCAAAATGGTTTTTTTTTGCTCATTTTCTCGACAAGGGATTTAAGGGAAGAAATTGTAAATGGAATTTGGGTTCTGGATGGGTGCAACTTTTATTTGAGACATTGGAAGGTTGGTTTTAACCTTGCAACACATGTTTTGGAGATAGTGCAAGACTCGTATTGCATGTCGCATCTCCCTACAAAATATTGAGAGCCGAGTACACTAGATGAGATAGCTAATCAATTGGGCACCTTTGTGTGTGTTGAGGAAAGAAGAAGACCTAGGGAGGTGCATACCCATGTATGGATTTGTGTGGAAAACAATCGGATGTGACATATTTATCAAGAACTTGAGCTGATTTATGGTTTTGGAAGTTGGATTCAAAAGCTGAAGGGAGACTCCCACACACAAGCTTGTCTAGTGTGGCCTTTGGGCTACATATTGACAAATAATAAGGTGGGGAAATCAAAATTTTTGTTAGGATTAGAAATGAGTAAATAAAATGAATGCAAGGAACATGCGGGCATTATGCCAAATGTTTTAGTTGAAGCCAATGAGAAACCTTCACCCTATAACAAGGAGAAAGCCTTGGTGTTTTGTTCACCTCAAGTGGGGCCTCATGTTCAGGAGGTACAAAATGTTTTGGATATCAAGGGTGTAGAGGGAGGTGAGCAGCTGGATAAGTAGAATTCAAACTTGGTCGAGAAAATCTCAGAAGCATTGGAAATTTTAGGAGAAGACTGTGGTAATGTGGAGTTGGACTCTTTAATAGAGATTGGAAAAGAGTTGGTGTTGTTGGTAGAGGCTAAAAAAGTGAATGCCTGGTCATTAGAGGAGGAAATGAAGGTTGAGAATTGTAGTGTCCTTTAATCCGTTTAATAACTAGGAATATGAATTCCTCTAGTTAGGTCTTTGAACGTCACAACTGGCAGACATAACTTGCTAAAGAACCTCATCTAATCATCAACCTAGGGATGTAAACTTGAAATGGGTCAACACAATATATGCACTCATCACCTTTCCCAAACATGCATGACTTTCTAATAATACTTATACTGTAATTTGAGTAACGGGAAAGAACTTTGTTGAATAAACTTGCTTAGAAATGAAAACTGAAAGATAAAACTATTCTGCATACAGTGGTTGCAGGAACAGTTGACAACTCTGTGTTTCTACCAGCTGCAGGAATAGTCACCTTAACCTCTATGAAGGGAAGTGAAGCTATTCTAACTTGCAAAATGAAATAATGGACAGTTCCCTAAGTGGGCCCCCATAGGAAATACCATAGGTAAACAATAGATTAGGTGGTACATAGCACACAATCTCTTGACTTTATTTCTGGAAAACTTAAAATGTGTTACAACAGTGATCTTCCAGCCCTTTCTTTGAAGGAGAATGGGCTATTTATTGAAACAAAATCTAATGACTAACTAACCTTCCCTTATAAAATGAGAATTCTTTATTACATTCAACTAACTAACTAAAGAGGTGGATGGAAATGCAAGAACTAAGTGAAATTGGTTCATTAGTCTTAAAGTGCCACCATCCTAGATTCATGCGCCATCAAGACGCCTAAGCTAGATTTCTAGAACACTCTTCTTGCATGGCGGATGAGTTGAAATTGCCTCCCAATCTTTTGTTGTTTGAACTAGTCTTCATTGATTCGGTCTTTAGCCTTCAAGTGGAAATTGAATTCCTTCTTCAATGTGGTACTTGCAAAATATCTTGATAGCTATTCCTTAGGCATAAAGTTAGCTCAACACTTTCAACCTTTAAGGCGATCCATCACTTCATTTATACATTCATTTAAGCATTAATCTAAAACAAACATTATTTCAGACATGGTTGTGGGAAGTTCAACAATAGAGGTTGCAGGAAAGCTTTTGCTATCACACAAAGTTATAAGGATTTCATCAAACTAATAAAAAATTCCGAAGTAATAATTATGGAAGTTTTAGCATAATATACTTATTATTTTAAGCATAAATTTTTTATGTCTTGTCCCATAATCAACACTAGATGTTTGTTTTAGCATAATGAAAAGCATAAAATTATTTGTAAAAGCATGCACAAAATGTGCCAAAAACTTGGCTGATCATTCCCCTCAACCATCTACTTGTTGGTCCCTTCAGCAAGTCTTGCATTTCTTCTTTTGTAAAATTCTCTCATATCAGCATTTAGTTGTTGTCCACACTCTCCATGCTGGAAACTCCAGAAGTGAGCTCGCATTGCCTCCAGCGTCGGCCATTTGTTATCCTCAGAGCTTCTATTATAAGTGTTGCAGTCTCTCTGTATGGCTTGTAATGGCCATTGGAGAATAGGTGGTTTCATAACTAAAGGCAACCAATTTTCCCTTTGTCCTAAGATTCCTCATGTATCTGTTTTCCCTTCCGGTTACTTCATACAAGGCGTTGGGAGTGTGTGGTTCTGCCCTTTTTAATTGAAATGGAAGATGTTCCCATCTGCTTTGAATGTGCAAGGTTGCAACATTAAGATCATTGTTTATAATTTGAGAATACTGAGAAAATACCTCTTGTCTCAAAGCCTCAATCAGTGGCCTGGCTCTTCCATCTCTCCATAATTTCTTCCAATCAAAGTAAATATCCATTCCATTTCTAGATTCACCCTCACAGATAATGGCATATTGACTTCATCATGCTTATAAATATCAAATTTTCCTTCCCTGCTTATCTCATTGGTGATCCAAGAGATCAGAGCACCGATGTGAATATCACCAACATAACATAAGGGGTTCCATTCATTATCCTGGGGTACAACCAAGTTGTGCAAATAAAATTCACATAGGAGGTTCCAAATGTGCAGAGGTGAATCTTTGTATGCTTCATAAAATTCTTCCAGGGTGTTTAAGGAATGGTTCTTACCTTTCCAAATTCTGATCAATTGGAAGTCCAAATACAACTCCCTGAGATACATTGCATAGACAAGTGAAGGTGCTCTACATTGCATCAACTATGGAACAAGATTCACTACCTGGTTGAGAATGTCGGTTAAATTAGCAATTTCTAGATTCTTGTTCTGGATTATCCTTTGTAACATCTCAAGTTCAAGTGCAGAAGTAGTCTGTTGATGTTGGAGTTCTTCAAAACATGTCATTCCTGCAGAAAAATTCATGACATGGGACAAAGGCCTATGATGATGACTTGCTATAGGTATCTTCTATATTTCCTCAGGTACATCCACTTTGTCCTGTTCTACTCCTCCAATTATTTCTGTATCACTTAACTACCCAGAGTTTTGTTGTCCCAAATTATCATTTTTTTTCCAACCATCCTCTTCTTCCTAATTAGGAGGCATTACATCAATTATGTCAATGTTTTCACCTTCTTCTTCTGATGGAATTATAATTGTTACCTCCTCCTTCTCAACGCATCCCACATCTTCCTACAGCTACTCTGCCATCCCCTCTTGTATCTATTCTACAATGGTTGCTAGTTCATCTAGGCTAGCTCCTTCAGGAGTACTCACAGTTTCTTCGAGTACAGGACTGGAAGGGTCTAAGGTTGGTGGTGTGGCTGGAGTAGTATTGAGTGATTGGTGGGCTCACTGGTTCTGGAGTCTAGAGCTTCTTCTTACAGAAGTTGGAATTGTCTTACGCTTCTTTAAGGGTTTGGCTGGAGGAATAGGGGAATCTCCCATTCGCTTCCTTTTGACAGGTTTAGGAGTAACCATTATGGGCAACTTCCATTTGTTATCCTTGGATGAAGGCTCAGGGTTTATGATAGGTTTTTGTGTTGGGTGCTCAAACACTTTCTTAGAAAGAGGAACATCATCTTGTGAATCAGATGATTCATGAAGAGGAGACATGGTAGTAGAGGACAAGCCTATGGACTGGGAGGCTCGTTGTTTGGAGGTGAGAGGTTTCCCTCTAGGTCCAACATTTCGAATCCTAGGGTTAAAATTGACAACAAACTCTTCCCAATTCATCCTTGAGACATCTTTAACAGATTTTTCAACAAGTAATTTAATAAGGAAATTGTGGGACATAGAGTTAACCCTACCCTTTTTAAATTCAGAAGCATTATTAGATAGAAAATTGTACATGAAATCAAGGATATTCATCAACAAGCCATGGTGTAAATGAGATAAAATTTTAAAGTGATGAGAATGTAAGATTGGAAACTGACCTTCACAGGTTATATATTTGATTATGTACCCTGCTCATGATACCCAGTCCTGCGGCAGACTCATCCTTTGTGCACCTTGCTTATCTACTTGTAAAGGAGGGTCATTTGACTGAGTAAACTCTGCTCTGGCACTTCGTGCATCCCTTCCTCTAGGGAATAGCTCATTGACTTGTGGCAACCCAATTATCTTTGCTATTCTATCAACTGATTCATTTATTGTTATACCCCTAACTTTTTCCTCTCCTTTGTGAAATGTCCTCGTAAACTCCTCTGCAATGCTCTCATCAAAATTTTCAAGCTTTAGGAAGTAATTAAGCCATCCATATTATATAAATATTGGCACATGTCATACATCCTGCAACAGGATGTTATGATTTGTAGGCTCATGCCGAATTGGGTGACCTCCCATCTCCTTAATTCTCTATAATTTTATGCTTCCAGGGCGATACTTCACCTGGCTTGTTCAACTTACACAATGTAACTTCCTGCAAACTAATTTTACTATACTCTGCCTCCCCTCAACCTAAAATTTTGAACCTCTCTTCAAAAGATGCAGAAAAATAGGAAAAATATTTCGAACCTCCTATCTTATTAAAAGAAAATAATAATCATGGAGCAGCGAAAGGCATTTTGAAGAATTATCGTAGGATGTACATTTGTTGTGATCTTTTATCACAGGTTTTTTTCAAATATACAAGGCATAGGCTGAAAAGATAGTGACAACTGATGTGTACAAGGCATGGTGGCAATGAAATTAATGACATGGCTTATAGTTAGGAGATAGAAAAATGTTTTCAATCGTGCGGAAAAGAAGAAAGAGATTGCAGCCGTATATGAATGTTGTTTGCATTAATTAATACTGAAATAAATTTAATAAATGAAATATCTAAGATATCTTAAAGGGAAGTGGAGCTTTCCTAGAAGGATTTGTCGTGATTACCTGATGTGACTTCACTTCTTTATTGAAAATTGTGATCCGTAGAAATGTGGGTGGTATGGTGAATGACAAGTGGATGAGGTGGCAGATAGAGAGTGAGTGTACAAATTATAGATGGAGTGATTGAATGAAATGGGTATCCTCATGGATGACTCCTTTATTATGATGGTTTGAGGGTTGTTTATGCTTGGCCTAGGGAAGTGAGTCGAGACTCAATTCCTTTGGCTGCAAGATCAATGGCCTCTTGCATAAACTCAAATTGTTTTAGAAATTCTTCCTTGTCAATGGGCTTGAAGTAGAGCTTTATGCGATGCCCATTGACTAATAATTTAAACCTAACCTCATCAATGGTCCTCAATTGTACCACACCATTGTTGAATACCTCTTCTATCTCATATGGACCTAACCATTTGGTTTGCAATTTCCCTTGACTATCCTTATACCTTGAGTCATAAAGCAAAGCCCAATCTCCTATTTTGAATTTTTTTTCCTTTGATGTATTTATCATGCCACCTTATTCATTGGTTATATATCATCTCAGTATGCTGCAAGGAATTCTTTCTGAGCTCACCCAAGGCATTGAGTTGCATGGCTCGTTCCTTTTGTGCAATTGTTAAGTCCATGTCCATTTCCAATGTTGTTCTGAGAGTCTTTGTTCAAACTCTATTGGAATCACAACTGTTTTACCATACACCATTTCAAAAGGTGTATATCCTGTAGTAGTCTTCCATGTAGTCCAGTAGGCCCATATAGCTTCTGGTAATCTTGCAGCCTAGTCCTTTCTATGCAAATCTACATTTTTTGTGAAAATTGCCTCTATGTCCCTATTGGTGATCTCAACTTGGCCATTAGCCCGTGGATGATAAGGAGTTGATTTTTGGTGCCTTATGTTATATTCATTGACTAGGGTTGTAATCAGAAGAGAGGTAAACTATGCTCCCTGGTTTGTCACTATTTCCCTAGGAACACCAAATATGGTGAAGATTTCCTCATAGAGGAACTCTGCAACCTTATTATCCCTAGCATGCTTCATATGTCTAGCTTCTACCCATTTTTTTACATAATATGTACATACAAGGATGTAAGACTTACCATTTGAAGGTGGATCAATTGGTCCAACAAAGTCCAGTCCCCATTTGTCAAATGGTGTGACAATAACTTGTGGAAATAGAGGCATCTCATCTGATGCGGTTGGCCTTCCAATCCTTTGGCATTTGTCACATCTTCTGGTGTATTTGGCTGCATCTCTATGTAATGTTGGCCAATAATAGCCAGTATTTAGAATTTTCATTGTTGTCCTCTTAGTAGCAAAATGTCCTCCACAAGGTTCATCATGGCTTGCATGTAGAGTATCATGAGTATCCTCTTCTCGTACACATCTCCTCATGACTTGATCTGGTCCTATATAGAACATGCAGTATGCAATCCTAGAGAAATTAAAGCTTTTCTCTATAAAAAATTATTTTCCTTAGGTGAGAACTAAGGAGGAGTTCTTCCTATAGCTAGATACTTTGTTATATCTGCATACCATGGGTGAATGACCTTGATTGCAAAAAAATGCTCATCAGGAAAGGAATCCTCAATAAGTACAGAGTCATCTTGCCTTTGAATTATAGAAATAAAATCAACAACCACATTGGCTTTACCTGGCTTGTCCATAATTGTAATATCAAATTCTTGCATCTGCAACAACCATCTTGCCATTCTCTCTATAATGGAGCTTTTGTTCATGAGATACCAAATTGCTGCATGATCAGTATGGAAAAATATCTGATATCCTGTAACATAATGCCCGAACTTAATGAGGGCATATATGATTGCTAACATTTATTTTTCTGTAACAGTGTAGTTGAGTTTGGCTCCTTGCAAGTTTTTGTTGAGTACATGCTTAGTTGAACCACCTTTTTGTCCTAATAAAACACCAATAGCATAATCTGATGCATTTTTATGAATATGGAATGGAAGTGACCAATTAGGTCCTTTCAAAACAAGTGCTTGTGTAAGGGCAATTTTTAGATCAAGGAATGTTTTTTTATATTTTGTTGTCTAGGCATACTCTGCATCTTTCTTTAGCAAACTGTATAGGGGTCTTGCTATTTGATTGAAATATTTAATGAATCTTCTATAATATCCAACCTACCCCATAAAGCTTCTTAGGTCCTTTTTCTTGGTAGGACAAGGTAGTTTAGAGATGACTTCAATTTTGGAGGGATCAACCTTTATTCCTACAACATAAATGTAGTGTCCAAACAATATTCCTTCTTGCATCATCATGAAGCATTTATGACTATTTAGTGACAAGTTATGATATTCAAACCTTTGTAGTACCTTCTGTAAGTTGTCCTGAGATTCTTCAAATGTTGCACCATAAACAGTAAATTCATCCATGTATATTTCCATACAGTCATATGAGATGTCTGAAAAAATACTTATTACTCCTCTTTGGAATGTTGCAGGTGCATTGTAGAGACCGAAAGGGAAAAATGAGTAGGAAAAGGTCCCCTAAGGGAATGTAAAAGTAGTATTTTCCTTGTCCTCTGGAGCAATTTTGATTTGATTGTATCCACTGAAACCATCTAAGAATGAGAAGTACTTTTTCCTAGTTAAATTATCCAGAATTTCATCAATGAAGGGAAGAGGAAAGTAATCTTTCTTTGTGGCTGAGTTGAGCTCTTTGTAATCCACACACACTCTCCATTTTACTCCTTTCTTAGGAATGATAACCAGTGGGGAAACCCACTGGCTATCTGAGATTGGGTAGATAAAGCCAGTTGTCAACATCTTATGCAACTCTTCTTTAACAATTTATCTCAAGGCTGGATTGATTCTTCTTTGAGGTTGTCTAACAGGTCTAAACTCATTGTTGATGAATATATGGTGTGTACATAGTTTTGGTTCTAAACCCTTCATATCACCATATTCCCAAGCAAAAGATGACTTATGATTAGTTAGCATTTTGACAATAGATTCTTGTTGCTCACTGGTAAGGTTATTGTTGATATTCATTGTTTTTCCTGTAGCTACCTCCACCCGCGAGGTTAATTCAACCATAGACACTTCAGGTAGGAAAGGCATTTCTACATCGTGGGGCAGTAAGGTGTGCAAGTAGTTAGTTGCTACAAGATAATGAGCTAATGTGGGTGGAGGAAGAATAGCCTCCAAGGAGCATGGATTTTTTTTAAAATGAAGGTAGTCAATACCATAATTATTCATGAGGACATTAGACAGTATATCTTCCTCTTCTTGTTGGGAAATGAAAGGCCCTCTGGTAATCATCATTAAATTGGCCACAAATTTCACACCCTCTTCTTCTCCCAAATCTGGCCAAACAGCCTAATCCAGACTCGAGTTGGGGTTGGGCTGGATAATAAAGGGTAAGCTTGTTTGTTTTATACCCATCAAAGATTTTCATGTCACCCGACCTACATCCAATGTAAGCATTAGCAATGGCCAACCAAGGTCTTCCTAGTATAACAGGGTATCCTCCTAATGATTCTTTTGGGGACAAAACCATAAAGTCAGCAGGATACTCTCAAGAATCCAAGGTGACTACCAGGTCTTCTACTACCCCATGAGGTTTGACATTTGAGCTATCAACAAGCTTCAATATTGTAGGTGTAGCCCTTAGGTCTGAAATACTATGTTTTACCACAAGTTCCTTGGTCATGACATTGATAACTGCACCAAGATCTACTAAAGCATTCTTAATTTGCACACCATTTATATTGATCTCCACAACAAGACTGCTGGAGTCTGAATATTTTGGGATGGTAAGTTTCCGTAGCATTAAGTCAAAGATTTGACCTAAAACATGGACAGTTTGTAGGTCTTTCTTTTTCCTCCTAGGTTTCTTCAAACATGCCTCCTTGATAGCTTTGCTATAGATAGGTACCTCTTTGATTTATTGGAACAAGGGAATTTTCACACATATGTGCTTTAGTTGATCAAGGATGTCAAAGTTAGGCTCTTCTTTCTTTTTCACAACTTCACCTTCCAACCTTTGTGGGAAATGAGGTGAGGGTTTATTGGATACCTTAGGGAATGATGGATTCTGCACTGGATCATTGGGTTGGACTGGGTCAGTGGTATCTTCTTGTTCATTCTCCTTAGATGTAAATTCTGAGATTATGGGAGGAGATGGTGTCGGTAACATAGTTCCTAAATGTAAATTGATATTATTCAGGTTGAGAGCATAGGTAGGCTAATGACTAGGGTCAGTAAAATAGACTTGTTGCTACTATTGTTGGTTATTTGGATTGGGTGTTGTTTGAGCAGGCAGTTGGGTTGGTTTTAAATTATGGCTTTGACTAGCTATAGGAGGTGGCATAATTGATTGCTGCAGGAAACCAGTGGGTGGATTTGGCCATTACTGGCCTCCCCTCCATTGGTTAGGTTGCTGCAAATTCCCTTGTGGAGGCTACCACTGATTTTGTTGTGGTGACTGCCAGTTCCATTGAGGAGGCTACCAACGGTTTTGCTAAGCATTGGACCAAGGGCTATTCCATTGAGGTTGGGAGTAGGGTCCATAATTTGGAGAGTATTGGTTCTTCCACTAATTATTATATGAACCAAAATTTTGCAAAGGGTCCTGAGGCATATCTTATCTTGGGGCCCATGGCATGCGCTGAGCAACAAATAACACTTCTTCCTCTCCTTCAATGGTGTTGAATTTGGTGGGGAGATGTTGTACCTCCAGATTGGCCACCTCTTTGCATTTGCATTCCTTCTTCCTTTGTCTATAGTGAGGGCAATATTCGGCTAGCATTGCCTCAGCTTCCTCCTTCTTCCTTCTAGCTTACATAGTGTCCAGTTGAGTAGCTACGTCATTGATGATATCCTGCTTGAAATCGGACAAGAGATTAGAAATCTCTCCTTTAGACACTCCAGAGCCATTTCCCTTTGTCACAGAGGGTCTAAACTCCCTGCCTTTCTTTACAGCCTCTTTGGAGTAATTGAGACAGATTTTCTTGATATCATCCCAATCACCTTGGGTGACATCACCTCCTGCCATGAGGTCAAGTGCCTCCATGTAGGTATCATTAACTCCTCTTAGAAAGATAAGTTTTTGTGATTCCTCATTCAGCTCATGCTGAGTATTCTTTTGCACACTGAACACAAACCTTGACACATAATCCTCCAGGGTTTCATCCTCCTTTTGTGACATCTTGAATATGTCATCTCCTCTCATATCAATCCCTCTACAATATTATTTATATTTTCTCAAGAACAAATCCTTCATTACATCCCAAGTGGTTGCTACATTGCTCCCCAATCACATGAACCATCTCAAGACTGACTCTTTTAGAGTGGAGGGAAACAACTTCAACTTGTGTGCTAAGGTTTTGTAGTCATAACTCCTACAGTTGATGTCAAATTTGAACAAGAAGGTATGAGGGTCCTCAATAATAAGTCCATAGAACTTTGGAAGTAATGAGGCAGGGATGTTCTTGAGGTTATTATTGTCATGTAGGTCATGAATGGGGAATGGAAAATTAGGAGTTTCCATCCTTGGTTGCACCCATGGATTATCTCCTGGATGGTGAACTACAAGGGCAAGCAGACTATTTGATGGGCCCTGGTTATTGGAAGTTTGCAAATTATTCAGATGATGAACAAGTGGGTTAAGATCATCAGGTTCATCAAATAAGTTTAAGCTCTAGCCTAAGGAAGAGGATGAGATAACTAAATCTTGGCCAAAATCCAGATATGGGTCTTCTTGGAAAATTTCTAGTTCAATTTCTTCAATATCTATTCTTCCAAGAAGGAATCTTCCAAATTGGTCTCTTCTTCTATGCATACAACAAAAAATGAACTAACTATGAAAATGGTGGAATGCAAAATTCTAAAAAAAGTACTTGGAATGAAATTTAACTCTCTATTAAGAATGCCTATAATAGGTCTTTAGTTTGACACCATCCCCAACAACGACGCCAAAAATGTAGTGTCCTTTAATCAGTTTAATAACTAGGAACATGAATTCCTCTAGTCAGGGCTTTGAACGTCACAACTGGCAGTCATAACTTGCTAAAGAACCTCATTTAATCATCAACCTAGGGACATAAACTTGAAATGGGTCAGCACAATATATGCACTAATCAGCTTTCCTAGACATGCATGACTTCCTAAAGATACTTATACTATAATTTGAGTAACTGAAAACAACTTTGTTGAATTGCTTATAAATGAAAACTGAAAGATAAAACTATTTTGCATCTAGTTGTTGTAGGAAAAGTTGATAGTTATGTGTTTTTGCAACCTGTAGGAACAATCACCTTAACATCTATGAAAGGAAGTGTAGCTATTCTAACTTGCAGACTGAAAGAATGGACAATTCCCTAAGTGTTCCCCCTTAGGAAATGCCAAAGGTAAACAACAGATTAGGTGGTAAACTTCATAAAAATTTTATTGATTCAGGATAGACAAGTACATAGCACACAATCTCTTGACTTTATTTCTGGAAAAATGAAAATGCGTTACAACAGTGATCTTCTAGCCCTTTCTTTGAAGGATAATGGTCTATTTATTGAAACAAAATCTAACAACTAACTAACCTTCCCTTATAAAATGGGAAGTCTTTATTCCATTCAACTAACTAAGTAAAGAGGTGGATGGAAATGCAAGAACTAAGTCAAATCGGTTCATTAGTCTTAAAAGTGCCACCATCCTTGATTCATGCACCATCAAGATGCCTGAGCTAGATTTCTGGAACACTCTTCTTGCATGGTGGATGAGTTGAAACTGCCTCCCAATCTTTTACTGTTTGAACTAGTCTTCATTGATTCGGTCTTTAGCCTTCAAGTGGAAATTTAATTCCTTCTTCAACGTGGTACCTATAAAATATCTTGACAGCTATTCCTGAGGCAAAAATTTAGCTCAACACTTTCAACCTTTAAGACGATCCATCACTTCATTTATACATTCATTTAAGCATTAATCTAAAACAAATATTATTTCAGACATGGCTGCAGGAAGTTCAACAATAGAGGCTGCAGGAAAGGTTTTTCTATCACACAAAGTTATAAGGATTTCATCAAACTAATAAAAAATTCCAAAGTAATAATTATGGAAAGTTTTAGCATAATATACTTATTATTTTAAGAATAAAAAGTTTTTGTCTTGTCCCATAATCAACACTAAATTTTTGGTTTAGCATAATGAAAAGAAGAAAAGTATTTGTAAAAGAATGCACAAAATGTGCCAAAAACTTGGCTCATCAAGAATCTAGGTGAGGATTATTTTGCAAAAGGGGTGGTGGCGAGTTTAGGAGTAGGGAGCTCGATGTCTGATAAGAAGAGAAAATTTTCTCAAGGTTTGGTGGATGCTAGGGTAAAGCTAGGAATACATCAAAAGCATATGGCTAAATTATTGCCAGACTGTGGTGAAAAAAAGAATAGAGGTAGGATCTCTAATCAAGAAAAGAGCAAATGGGATGGGGAGGCGAATGGTCAACAAAAAATTGACTCCATGATGAAAGTAGGGAAGAGCGATGCTCTTCCTGAACAAACATGAATCTATTAACATGGAATGTTAGGGGTTTAAATGATCCTAAAGAATGGTTCTTTCTAAGGAACGTCATAGAAGCTTGTTAGGTGGAGATATGCCTCTTTGAAGAAATAAAACTGGATGCTCAGGCTCTTAATAAATTCAGCAAAAAATTAAAGCAATGAAATATGTTCGGTGTGGGGGTAGATGGTACCTCGGGTGGCTTGTTAACTATCTGGAAACTACAGTCGGTCCTGGTGGAAGAATTGCTCGCTTGAAGGCATTGGATGGCTTGTTGGGTAATAAGTCTATCTTTTAACCTTTAGTCTTTGTTAGTCAATGTTTATAGCCCCTCTTTGTGTTTGCTTAAAATATTGGTTTGGCAAGAGGTGGAAGAGTTTCTTAATAGTTTAGATTTGAAATTTTGTATCTTGGGAGGGGATTATAATGCTATTATGAGGTCAGAAGACAAAAAAGGAGGAGTGGGAAGGGCCTTACAGTCTCAGATAGGCTTTCAATCTTTTTAGGAAATAAATTCTTTGGTGGAAATTCATATTGGTAATGGTAGTTTTACTTGGACCAATCGTAGAAAAGGACTTTGTAGTATAGCAGAGAAGTTGGATAGGATTTTCCTTAAGGGAAACCTTAGTCTTTTCCCTGTCAGCTTAGATAGCAAAATCATATTGGGAGTGGTTTAGATCATTACCTTGTTCAACTATGCATCCAGGAACACAAGGGGTTGGCTTGTTGCCCTTTTAAATTTGAAATGATGTTGTTCAAAGATTTCAATCTAATGGGGATGTTAAAATATTGGTGGGAAGATTGTGATCTGGGAGGGTAAAAAATATTCAACATTGTCACCAAGTTAAAATTTGTAAAGCAGGAGTTGAAGCAATGGAAAAGACTTCGGGTGGAAGATTTAGAGACATTATCATAAACCATTATTCAACAAAGCATGGATGATTTTTGTTTTGAGCAAGAAAAGGAGTTCACAAGAAATTTGAATGATGTACTAGCATGAGAAGAATTATTCTGGAGAAAAAAATCAAGAGAAGTTTGGTTAAATGTTGGGTACATAAATACTATTTTTTTTCATAATTCAACTAAAGCGCGTAGAGAAGTGAATCAAATTAGTTGTATAAAGGCGTCAGATGGTCATCTTATGAAAACCCTTTGGAAATTAAAGCCTCTACTATGGATTATTTTTAGAATCTCCTCAATAATTGGAATGGTTCCAATCTAGCTACCCAGGGGGATATTCTGAAAGTTATTCCAAAATTGGTCTCTCTTGTGCATTTGGAGATTTTAAATGCAAAATTTTCAAAGGAAGAAATAAAATTTATTATTTTTGAACTTCAACCGGAGAAGGCTCTTGGGTCGAATGGCTTCCTAGCGTCTTTCTTTCAAAAGTGTTGGGATTTCTTTAGTGAAGAGGTGGCATAAGCGATTGAAGATTCTAGGACCACGAGGTGGGTGCTAAAGGAAGTGAATAATACTTTAATTGCTTTAATTCCGAAGAAGGAAAAGCCAGATTTGTGGGAGGAGTTTAGATTCATTTCCCTTTGTAACACACTTTAGATAATTTTAGCAAAAGAAGTGGCAAATTGATTGAAGAAATTTTACCGTTTATCATTTTAGATGAGAAGACTGGGTTCGTTCCTAGCAGATCGATCTTTGATGGGTGTGATAATCTCTCAAGAGGTCATCCACTTGATTCAGAAAACATGGAAACCAACAATTTTATTGAAACTAGATATTAAGAAAGCTTATGATAGGGTGGACTTGCATTTCCTTTTCAAAGTTTTGGAAGCTTTTGGCTTTCAGAAAACTTGGTTGGACTAGCTGTTTGGATGGATAGAAATCCCTAGCTATTCGGTGTTAGTGAATGGTTTTCTCGAAGGTTTATTTATAGCTTCAAGAGGATTAAGACAAGGTGATCCTTTGTCTCCTTTCTTGTTCATAATAATGCCAAAAGCTTTGGGTTTAGCATTAGAGTTTGCAAGAAGGTCTGGTTGGGTGGATGGTATCTAGGTCACAAGTGGTCTTCCCTTGGTTATGCATCAACAATTTTCAGATGATATGATGTTGTTTGGTTCTGCTATGGTAAGGGAAGCAAGGAGGATAAAAGGTATCTTAGATAAATATTTTCAAGCATCGGGTCAAGAGGTTAGTGTGGCTAAATCAGAGATCTACTTTTTCAATTCTTCTTGTGCAAGTGAAGTACAAATTATAAGGATTTTGGGTTTTAAAAAAGGTCAATTACCTTGGAAATACTTGGGCCTTTCACTTGAAAAAGGAACCCAAAGTGGGGGAATTTGGAATACAATGGTAGACAGATTCAAGGAGCAACTATCCTCTTGGAAGAATAGATGGTTGTCATGGGCGGAAAGGTTAACTATGTTAAAAACTATGATTTTGGCTCTACCAATATATATGATGTCATGTTTGCCTTTAACACTTGAAATTAGTAAATTTTTAAATCAGATAGTGAAGAATTTTTTTTGGAAAGGTAATTAAGATAAAACAAATTCATTTAATAAAATGACAAAATTTGTGAGAGCAAGGAAGAAGATGGAGCTAGTTTGAAGAATCTTATTCTACAAAATAAGTCATTGGGAGCCAAACTGGCTTGTGTGATTCACTCTCAGCCAAATTTAAAATGGGTGAAAATTGTTCAGGCTAAATATTTGGATGATGACCCGAATTGCTTTTTTATAGCCAAATTGTTACCTAATGGGTCTCGGATTTGGAATTTCATCAAAAATTCTAGGGACCTCATCACAAATTCTTAACCTAGGAATTAAAATATGGGGAGGAGGCTTTGTTTTGGGAGTACTCATGGGAGGGTCTCCCTATTTTAGCAGAAAATCCAATTTTAGCTCGCATCAAGGAGAAAGCAACTCAAGTGTGGGGCATGGAGGTTAAAGATTATTTTGGTGTCTCTCAACTAGGGGATGGGGGTTTTTATAAATGAAAATATACAAGCCAACTGGGATTATCTAAGGAAGTGGAGAAAATTTAGGAACATATTATGTTAGAGAGGAGAATTTGGAGGAGAACTGGAAAAGATAGGCTGCGATGGAATATGTCGCCTACAAGGGTTTATTCATCAAAAAATGGTCATGCAATTTTAGCATCATTAGGGGATATGATTATGAACTTACCAACACAGTTGTGTTGGAATAAAGCTTGTTTACCAAAAGAGAGAATCTTCACTTGGGGGGTTGATCAGGGCAGAGTGTTAACAAGAGACATATTTGCAAAGTTGGGCTTCTACGGTTCTTCTAGATGCCCCTTATGTAATGCAACCGAAGAGTTTGTAGATCACTTATTTTTGAATTTTCACTACACTAAGGAGATATGGGAGTGGCTATGTTCTAAGATTCGATGGAAATCGACCTTTCCTAACAAACTCTTTGACTAGTTAAAGTATTGGTCATTATAGTTTAAGTAGTTGTTGTTTGGAGACTTATGGATGTTGAGTCCTTCGTTCGTCTTATGGGAAGTTTGGAAGAAACAAAACAGGCGTATCTTACAGGACAAGGGTCTCTCTATTCCAAGGCTACAATACAAGATTGAGGCTGGTATCATAGAACTGTTTAATGAAGGTTGGGAGAACTAAATCCAAATAAAGGTAATTTCACTGAATGGGACTTGTGGATCTTAAAGAATTGGGGAGGATTAAAGGCCCCTTTAAATAGGCAATCAAATGGGGCAGCTTCTGTAGAAGATCGGAACCAGGTAGTTTGGTTTCCCCTAGAGACAGGGTGGGTTAAAATGAACTTCAATGGGGCTTCTAAGGGTAATTTGAGGCCCTCAGGGGCAGGAAGTATAATTAGAGATTCATCAAGGGTGACTCTAGGGTGAGATGCGAAATCTTTTCCAGAAGAAACAAATAATGCAGCTAAATTTCAAGCCCTCATACTAGGATTGGAATTTTGTCTTGAATTGGGAGTGAGAAGGGTGGTAATTGAGGGGGACTCTTCTATTATAATCAATACGCTCAGAACCAAGTAAATCCTGAATTGGAAGCGAGGGTAAATTTTGGAAGCGGCTTTGGATAAGATCACCAAACTGGATCAAGTAATGTTTAACCATGTCTTGAGGGAGGGTAATAAGGAGGCAAATTTTTTATCTAATGATGGAGTTGTTGGAAACAAGCTACATTGAGAGGGGGGGTGAATAAGTGTTGTGCAAAATAAAATTTATAAACCTTTAAATTCAAAGCATTCACAACATTTAACCATAATGCATAAACATGAAGAAAATGAACACAACACCATAACACAAGGATTTTTATGTGGAAACCCTATTAGGGGAAAATCTATGGTGGATGGCCAATCCACAAGTTAATTTGAGTATACTCAAATGAAGATTACAATAAGGGGAATACACTTGCATTCAAACACACTGCCTAGACTTCATTGCTCAAAGGGAAGGCTCACTTCCTTGCAAAATACAATCAGATTAAAACCAATTGAGAGTTTGAACTGAGATAGAAATCATCTAAATATGCCTAATTACAGTTCTAGTTAGGCAAAATATGTCCTACAGACTGATTATGCACTTCTTCTCTATTCTGCTCACACTCGCAATACAGATTCTTTATGCAGAAGTGAAACTGCACTTGATAACTCTTCTGCTATGCTTTAACTTGCAATTCACACCAACATACCCTTCATGCATCATACAAAATGATACAAATGATCTTATATATATATATATATCTGCAACATAGAATTTAATTACACTTTGTCGACTTTAATAAAACACAAATATAATTACAATTCTCGGCTAGATCCTTGATTAGATATTTACGTGCATCCTCCAAAGTTATTTAAGACATAGAGGGGACCCAAACAAACATGATCAAGCATGAAAACATTTAACTAATTGCACCTTATACATCCATGACATAATACATTCATGAAATCGGCTCCAATACAATAAAGACCGAGAATAATCCAACCAGACCTTCTAAATTCCACACGAATTGATATGAGCCATTGCGCTTCGGTAGTAATGGAGATAATATACCAAAAATAATTTCCTAAGATGCACAACACAAAACAATAACATGAAATCTTCATATAGATCGATGAACACTGTGTTACCAGATACTCTGTTCTTCCTAATTAATCTTCAACCTATATGCCGGTGTGATCGAATGATAGTGTGCATATCTGATCCTCGATTTGAGTTGCCATCAATGAAAAAATCAAGTGATACTACAGTGTCTCTTTCCAACAATCTCTCCCTTTGGCATTGATGACAACACTTAGTGAAAAATGACGAAGTGCCGAATCAGTACCAAGATAGACTACACTGCCTACTCCAAAATTCCAAAAATGTAATTCTTTCCCTGAGTAGATGAAGAATTTTTCACTCCACTCTTCTCCCCCTTTGATATCAATGGAAAAGGAAGGGGTGCACATACCAAAAATGGATCTAACAAAATTGTTATACGAAAATTCTTCTTAAAGTTACAAAAACTATTTTTTTTTAGCAAAATATTTCATCAGCTGCATTAGATGAGCATCCCAAACTCTTTTGAGACTCTCCATGATTTTTATGTGTCTATAGATTAGGTAGGACTATGTCTTGGTTGATTCCAATTTGGTCGGATCACCAACTAACATAGAGTCCTCTCCTTCCTTTAAAGCGCTTGACATTATCTCAATGTTAGGATCAATTATGCCTTTGAGTTCGCATGCTCTAGTAACAATCTTATCATTCTCGAGCTTCAATCTTTTTATATTATTAATCAAAAACATTACTTCACCTTCTATTTTCCCAATACCACCAGATAGAGGATTAAATCCTTTAGAGATAGTGCTTAACTGTTTTTCCAGATCTTTGATAAAGCATTATGTACATTCTTTACACAAGTGGCTAAGAGAGTTTTATCTTTGGCAATCAATAACTTCAATCCACTAAATATTTTAACATCAAATTCCTTTTGTACTTTCACCATAGCAGTTTTTTCTAGTGACTCAAATTTTGTACTGACCAAATTCACTGGAGGAGGAACCAGTCGAATCTTTCACATAAGATAACATTATCTTCTCCAATAATCCTGATGCAAGATTTAGCAGTTCACTATCTTCAATGTGTGACTTTAGTAGCTCTTCTTTGGCTTGTTCTTGAGAAACTGAAGCTACTTTCATCTTCTGGATTGGGCTTAAGGTGGAAAAGTTCATAGGACCTTCAATTAATTCCAGATGTAATTCTTCTTTTTGTTCAACCAAAAATTTCTTCACTACCTCAGTAGTGTCTCTTGCCTCAACTGGAATTAATTTTACATCATCTTTCTTTTCTTCAATCACTTCTTCCATAGTTACAGGGTTTGGTTTACCTTTAGTGATTTCAATTTCCTTAACTGGTACATTACCAGGTATTTCAACTTCCATAGGAGTCATTGTGTTGTCTTATGCAAGAGGAATCTGTGAATCCTCAATTGTACCCAAATTTTATTTTTCTTCTTCCTTTTCTGGACTAGATAGGGCATCATCAACCTAAGTTTCTTCAGCTATAACATCAATTCTCTCATTCAACAATATCTCCCTTAGAATTTTCTCAGCTTCTTTTGTGACTTCATCGGTAAAACTAATCATTAGCTTGTTAACCCTTGTTTTGTTGTTGAATTTATTTTCGGACTTGTTCAAGAATGCCTTCATGACATCCAAAAGCATCATCAGACATAGTTTAGCAAGAATCCTTTCTCACATTTGTTCTTCTTTTGTACTGTCATTAAGTTTCCTCATTTCCAGAATGTCATATAGGCTTTTGGGCAGACTATGCATAATTTCTATCAGAACATTATTGAAAATATTCATGTGTTTCATTGTTGCTTCTTCGAGAATTCTTCTATCTAAATCATCAAAAGACTCATACCATTTACAAATAGGTTTGAGATTACCATAATTGACTAATGCATTTTCAATTTGTGCAACTAACATACCCGAACTATCAATCTTTGTCTTTTTCTTTACTTGAACATCTTCACTAGACGGTTTTCCCTTTGTGATAGTTGCTACCTTGGTGCCTTGATGTTTATTTTTTTTGATATCTTCATCTAACTCAATTTACTCATCATCAGAAACTGCTATATAAAATATTTTGCTCTTATTTTTTTCTTCTTTTCCAAATCTCTTGGCTTCAAATTTTACAAGGATGGACTTTGTTGTAGGAGCTGAATGAGATGTAGAAATTCCAGTTGTTCGTAACCGAGCAGATTGTGTTGTCGGACTAGTTGATTGAGTTTTAGTTGTCTCATTTTCAAATTTTTTTTCTTCTTCAGCCTCTTGTCTTTTCTTTTTGGATTATTTTAGCAATTTTGTAGGTATGCCCATACTCTCGACAAGAAGTTCAACTTCTTTTTTGACTCTTTTAGTTACCATAGGTTTCTTGAGTTCATTATGAACTTGTATATTCTTCTCTATATAGGTACCAAACCTTTCTTCTATTGGATCCAAAGGTTTTCTTAGCAGGTGTTCAACATACATATCTAAAATCTTCTCTTCAACTTCACATCCCATGGGCATGATCCAGATAGTTCTCGGATGAACAACTTCCATCATACACTGATCAAAATCCACCATGAAGAAAATTGAATCTTTGTACTTCTCTACAATAGAGGTAGGAATACTCTCCCCAACTTGCATCATAGCCTAAAACATTTTAAAGTATCCCTACATATCTGCATTATTTTTTTGGTATCTGCAAAAGTGTACAACAGATCTCTGATCTATCCGGCAACCGGCTTGTACTTTTGCCAATGAACTTTTCCTACTCCCAGAACTTCACCCATGAAATAACAGAACAAACACAAGAGAAATTTACCATATTTAGAGGAGTTTTTTTTGTTTTTCTTTATCTTTGCTAGATTCTTCGTTAGCTCGATTCCTAATAGTTCACAAAGGTCATACTCAACATTTTATTTCACCATTTGGTAGGCGGCATAGATTGCTATGTCAGACACAGAGTTGTCTCAGCTAGAATGGTAAATCTTGTATCCAATCACCATAGATGCAAATTTGACATCTATATCAGCAATTTTATCAATATTCATTGCTCTTCTATCATATGTTGATCCTGTAGCATCAGTGACGGTTTGGTTTTTCACAAAATTTAGAATAGGTAATCCACCAGAAGAGTTTAGACCAGTTACTGCACTGATAGCTTCCTTTATAATTTTGAATGAAATGTTGAGCCACATAAATTCATCATGCACTCAACTCAAAACATAATGGACCCACTCCGACTGTTCAAACACATGAAACTTGACTATCTCTATGAATTTATTTGAGTCTAAGATTTTATGTTCTAGCTTTACACAATAATATTCACCAATGATCTTATTATTGTACAAGTTCAACAATTGGGAACTTCCCAATTCTTCAATGTTGGCATGAATATAAACCCTAATGTCTTCTTTGTGTAAAAATCAATGCAGAACAAATGAAAATTCTCCTAGTGGATCAGTATCAAGAGACTTCTAAGGATGCTATTTAAATTTAAGATGAGGTCTATCCCTTACTTCGGCCACCAGAGGATTATTCATTTTGACCAAATCACAAGTTCACGAAGTTTTCTGAAAAATACCTTTTTCGCCAGATCAATTTGATTGCCGAATCACTTCCACGCTTGAATCTCACCTCAATTTTCCAAGGTTCGCCTATGATCTCTCCAAGCTTCTTCACTTCCAAACGCAAAGTGAAAAGTGAAGAGTAGAAATGACTTTTTATCACTTGCATACCTAACTCTTTTGTCACAATAAATTCTTTATCCCTAATACATTCAGTTACCCTGTTTCTGTACACTGTGACGAGTAAATATTCTATGAACCTCCAATACGGTGCACCACTTCCTCCAATGAGTTCAATGACATCTGTTAAGAATCTATACATCTAATTTATACATCCACATCTGATGTCACTTACCGGTTAGGGGGTTAAATTATTTTCTTGACAGTCCCCCCTAGGCCAACGACTTGAGACTAATTCTCAGAGGAATTACCAGAAGTAGGTTCTGGTGCTACCAAATTTTCTTCAACAGTAATAGAGGGATCTTTCTTCACCCATTTATTTTGCATCTGTTGTCTAAATTACTAGACCTCTTTTGTTCCAACATAATGTAGCAATGTGTCTAGTTTTGTTGCAGTTATAGCATACAACATTTCTTTTTCTAGACCAGTTGTTCCACTAATTTCCTTGATCTGCACTAGTTAGCAGTATGACCAATTCTATTACATGTATAGCATCTGATATTTCTATGAAATTGATTCATCATATTTCTGCATTTGTTTGACTTATTACCAACCTTATGAAAATTAAAACATTTTCCTAAGAAAGATGGACCACTTTGATTCATTCTACTTCTACATTGAGTAGCCATGTGTCCAAATTTATTGAGATTGAAACAATATCCATTAAATATTTGAGCATTAGGTTTCCTTATCGGATACCTTCCAGATTTTTTTATTTGATTTCCTTTTCTGGATCTCCTTTGCTTGGATCTAGAACTTTCTCCTTCTTCATATCCTAGACCTCACTTGTCACCATGAGTCCTTTGACTGCTAATTAGTTCATCAAGCATGGTTGAGTTGTATTTGAACTTTTCTTTATACTCATTTTCAGTAGCATGTTCATTTATGAGATCACCCATCTGTTTTTCAAGTGCATTGTCATTGTTTTTAGATTGCTCCAATTCATCATCCAATCGACTGCAAACTTGAGATTTTTCTTTTAAGGATTGTGCTAGATTCTCTTTATTTTTCTTCATGTCTTCAATCTCCTTGGTCAGCTTCATCATGATAGATTCCATCTCATGTTTTAGAATTGTGTTATCTTTGGTAAGCTTCTCACACTCTTCTATCTTTTCTTTCAGGGCTTGATTGAGTTGTTCTTTTCAATGCTCTTAATATCACTTTTCTTGATCTAATCACAAAGTTACTTTCTTTTCTCTCTAGACTTATTGATTTTATCTTTCAGAGACTGAATGAATTTTTGAGCATTTGATAGATTTTCTTGCAATTTCTTAACTTCAGTCTTTGACTGATCAAGATCATCTAGGGCCACCAAAATTTATTATTGAAGATTGCTTGAATCCATTTAAGCACCTTCCAAGATCTCCCCAAGCTATTTAAACTTCTTTTAGAGGAACTGGCTCTGATACCAATTGTTGGAAACAAGCTACATTGAAGGGGGGGTGAATCAATGTTGTGAAAAATAAACTTTATAAAACTTTAACTTTAAAGTATTTACAACATTTAACCATAATGCATAAACATGAATCAAACGAACACAACACCATAACACAAGGATTTTTACGTGGAAACCTTGTTAGGGGAAAAACCACGGTGGATGGCCAATCCACAAGTTAATCTGAGTATACTCAAATGAAGATTACAATAAGGGGAATGCATTTGCATTCATGCACACTGCCTAGAGCTCACTGCTCAAAGGGAAGGCTCACTGCCTTACAAAATACAATTAGATTAAAACCATTTGAGATTTTGAACTAAGTTAGATAGAATCTAAATATGCTTGATTACAATTCTAGTTAGGTGCAATATACAATCTTTTGTCCTACTGACCGATTTTGCACTTCTACTTTTTTATGCTCACACTTGCAATATAGATTCTCTATGTGCAAGTGAAACTGTGCTTGATCACTCTTCTACTTTGCTTTAACTCACAATTCACACCAACATACACTTCATACATCATACAAAATGATACAAATGATCTTATATATATCTACAACATAGAATTTAATTACACTTTGCCGACTTCAATAGAACACAAAAATAATTAAAACTGTCGGCTAGATCCTTGATTAAATCTTTATACGCATCCTCCAAAGTCGGTTAAGACATAGAGGGGACCCAAAAAAAATGATCGAGCATGAAAACGTTTAACTAATTGCACCTTATAAATCCGTGACATAATACATTCCTGAAGTTGACTCCAATATAATAAAGACTAAGAATAAGCCAACCAAACCTTCTAACTTCCACATGAATTGATACAAGCAATTGCGCTTCAGTAGTAACAGAGATAATATGCCAAAAATCATTTCTTGAGATACACAACACAAAACAATAACATGAAATCTTCATATAGATCGATGAACACTGTGTTACCAGATACTATGTTCTTCCTGATTAATCTTCAATCTGTCTGCCGGTGTGATCGAATGATAGTGTGTGTATCTGATCATTGATTTGAGTTGCCATCAAGGAAAACATCAAGTGATACTATAGTGTCTCTTTCCAATAGGAGTCACGAGACTTGATCAAAAATAATTTATTCAAGTATGACTTTATGTATGTGGGAGGTAGGGTGGGCGTCCCTCCAAGTTGGCGAAGGGAGGTGGTGTTAGCTACCATGGTGGAAGATGGATGGGTGCTTTGCTGGTAGAGATCGTTGGGGTGAGCGTATCCTGAAAAATATTGGGAATTATTTCATACTACGATTTATGTTTTTGATGGTACTTGCATCAACTCCAAGTGACGTGTGACAATAATGGAGAGGTGATCCCAAGCTATGGAAAGGACACATGGACGTTTGGAAGAGTACTACTTGTTGAGCTCGACGACAACTTGGGTATTTATGTTCATGTACTTAGGGAAGGCCAAGATATTTTTGTTGCATTCTTTTCTTTTCATAGCAAGTTGCGGTGGTAAGTGATTTCCTCTTTCCTTCTCAATCAAGATAATTTGAGAAGGCAAGAGGATGGTGAAGGGATCACAATTGTTGGTGGAGGTCTTTGTGGCTGGTCTCGTGTAATTTGGGGCTGACACCCCCATCTCCTTGAAGTTGTCTTTGAGACAAACCTCATTCAGGAAGGTCTCGTACCGGTGACTCAAGCGTATCCTAAACAATTATGAGTCATTGGTATTGGTGGCTGTAAAAATAGTTTTGGGTTCGGGCCATTTGGAGCATGACGAGTATGGAAGGGAAAATTTGCAGTTTTCCTCTCAGTTTCTTATGTCTCTCCTAGAAAATAATTTACCGAAGGTGGAAGAAAAATCCTTGCTAGTTAAATTTTTTAAATCAGACTTGGTCGAGGGTGTGGAAGAGTTCTTGTATGTGGTGGTGGAAGGATGGGGCTACCCGAGGATGTGTGACTTGAAGCAGATTCGTCTGGAGGAAACAATAAGGATTTATCCTTTCCATCTAGACTTGCATGGTCCGGGTTTGATGAGACATAGTCGGTTGTGGCGGTGGCTATTATTTTTCTGAAAAAATTCTTTGGGTTGATGGAGGTTGATAATGAGGAGTGAATTGCAGAGTTTGAAGACTTTGCAAAATTGAACAAGTTCTTGTAAGGTGCCTAATGCGTCATGAGTTTTTTCGCGCATTGGGGTTGGTATCAACATTTTTTTCATTTTGTTGGTAGCTTCTGGTAGCTTTTTGTCTAATAATGGCTCTTATGTAAATATGTTCTGGGTAGGGTTAACAGTGGTTTGGTTAGTTCTAGGAGGTTGGTTGTTGGTAAATTCTCTGGTCTGAATTTTTTTATGGTTATGTCTGTAGAATCTATGGTGGCTGGAAGTTAGTAAATATTTAACTACATTGCAGAAATTTGTATGAAATTTTTTAATCTTATTTATATAATAAATAGTATCTTACGTATAAAAAAAAAGATTGCAAACGATCCCAACAGAGCTAAGTCCAAGTAATTTGTAGGGCTTCACCAAGGGAAGTGTGAACTTAGTACCAACTAATACACTGGCATGAAGAATTGGATTAGATTTGGTAAGAAGTGGGAGTCTAGAGAGAATTTTTTATATAGTTTAGTCAAGGTATTAGTGGCATTATCTCACTTACAAAAATGGTTCTACACGAAGATTGAAAATAACTACTTAATACTAATATTTTGTTGCATCTCTTAACACCTACTCATTGTCAACAAGATATGTGCTTTGAGTTGAGGTTTTTCCGCTATCATATACATTCAAAGAACCTTTCCATTAGGGGAGAATCTTGGTTTGGCTATGCAAGTTGAAGAATTTATGATTGATCATGAGGATGTTGTAGTTGGTTGTGGGGAATTGTTTGAAGTTGGTGTTGCTTTATTTTTTGCTCAAACTTGTATTACCATATTTTAAATTTTGAGTCCTTTTTTTTTCTCCTATTTAATATGTTAAGGTTTTTCAAAATATCATAATAATTTTAGAGTATAATTCTCTTACATAAATATGAATGTATTAACTTATTTAATTTCAAAATTAGTTTTATATAAACCTCAATTATTATTATGCCAAGAGGCATAATTGTATAATGACAACATGGGTTCCTATAGGGTTAGCACAATCCATGAAATAAAACTAAAAAGAAAACTCATTTTAGAAAAAAGAAATAAAAAATAATAGATATATATCAAAAATAAGAAAAAACAAAAAAATCTAATATACATCATGTCTATTTCAATTATAAATAATCACAGTAGCTCACATTGTTTATCTCTTAGTAGAAATTTGAGAAAATGATTCAATATAAATTTAGATTGACCAAGGTTTAATCAAATAAATCTTAGCGTACACATTAATTGCTTGGTTTATGTTTTAAGCATTTAAAGTAATATTTTTAGCCGAAGAGATAACATAAAATTTTAATTTCATACAGTTGGCGTGTAGGATTTTATGTTTTTAGAGGATATTAAATTGCAAGATTTTTTGTTGTATAGGGTGAAATCCTTTGTAATGGAGTCATGACCCATTACATAGGTTGCAAGCTTGTGTAATGGGTCATGACCCATTACATAGGTTGTGAGTTTGTGTAATGGGTCAGGGCTCATTATAGAGGCCACAACCTTTATAATGGGTCATGGCTCATTACAAAGGTTGTGACCTTTATAATAGACAATGAATTAGTATAGAGGATCATGACCCATGTAACAGTTTAATATTGTTTATAATTTCATTTTTAAAAATTATTTATAATTATGTATAAAACTATATTTATAATAATTATTTTTTTAAGATTTTCAATACAACTTAAAACTTATTTGAAATAAATTTTAATATAATAATTTAAGTTAGTAATTTGTTTTTGGAATTATTTTCTTATTTTCTTAGGTTTGATTTTATAAATAATTATATTAAAATATATTTGTGTTTTTTTAGTTTTTAATTTTAAAATGTTACTTCATGATCTATTATATTGATCTTATTTTTTATATTTCCCTTTCAAGTAATGGCTAATCCTCAACAAATCATTGAAACAATTGATTTATTGAGAGGATTTGTTATATATATATTTTGACAATAAATTCTCCAATACAATCAATTGGATCAAATGTTTCAGTCAAATGGTCTGGCTTCAAAGAAACCAATATAGAAAGTATTGTAAATTATAATTCATCTTGTTGTATCAAGATTCAAGAAAAAAATCAAACAACAAACTTACATGCTAATCAAATTCAAGAAGGTGAGGTCATTGCAATGGAACAAGAAACAAAGGATTTTCATGAAAGTTGTGACAAATTTTCACTAGATTTAGTGATTTCATAAGACAATTAGATTACCATGAATAATATGGAGGATATGTTATTAATGCTTAATAGCATACCTATGCAAACTATTAGTGTAAATAGAGTCATTATCATACCTAGTTAGCTAATCACCTTTCTAGGATTGACCTATTTACACCTAGCTTAAGTTTACTTAGGTTTCTTTTTCTTTTTCTTACTTCATATGGTTGCTACATGTGTCCTCATGACTTGAGACACCTATTGGCACTTGCTCACACACTTGTCCAGCGAGTTCACAAGTATTTCACCATTGGAGGGTTAGTTGGAGTGTCACTCCTACCTTATCACCTCCTCATCCTTGTCTATATAAGTAAGGCTTGATAATTTTATTATACACTCTTCATATTATATTGATAGACATATTATTTTGCTTATTTTGTTCACTTGTGGAAGTCTGTTTTGAGCTCTCTAATCTTGGTATTCTCCAACATGGTATTAGAGCCATGAGAGCACGTCCCTTCTTGCATCAAGGTTACTCCTAAACATAACCCTATCAATGAAGTATCATAGAGCTAAATGGACACTACCATTGTGTCCATAAGGGTTGGGAAAAAAACCTTTCCTTTCATCAATTCGACAATTTTCAAATTTTGCAATTTTTTGGACCATTGTTCCTGTTTTCAAAAAATTATTTAAATAAAATAAAATAGATGAGGGCCAATCTTCCCTCTACCCATATGCTAATTTGTTTTTATATTATTTAACCTAATATCCAAGCACTCTTCCATTTCATAGGCCTAGTCGATCCAGGGAAGGAAACATACAAAGCACTAATCTTATCAACCTCCATTTAACAACACACGACTTGCACACATCCATTAGGATTCTTAAAGGTCCACAACCTCCATATCACAGCATAGGTGGCTTGTGTAGAAGCCACAATCTGCAATTTGGAGATTTCAAATCTCATCCTACCCTCCAACATTCAACAACAATGATTGGCATACAACCAAGTTTGGTGACTTGGATGGATATTGGGAAAGGTTCACACTTGACACCTTTGCTATCTTTGTGCCACATGAGAAATTTATTGAGATATGGAGGTATCCAAATGTCTCCATTCAATTGATCTCATCCCTCTTAAGTCACCTAGAACTCCACCTGCCTCCATCCACCTATTCTCACATGCCTTTCACCAACTTATACTCTACCTTTGGTGGCATAGTCATTGGTCTTTTTTTAAGTTTGATTTTTTAATGTAATTATTTTTCTTCTAGATTTGATTGTGTGCAAGTTTTTTCATCAACATTTTAGATCACACTCAGTGATCCATTGTCAGGATAGAGAGTTGAAGAAGATTTAAAATGGTGAGCTACAGACCAAGATTAGTTCAAGAAGAGAGGAACAGAGAGGGAGGGGGAGAGGCAAAGGTCGAGGAGACACAAAAAAAGATAAATCAAGTTGTTAAATAATAATCAAATGCACTTGAGAAACTGAACAAATAAAGAGATTAGAGGAGGAATTAAGAGATAAAAAGCCTAGAGAAAATTTAAAATGAAACTATTATTACAAGATGAGAAATAAAATTAAATATATAAAAAATATGTCTACACACAATTCTATTTAAGAAAGGACTGAATACCTATAATTAACAACAAAAACCAAATTAAATTTAACAAAGCAAAAATATACCTATATATACATTTTAATTAATTTTATATTATTCAATAACTATATATGAAACACTAAAAATGAAAATAAAAAAATCACTAAATAGAAAATTATATATATATATATATATAGGTAAAAATAAACTAAAAAATATAAAAAATCTATATAAAAAGTTAAAAGAAAATTATCTATATAAAAAATTATATATGTATAACTAATAAGCATATAAAATTATACATATATAACTAATAAGTAAATAAAAATACAAAAACTTATATATATAGTTTTATTTATATAAAAAATTATGTATATATAAAACTATATATATAACTAATATATATTTATATATAATGTATTTATTTGATTTAATGCATTATTAATAAATATAGAAACAAAAGTGTTTAATAAAATTCATTAGATTTTATATTATAATTTTATTATTACGGTTAATAATATAAAATCTAATGAATGGTGCTTTGTTAACAAAATAAATAGTTATAATATATAAATAACTGAAATAATAAAAAGTAAAAGTTAAGGAAAAAAATGTTATTAATAAATAAAACATTTAATGAAAAAATAACACAAGACAAAACATAAACAACACAAGATACAAGAGAAGAAAGGAAACAAACATGATACCTGAGACAACTAATAAAAAATGAAGAGGGAAATGAAGACAAAAGCAAGAACCGGGAGCCTTAAGAAGGACAAAGGTAGGCGGAGACAAGACCAAATTGGATGAGGAAGAGGGAACCTAATTTGGAGGGCCAAAGGAATAAAGAAAGGGAGCGACTTGAGAGAGGGGGGAAGAATAATGGGGGGTGGGGAGGCGAAGGAGGAGGGAGACCGGTTGATGCTAAGAGCTAGAAAAAGACAAGAGAGGGGAAAAAAGAGAAGTGGGGAAGGAGAAAGAGAGAGAGAGAAGCAAAGGAGAAGGGTCAAGGATGGGGTCGATTGAGGGTTTTAAGGTTTGATAAAAGAGTATTCCAAGAGGCTTAAAATACTTCGTCATGATTGAGGTTGGAGGGGTGGTTGTTGATAGCTATGGCTTCCTTTAGTTTCATATCTAGAGAAGAAATAGGAATGGGCTTGGTTGAGGGCCCTATAAATTTTCTTGTTTTTGTACCCATTTAACCTAAAGACCAAATTAAGATGGTCTAACTCTTGGTTAAGGTGTTCTTCATCACAAATCCGAAAGGCTCTTGTGGCTAAGGTTTTGAGGATCCCAAATTTTTGGCTAGGGTGGTGGTGGAAAGAAGAGTGGAGGTATAAATCAGTGTGGATAGCCTTGCGAAAAACCCTACGACCAAGGGACCCATTAGATTTTTTGAGGAGCAACACATCTAGGAAAGGAAATTGGTTATTAGATTTGAGCTCCTTGGTAAAGGTGATGCAAGGTGCAATGTTGTCGAGGTGAGAATAAAATTATTCTAGTTTTTCAAGGCCATGAGGTCAACAAACATTGGTGTCATCCACATATTGCTTCCACCACCTTGGTTTGATTTTTTGTTCTTTTTTTTTTTTGAAACAAATAGAGGCTAATAATTGAATGTAAAATTAAAGTTCTAGGTATGTGCAGGATCATCATGGAAAAAATAGGCCCTTAAGTGGCAATAAAAGGACAAAAAATCAGAGTTAGACAACTTGACGTAAAAATTTGAATGAGTTATATATATTATTTCAAAAAAATGTAAAAATAGAATCTATAGAAAATTGAATGTAGTTTCTTAACTACTAGACCTTTATTTAAAAAAAAAAAATCTATTTGGTAAAAATTTAAAATTTCAATGCAGTAGTATTTAAATTTTAGGGTAAAAATAAGAAGTAGGTGTCTATCTGACCACCCTAACCACAATAAAATTATAAGCTTTCAGATATAAGTAGAGGACTCATGTCTCGATGTGATGCATATTTTTTTATAATTGTTTTCCAGGTAAATAATTAATTATGAATTTTTTATTACAAATTTTAAAAAATATAAAAGCTCGTCTGTCTAACCACCTTAACTTGGTCCAAAATTCATGAAATTCAATTTTATTTTTTTATTCCTATAGTATGCAAAGCATAGAATGTGACACATGTTTCGGATTCAAAAAATGTGATACCGTTTGAAAGTTATAGATGTTTTTCAATCAGCTTATCAATCAAAAATTTATTCGTAATTCTAATAGAAAATGAATAATAATAATTTATTAAATTCAAAGTAAAGCATAATTTATATTGGTGGAAAGCTGATAATCTCCTCTAAAAACCCTTTTCGTTTCATCAATTTTGGGTAAAAAAAAGTTGTCAGCCACATGGGCCATCATATGGCTTACATATCGCCACTTTTTGGCCCATCATGATCCTGCACATACCCTTCTTGTGGTGACGTCAAATAAGGAATTTTGTTTAAGTGCTCAAAGGGGGACCTTTTTTTTTTGACGTAACTTTCAAATGGGGGGTCGGTTTTTCAATTGTAAATAATTATTAGAAAGTTGGCTTTGTTGTCAATGTTTTAGCATTAAGATTTTTTAAATTTGATGTTGTTTGATAGTAAATTTTATGTTGAAAACAAGGTGAAACTAAGCTGCAATATTAACTTATGTATGTGTATTCAAATCTAAAAAATAAGTTTACCAAATCTAATTTAATGTATATGATTGCACATTTATCATAATAGAGAATAAGCAAATAAATATGACACCAAATTTGTGTGGAGAAACCCTTTCGAGGAAAAAATCCACAAGAGAAAAGAGGGTGCATGTATATTATTTATCTTCACAATAGAGATACACCACAATACGCTTCCTTGTTGTTCTCCTACAAACTAGATGCTTCTAGACACCTACAAATAACACAAGATGCAACGACCATCTCAAGGCTCCAATTTAAAGAACTTGTGGGAGGGAAAACCATAAATGGTAAACCAAAATAAGACGTTCAAACCACTTGAAAAAACCCAAGCCCCGACCTTGGAAAAATAAGAGTCGTGATAATAAATTAATTAATATACAAAAGGATTCAACATGGGTGATTGACCCATAACCCCTTCAACTTTTGTCATTCAAGATGCTCTAGTGACTATTCAGCTTCCAGGTGGCACACCAATGGACACGCGCTTCCCTCCAAAATTGAATCCCCACTCAAGACTCTTCATATTCCCAAAATGCATGCCTAGAAGAGAGTAATTTTTCCTTTAGTGATGTGTAACCTCTACCAACATTAAATTACCTCTTGAAAATGCAATTACAATATGACAAAATTAAATACATTTCTCATGTGCCCCTTAAGAGACTGTCTAAGAAATATGGAAACATAAAAATGACATAGGTTTGCAAGGTAAATATCACCCAACCTAAAATTATCCTACTTGACATTATACATTGCAATTAAATCCAAGAGATTCAAAACATATATTAATTATAGTGATCAAGGTCCATCACCTTCTTACCCCAAGAGAACTTATTTGTGGTCACTCACTTCATGAAATAATTTGTACCATTATCCAAAGTTTCAACTTTATCGATCAAGACCTTACCATTCTCAACCATCTCTTGTACAAAGTGATAATTTACATCAACATTATTAGTATGAGGATGATACATAGGATTTTTGGCCAAACAAATAGCACCCTGACTATCACATCCAATCCTCATTATCCTACAATGAAAACTAAAGCCATTACCAATTCTTTATAGCTATATCACCTCCTTAGAGGCATACATAACAGCCATATTCTCTACTTCAATGATCGACAATGCAACTAAGGGATGCATCTTACTCATCCAGCTTGTTGCACCTCCAAACAAAGTAAATACATAGTTGCTAGTGGACCTTCGACTATCCAAGTCACCTACCCATTCTGCATCAACAAACCCTTGTATATCCAATGACTTGATCACATCATCAGTGTCATGATAAACCAAACAATAATTTGAAGTACGATATAAATATATAAACACCCTCGTAACAAAAGTCCAATTCTCTTTACCAGGGTTAGACATAAACCTACTTAGTTATCCCACTTCTTGGTCTATATCTGGTCTAGTGCAAACCATTTCATACATTTTAAACTACCAACGACACTAGCATAAGGAACCTTATACATTTCCTCAAAATCATTGTCACAATTAGGACACATATCCAAGCTCAACTTAGTACCAACTGGAAATGGAAAGTAACTAGCTTATAATCATGCATATTAAACCTTCACAAAATTGTATCAACATACTTACTTTGACTTAACCAAAGATTTTTGTTGGCCAAATCTCTATTGATTTCCATCCCAAGAATATATTTTTCAGCCCCCAATTTCTTCATATAAAATGTTCTAGAGGTTTGTTCCTTGAGTTCCCTAATCATCACCTTACTATTACCCATGAATAACATATCACCAATACATAAGACAATAATTAGAATATGATCATCAATAAATTTAATCTAAACATAATGATCATCTTCACTCCTAAGAAATCCCAACTTCAATAAAAAGTATTAAAATTTTGGCACCACATCTTGGGTGACTATTTCAAACCATACAAAGATCTCTTCAACCTGCAAAATAAATGTTCTTTTCCTTTCACAACAAAACTATTAAGTTGTCATATATATATATATATATATTTCCTCCTCAAGATCCCCATATAATAAAGCAATTTAACATCCATTTTCTCTATCTCAAAATCACAAGCAACAAAAAAGGGATAAATTTCCCCAAAATAAATTCCCTCTCTGGGTGTAGCCCTTAGTCATGCTAATATGGCTTCAAACTTCTCTAATTGACTATTTGCACCAAATTTATTTGTAAATACCCACATACATCCAATGGGTTTCCTTTCTTTTGGAAAACTAACAAGATCCCAGGTGTCACAACTATCCAAAGTTGCCATCTCCTTTTGCATGGCCTACAATTAAGACTCACTTTCCTCTAAAGAGAGAGCATCCCTGAATGATCTAGGTTCATCATCAGTATTAAATAAATAAAATATACAACAATAATTTGATGGGATATACGTAACAACTAGATTGTGTTTCCTTGTGAACCTTCTCAAGGTAGGAGTAATGAGCTCTACCTATTCTTATTTTGTGTGCTCATCTTGCACATCCTTTAAAATATCTAAACCCTCTTCTTCTTCATCATCCTTAGATCCATCTAATTGTTCTTCCACATGTGTGTCTCATTTATTCTCAATATTTGTCTCTAAGTGCATTGCCTTTGTCTTATATTTCTCCTTTGGTTGTTATTCTCCCGAGTAAGCTCTAAATTCGTTGCAAATCACATCTTTAGACAAGATTATTTAATGGGTTAGTGTATTACAAAGCTTATAACCTTATTCATTCTCACTATAACCAACAAAGATGCTTTTTTGTGCTTTTGGATCTCATTTAGGTCACTTCCCTTGAGGCACATGAACAAAATCCTCATAACCAAAGATCCTTAAGTGTGAAACAAAAGAGTTTCTAATTATACACACTTCATTAGGAGTTTTATAAAAAAGAGGTACATAAGATGATCTATTCAGTAAATAAAAAAAATTCTACCCAAAAACATTTATCAATCTTAGTACTACTTAACATACTCCTAGCTCTTTCCATTAATTTTCAGCTCAATATTTTTACCACCCCATTTTGGGGGGGAGTATAAGGAGTTGTATTTTTTTGAACAATACCTACATGCTTACAAAAATCATAAATTATTTGGAACAATATTCACCCCCATTATCAGACCTCAACACTTTTATCTTATAATGTGTTTTATTTTCAATTGAGGCCTTAAATTCCTTAAACATGGTGAAAACTTTAGAGTAAGAAATCATAAAATAAATCCAAGTGTATCTTGAGACATTAGTAATGAAGGGGACATAATACCAAAATCTACCCAAAGACTCAACATTTGTTGGCCCACATACATTTGAATGAATGATCTCTAATAATCTCTTTGCCTTATTAGTTCCACTAGAAAATGATGATCTATTTTTCTTTACCAAATATACAGTATTTACAAATTTTCATTTTTACCAATAGAATAATTTGAAATACCATCAACTAATTTTTTGTTCAAAATAGTCTTAAGTCCTTAACCTATGTGACCCAATCTATGGTACCACAACATACATGTATTTTCAGTTTTAGTTACATTGGTAGATTTTCTTGAAATAGATTCATTTAGCCTAAATAAAGTCCTTATTCAAGATCCTTTAGCTATCACCAAACTACCTCTTACCAACTTGCAACCAAACTTATCGAATTTCACATGAATTTTAGAACCATTTAACTTAGACATTGAAAGAAAATTTCTTGCAAGCCTTGGAATAAGAAAAACATTATCAATATTTTTAATCATCTCATCATTGAAACACAACTTTACCAATCCCTTACCAACAATCCTCTTTGTGTTGTCACCAAGGAGAAATTCTCCTCCATCATATTCTTTGTAATTAGTAAAACACTCCTTGTGAGGAGTCATGTGGTAGGAGCAACGTGAAACAATAAGCCAAGAATAATCACTAATAGTGTTAGCTAAAATAAACAAAGCATCATAATCATCATCAAAGGACTTCTCCAAGGAGGAATCAAAATTCTTCTTATTATTCCTACATTATGTCTTCACATGCCCTCTTTTACAAAAATTCTAACACTTTACTCCGCTCTTTTTGAGGTTTTAGAACATCCTTTAGACGTATCCCTCTTATTATCCCTTTTAAGCACTTTCTCTTTGGACCTACACCACACATGCAAGGCATGTTGAGGGCCCACATTCATGGAATTTCTTCTCATCTCCTCTGAAAGAATTGTGGAGATAATGGAGTCTATCTTAGGTTATGCAATACCACTACTTATGTCAAAAATTATATTTCCCTAAGGTTCAAGCAAAGAACAAATAAACAAGATACATTTATCTTCATCTTCAATTTTAACATCTACGTATGTAAGTTGACTTATAATTATATTAAAAGAATTTAAATGATCTAATATAGATTCACTATCTTTCATTTTTAAAGAATATTATCTTCTTTTGAGATATAACTTGTTATGAAAAAATTTAGTTTGATAAATATCACTTATCCTTTTCCACAACTTATATGTACTGTCTATGTATACTACAAGTCTAATAGTACCAAGCTCTCGTCGGGTCGTGTTACGGTTTCAAATTTTCACAAGGTAGGAAGTCCTGGTTTAAAGGTTTGTCATAACGAAGGTAGGTGTGTTGATGGTCTGAAGGTGTTAGTTGTGTGTCCAATTGATGGTAAAGTTGATGGGACCTTATTGCCTATTCTTCCAATTTCTCTAGTCTTTGTAGTCATTGATTCTCATTCTAAGCAAGTGGGGGGCCCAAAGGACTCGAGTAGTGGAATTTTTTCATAAGGTATTGGGCCTGAGATTCCTATTCATGTCTTTGGTGATGATTTTTAGAAACATGTTAAAGGCCTATCCAATGTCAATTGGTGTTTCAACATCTTTGGGTCCAAACTAAAAGGTAATAGTTCTTCCCCTTTGATTGACTTCTTTACAAATATTGTTTCTTGTGATTACTGTATCTCTATTCCTAACTATATTATTGAGAAGATTCTAGAGTCGATGGATCTATCTCTTGTGTGGAATTTCTTGGGACCTTTCCCACACATTGATTTGTTTTGTAAGCTTGCTTTAAATCATTGGAGGCTCAAGGGGCAGGTGGAAGTTGCTACGATGGAAAAGGGGTTTTTCTCCTTCTCCTTTTCTTAGGAGGAATACCTACTTTGTGTCCTTGTTGGGGGCCCTTGGTTGGTTGGAAAATTAAAGTTGGTTTTAAAAAATGGGAGCTTGGTTTTTCCCCTAGCTCTTGTTTGTTTTCTTTAGCTCTAGTCTAGGTTCAGTTACCTGGGCTTCCATTGGAGTTCTAGGATGAACAAGTGTTTAAGGGTATTGTTAGTACCTTTGGGAAAATATTGTTTATTGATCAAATGACTGCTTGCAAGAAGATATTGGTGTATACTATTTTTTGTGTTATTGTGGATCAATCTATTGATTTAATTATGGTGGTTAAGATTAACTTGAAGTTGAGGTTGTGGAATCAGGAGATGAAACATGAGATTATCCCTTTTGCTTGCTTTCATTGCAAAAAATTGGGCATTGGGATAAGAATTTTTTTTTGAAACCTCCCAAGCCTCCCCTTAATCCTCCTCGGTCTCTTCATAAGGTGTGGAAGGAAAAGGAGAGAAGTTTAGTGGCTTTGTCTTCTGGCCTATAGGTCAATGTTGTTGGTTCGCAGGTAAGTTCATTGGTTGCAAAACCTATAGCTCCAGAAGAGGTGCCTATGATAAATGGTACCCCTATCTTATAGAAGGAGAGTATGAAGAGTACTCGTAACATGGTTGTTCTTGAAGAGAAAACTGTTCATTTGGTGGTATCTAAAAATTAGAATGGTGGTCAGGTTTTTGTTGAGGATCCATTTGTGGAGCCTTCTTCTAAAGGTAACTCCATTTGTGGTGGACAAATGGACTTTGAGGGGTTACCTCATTCTAGTGTGGAGGATATTGTTTTCTCCTCCCTTCTTCTTATGGTTTTTATAGGGGTCGAGGATAATGTTATTTTTTCTTCCTTGTCCTCCACGAAGAAAGTTCTCACCTCTTCTATCATTGGTAGTGATAAGTCTTTCGATGTAGGTGAGGCTAGGGACCCTCCTTTTACCTCAGCCAAATCAAGAAATAGGGAAATCATGTTTCTCCATCTGGGGCTTCAACAAGAAATTTCCAAAGGTTGCATTATGGGTCATAACCTAGGGGTAGAGGTAGGCCCACATTGTAGCAAAACAAGGAAAAAGAAAGCAAGTTGGATATTGTGGAAGGGTCTTAAAAGAATTTGTTTGAGATGTTCTTGAAAAGGACACCTCAAAAGTCCTCCTCATGAAGATTTTATCTTGCAACATAAGAGGGTTGAATAGCCCTCACAAGAAGGATCTACTTGCCAATTTGGTGAGAGATCAACATCTGAATATTTTCATTATATAGAAAACCAAAATAGGCTTTGATAAGGTGTGAAAATTTAAAAACCATTTGTTTAAAGATTATGGTTTTCACATATTTGATTCTTATGGTACGTCTGAGGGAGTTGCTAATTTTTGTAATTTGAATGTGATGAAAGGTGTTGAATTTGGGGAATTTAACCATATAGCCACATCTTTTTAGAACACTTGGGATAACTTTTCATGGATCCTATCCAACATTTATGGAGCGGTGATAGAAATACTAGATTTTTTCATCTTTATACTTTGAAACATAGGCCTACTAATTGATTTAGTCTAATCTCTTATAATGGTCAACGACTAGATAAGGAAGATGATATTCAATAGGCTTCTTCTTCGTTCTTCTTTGAGATTTTTTCTGATACTCTTAATTTGGATCTTGTTTTTTTGGAGCCTCTCTTGGAAGTTATCCCTAAAATTATCTTTGAAGACTTGAATAAAATTTTATGCTACATTCCTTCAGATGTAGAGATTAAAAGGTGGTTTTCTCTTTTGAAGGGAATAAGGCCCCGAGGCCGGATGGCTTCCCTATGTTCTTCTTCCAAATGTTTTGGGATATTGTTTCTAGAAATATTTTAGAGGCTAATAAAGAATTCTTTGGTAGTAGGAATCTGCTGAAAGAACTTAACTCTACCTTTTTAGTCTTGATTCCTAAAAATCAGGGAGCTTCTACCTTCAATGAGTTTCACCCAATTAGTCTTTGTAACTCTATCTACAACATTTTCTCTAAAGTGTTGGCCTTGAGACTTTAAAATTTTCCCCCCTTCATTATTTCTACTCAATAGAATGGGTTTGTCCCTCGTAGGCAGGTTATTCATTCGATCATTTTGGCTCATGAAAATATTCATTTCGTGTTAGTCAACATGAAGGCTAGCTTCTTTTTAAAATTGGATCTTGAGAAGGCGTATGATCAAGTTAATTGGCAGTTTTTAATCAAAATCTTGATGGACTTTGGTTTCTTTGAGTGTTTTGTGCATATTGTGGAACAACTATTCTCTACCCCTAACTTCTATATTCTAGTCAATGGCTCTCCTTTTTTTAAGAGTTTGAGAGACTTAAGACAACGTGATCCCATCTCTCCCTTCATTTTTATCATTATGGTGGAGTCTCTTTTAAAGGTTTATTCACAAGGAAATTATGGACGAGAATCTTAACGATTTAAGGCCTTCTTCTTCTTCCCAAATTTGTTCTCACCAATAATTTATGGATGATACTATGATCTTTGTAGAAGATTTTTTTGTTGAAGCTAAAGTTGTTAAGATTTTATTGTAGAAATATGAGTTGGATTCAGGGCAAAAGATTAGTCTTCCTAAGAGCACTATTTTCTTTCTTAACACTCCGAAGAGAAGGAAATTGAGAATTGATCATATTTTTTAATGTCATATTGGGGTCTTGCCTTTGACATACTTGGGTTTGACTCTGTGTACTAATGTGGTGCCTGATTATTTTCGGAGTGGTCTGGTTGATAAATCTAATTCTAAACTTGTTGGTTTGGCATGTGTGTTTCTTAGTCAAGCTAGAAAGATTCAACTTATTAAGTCTGTTGGCATATGGCTTGTAATTTTTTTCATTGATGGCAACCTAAGTCATGCATCTGGTCTATAGTATAGTTTTTGTTTACACTAGAAGAATAGAGTGGAGAACAGGACATCCGATTAAAGGCTAAGATATCGATTAAATCACTTCATTGGACTATTATTTTGGTTTATGGATCTCAGAGGAAGGTTTGTTGATGTTTTTATTACCTTATTCAATAATTATATTGATGTGTATTCACTGGTATGCGATCTAAGAGATCTTGTGCATGAATCTTTTGGTTATCTATGCGAGAAGGTCAACTTGGCGAATATAGTAATTGTAGATGTATAAGGAGTAATTAATTAAATTTTTTCATGCTCGATTATGTTTGTTAAGGTCCTCCTTATGTATTAACTGGCTTTGGAGGATACACATAGAGATTTAATTAAGGATCTAGCTGATAGTTGTAAAGAACTTAATATTTTATCAAGCTGACATGTGAATGTTCAAATCCTTGATAGCAGATATATATATGGAATCCGTTTTATCATTTTGATATACAAAGAAGAGAGAAGAATAGAGAATGTGTGGAATGTGAAGTATATCAGTGTGTGGTGTGAATTTCAATAGAGTAATAGTGCAAATTTATCTGTGTGTGATGCAAATAGGAAAAAAGTGCAGAGCAGAGCAAAGCAAAGTGCAAAATTGGAAAGAAGATCCAAAATCTAATCTATGAGCTTCACCAGAACTAGAATCTGGAATGAATAGATGCTACTATCTTACTTCATCCTTTAGATGGTTTTAATCTGAACTTTTGTAAGGTAGTGAGCCTTCTCTTTTGAGCAATGAGCTCTAGGCAATGTGTTTGAATGCAACTGCATTCTCTTTTGTAAAAAAATATTTGAGTACTCAAATTATGGATTAACCTCCACCATGGTTTTTCCCCTAACAGGGTTTCCATGAAAAAATCCGTGTGTTATGGTGTTATGATTGTTTATTTTGAATGCTTGCATCTTTCCTTTAAATGTAATGCCAGAATGGTTTAAGTTTTAGATTAATAAAGTCAATAATTTTTTAGCAATGATTCACCCCCCTCTTAGTTTTCCCTTGAGTCAAACAATTGGTATCAGAGCTTCTGGTTCCTCAGAAGAAGTTTAGCAACTCGAGGTGCATCTTGGAATGTGATGGACTCTGGTAGTCTTCAACAACAACTTCTTCAGGAGCAACTTTTGGTGGTACTTGATGACCTTGATCAGTCTAAATTAGAAGTCCAAGAATTGAAAGCAAATCTCAAAGATGTTGAGAAATTCATTCAGACATTGAAGGGTCAGATTGTTAAATCTAGGGAGAAGAGAAAAGATCTTTGTGGCCATATACAACAAAAAGAGAGTGAAAAAATGGATGATACTCACCTGAATTAGACTTTGAAGGAAATAAATGAAGAATGTGAAAAACTTTCTAGAAACAATGCTAACCTAAAACATGAAATGGAATCTATGGTGATGAAGCTTACTAAAGAGATTGAAGAAAGGAAGAAGAATGAGGAGAATCTTGCTCAATCCTTAAAGGATAAATTTGATGAATGCAAAAGCGTAAATGCAGAATTCATTCAGTTGGAAAGAGGACTGCAATGATCTAGAAACAATGAAGAAGAACTTAGTAAGAAGATTGTTACTCTTAGGAATGAACTTACTATTGAAAATGAATATAAGGAGAATTGTAAGATTAGTTCAGTTAACCTTGATGAGCTTACTCAAGTACAAAAGAGTGGAAATGATAAGAGAGGTCTTGGATATGAAAAAGGAGGAAGTTCTAGATCAAGACAAAATAATTTTAGACAAGGAAACCAAATGAACAAAGGTGGAAGGTATCCGGTAAAAAAACCTAATGCTCAAACATTTTATGGATACTATTTTTCTTGCAATAAATTCGGCCATATGGCTACTCAGTGTAGAATTAATATGAAATCAAGAGATTCATCATTTTCTGGTCAATTTTTCAAATGCAAAAAGTTTGGTCATATATGAATTGAATGCAAAAATGTGTCAAACTACTTTGTCAATATAAAGAATGTTGAATGTTACACATGTGGAAGATTTGGAAATATTTATAATCAATGCATATCAAGAAGAAATCAATGGAATGATTGGTTTGGTCAAGGAAATATTGTGTGTTACAATTACAATAAATATGGTCACATTGCAAGATTTTGTAGGAACAAGAATATGGATAGGAGAGGTCTAGTATATAGATACATAAATATATAGAAAGATGGAAAAGGAAAAGGAAAAGTGTCTGCAGGAAGGACGAGTCTGATGCTAGAAATGGTTTTGCATCAGAATCTACTTCCGATAATTCTTCCCGTAATTGATTTCAAGCCACTGGCCTAGGGGGAGTTTTTCAAGAAAATATTTCCTCCCTTGTTCGTAGATGATATCGGAATGTGAAAAATGGTTAGAAAGGTGTATCAATGATATGAAGAGGATTTGGATAAATTTCACAAGAAAAATCATAGAATTCATAGGTCCGCAAAATAATTTTTCTGTCACTGTCTAAGAAAATAGAGCACCCAAAAAACTTAGGGAAAATGCATTTATTGCACATGTGGAAACTATAAAATTCAAGTTGGAACTATCATTTTTCACTTTGCATTGAAGAAGAGAAGAAGGAGAGCACTCGGTAGAAAAATCTAGAAGTAGAGAAGTTGATTCACCGACGAAACTCAAAATCTATCAAGTATTTTAGTTTTTTTTCTTAGAATTTTCATATAATTTGAAATGTGGTTGTGAAACCTAAGTGTGAAAGTAAAATCGAACAAATAAATGGGTCAATCATTTTAGACAAATACAACAATGGAAAGATTAGGTCAATGATAAATTTGTTGTTACCCAACGAATTGAAGCAAATGAGAGAAGCCAAACACATAAATCTGGATATTTGGAATGAGTTTCCATACTTTGAGAACGAAGAATTCATTAAATTCATTCTGAGTAGATTGCATGATGACACTTTAACTTTTGACAAACCCTACATCATTTCGAATGAGGTAATTGAGAATTTGATTGGATTATGCAAAGATAGAGATATACCAAGGAAGAAATCCACCTGGAAAAAAGAAGTTGAAACCCTAACTGAAATAATTGGAGATCAGAGGGCACTAATAATTGTGAAAATCAAGAATATTTTTACAAAGTACATTGCGCATGAAATTTCATATAAATTATTTTTCAGAAACCGAGAAGGAGCGACATCGGCTAGCGTAGTCTATATTCCTCACAAGATGATAATTGAAGGTCGGTACTTTGACCTGTGTGAATTAATAAAGGATCAGCTAATGGAGAATGTGCAACTAACAAAAGATTCAGGCTACCCTTTCAGGTTCGGTACTCTGATTATATTTTTAGAAATGTATTTCTTGAATTGTTTTCCAAAGATCGAAAATGTGGTGTGGAAAGAAAACGAACCGGTATATAGCCAAATATACTCATATTTTAAGAGCTTGGCCAATTGTGATCAAGAAATTGAAAATTTCTTTAAGAATGTGCTTGGAAAGTGTGGCTCAATCAATATTTCCCTTTTGATAAGAACAATTGAAGTTGGTTCCTCTTCTGGTGGCATGAAGAAAAAGTAGAAAAGATAAAAATAAACTACTGAATACAGTCCTCTGGAATGAAAGATTCTCATAATTGAGGGAAAAGGAAAAGAAAAGGAAATTGTGGATATTCCAGACGAAGAATCTGATGAAGAAATTGAAGATCCAAAGAGAAATGAACAACAACCAAAAAAGGCTACTGAGGAAGAAGATGAACTAACAAAGGAGAAGCTACAATAGCTTATTCAGGAAGAAGGTGGAATGCAGGAAATCGCTAAGATATGATCTGTTAGACCATCATATGATCAAGATATGATTCTGAGTGTATTAAATGCTCATGTTGAGCATTGCAATATCAAATTGGAAAGTTTGTAGAACATTCTACTTGAAGAAATGATTAAATGCAGTAAAAAAACAATGAACTCATAGGATAAAGACAAAGAAGAAGATGAATTTATCTCTAACTTGAAGGAATAGTTTAGACTATCACTTACCAAATTCAAGAAGAAAATGAATGAGTTGAGGCAATGCATCAATGCAGCTAATAAAATATATGACTATTGCATCTGTTGGCCCCATGCTATTGGTAATTACAAAGAGAAATCAGAGTAGATTGAAATATAGTTGACTGGGATTGGAAAAATATTTGACATGTTTCAGGATCAAGATGGCACCATCAGGAAAAATATTCGGGAGCTACAGTCTGAACACACCAAATTTCAATTCACCAAGAACACACGTGTGGACACTTTTTGGAAGGTGAAGGATCTAACTAAATGTAGATTGAAGTAGATGGTGGAGATAGTAAGGAAATGTGAGAAACTAGAAGAAGAAATTACAATTCCAAAATCTCATTGAGATTGTCAACAAAAAATACAAAAACAACAGCTTGATCATTATCATTGGGATCACAATAGATTCTTGGAAGAAGGTCCTTCCGAAAATGAATAAAAATCATAAGATAATTTTCTAATAGTTGCTTGTTTTCAAAACTGGTTCAAATTTTTAAAGTTTTGGTCTAAGGGGGAGAATTGTCAACATATATGTTTTAAAGTTTTGGATATTTTGAACACATGTAATGTCTTCTTGGAATATGGTTTATATGCTTTTTCATTGATTTCAAAGGGGGGGAGAGTAAAATGAAAAATGTCTCATCAATCTTAGGGGGAGCTATATTCTGAAATCTTTGAAGCGTAAGGGAGAGAGAGTTTGGCAGTGTACTCATAATGATTATGACACTTAGTCATTTTTCACTAAGTGTTGCCATCAATGCCAAAGGGGGAGATTGTTGGCATATGTCTTGTAAGTGTTGTCATTGATAGTAACCTAAGTCATCCATCTGATGTATAGTGTATTTTTGGTTTACACCGGTTGAACAGAGTGGAGAATAGGACATCCGATTAAAGGCTAGGATATCGATTAAATCACTTCATCGGACTATTATTTTGGGTTATGGATCTTACAGTAATTTTTTCTAATGTTTTTATTACCTTACTCGAGAATCATATTGATGCACATTCACTGGTATGCGATCTAAGAGATCCAGTGCACTAATGTGCTAGTTATCTATGCGAGAAGGCTGACCTGGCAAATATAGTAATTGCAGATGTATAAGGAGTAATTAATTAAATTTTTTCATGCTTGATTATGTTTGTTTGGGTCCTCTCTATGTCTTAACCGAATTTGGAGGATACGCATAAAGATTTAATTAAGGATGTAGCTGACAGTTGTAAAGAACTTAATGTTTTATGAAGCCAACATGTGAATCTTCAAATCCTTGATAGCGAATATATATATGGGATCGGTTTTCATCATTTTGATATACAGAGAAGAGAGAAGAATAGTGAATGTGTGGAATGCAAAGTATATCAGTGTGTAGTACAAATTTCAATAGAGTAATAGTGTGAATTTATCTATGTGTGATGCGAAGAGTAGAAAAATGCAAAGTAAAGCGAAGTGCATAAACAAAAAGAAGATCCATAATCTAATCTATGAGCTTCACCGGAACTATAACCTGGCATGAATAGATGTTACTATATTAATTCATCCTTCAGATGGTTTTAATCTAAAATTGTGTAAGGCAATGAGCCTTCCCTTTTGAGTAGTGAGCTCTAGGCAGTGTGCCTAAATGCAAGTGCATTCTCTTTTGTAAATTTTTTATTTGAGTACTCAAATTATGGATTAACCTCCACCGTGGTTTTTCCCCTAACTGGGTTTCCACATAAAAATCCTTGTGTTATGGTGTTATGAATGTTTGCATCTTTCCTTTAAATGAAATGTTAGAATGGTTTAAGTTTCAGATTAATAAAGTTAAGAATTGTTGAACATTTATTCACACCCCCCCCCCCCCTCTCTCAATTTTCCCTTGAGTCCAAAAAAGTGTAATTTTCAAAATCTTCCAATGTATGCTATGAGTCTTTTTCATATTTCAAGGAAGTTCTGGAAGAAGATTGAGAGTATTCAAAAGGGGTTTTTATGGTCTAGAGTGGAAGATAAATACATAATACATCTTGTTTCCTCGGAGGAAGTTTGTAGATCTAAAATTTAGGGTGGTTTGGGTTTGAGAAGAATTAAAGAGTTTAAGTTACCCCTCGTGGTGAAACAAGTTTGGAACCTTCTTCTTGGAGGTAATGAGTGGGAGCCAATTTTTTGGGAATAAATATCTTCATGGCATTGAAATATTTTTTGGTGGATGGTTTGTCCCCCTTCTGGATCAACTCTTTGGAATTTTTGGATTAAGGCTAGAGTTGTTGTGTCTTCTTGTTTGAGATGGTATTTGGGTAATGGTCACTCTATCATTTTTTGGAATGACTGGTGGATAGGACATAGACCTCTTAAGGATGAAATATGGGCTACCACGTTCTGAGATATTTGTGTTTTCTCTCTTGGATTGTTTGTTGTGGATTATATTGTTGATGGTAAATGGAAGAGGCTCAATGAAGTCCACATGAATCTTAAGGTAATATTTTCCTATTTATCTTTGATTCGTTTGTCAAACTCTTCTAAATGTGACAGAGTGGTCAAGAGTTTGAATTCACATGGTTCTTTCTTGGTAGCTTCAACATTTTATCATTAGATGAAATTTGTTGGTCCAGCTCCCTTTTGGGAAAATCTCTAGTTTCAAGCTAATTTTGAAAGTAATATCTTCTTTTGATTGCTTTTCCAAGATAAAATCTTGACTATAAATAACCTTTGGAAAAGGGGTTTTTCGATGCCCAATAGATGTTACTTGTGTGAGGAAGTTTTGAAAGATTCTTATCACATAATTATTGGGTGCAATTTTTCTATGGAGGTTTGGACTCATGTGTTGTACCTTTGGAATCTTGATTGGTTTCAATGGTCTCCCCCACTTCTAACCCATCATTGGTTATGCTTTGGTCCCTTATTGTCAACCATGTGGCTTGGGGCTTATGGAGGGAAAGAAATAAAAGAATCTTTCGAGATAGTTCTATTCCTCCTTTGATATTGGCCTTCAATATTTGTGCTACCATCAAGGAAAACTTTATATTTGAAGTGGTTCTATCCAATAAATTTATGCCAAAAGTGTTTGTTTCGAACTATGACCGCTTTGTTGTTGATCAGTGGAATCTAATTGTTTATATATCTAACCCTGAAAGAAGGCTAAAGCTTCAAGAGAGGGAGTGAGGTGGCAAGATCTAACTCAAGACTAGTATAAGTTTAATTTTGATGATGTTCCTAAAGGTAATCTGGGACTTGCTAATTGTGGGGGAGTGTTGTACATGATTCACATGATCGACTTGTTTCTGTTGTTGCACTCCCTTTGGGAATCCATGTTACAAGTATGAAGGTGTTTTCATTGATGTCAACTAGTTGTTATTGTCATTTATATCATGGATAATGGTTATTGGTTGTATATGTCGAGAACATTGAGAAAATTGCAATGAAGAAAGGTTACAAGTATTCAGTGGTTGCTCCAGGTTTTGCTCAAGGATTTTCTCCTATGTTCGTGTGGTTCAAATATGTTGATCATGGTTGTTGGAAGCTACTATATCTAGTTTTTGGGGTTTTGGATCGTTGTATAGTGCGATTTATATTCACTAGTTATGAACTGTGTTTTTTTAGTGTATCTAGTTGAAATTTGAGAGAAATGTAGCTACTCTAGATTTCTTCTCATTTGAGTCTTATGACTTGCGGTTTTCAGGATAAACTATTGGAAATGTTTTCAAGTTAACTTTTTTATCTAGAAAGATTGGATCGTGGTAAGGTTGTGTGTGCTTAATTAATTTATGTGTTTTACTCTAGTTTGTTTGACCTTGTGTTTATCACTACTTTTGAAGCTTATGGAAGCATGTTGAAGTGTGTGTTTGGGTCGCTCTCATTCTAATTCCACCATATAATGTTTTGGTACCAACCTAATTTGAATTTATAAATGCAAATGGTGTGTGGCCGACTTTGGATATGTTTCAAAATTGAAGATGGTGTAAATATAGGATGAGATATTAATGAAAAAGTGTACAAAGAATGAAAGAAATAAAAATGTGAGATATATGTGAATAGGTGTTTATGTAATGCAAGTTTGTGTAGCTAAGTTTTAAATATAATTGTTGAGTTTCTGGAAGCAGTGAGTTGAAGGTGTACTATATCATTCATGCATATCTACAACTGTGTGAGTGAATTATGGTGGAAATATTTGTTCCATTGAGATTGTTTTTCTCTCTGTAACAAATCTCTTCTATCTTCTTTATAATTATGTGGCAATGAGCCCTCCAGGTGGTTAACCCTAGTTGGACAACGAGTCCTATTTTGGAAATGAGCCTTTGTAATCGGTTTTGATATTTTCTATATTGTGACCTAATCCTCATTGTGGTTTTTCCCTTATTGGGTTTTCCAAATAAATCTGGTGTTACTATGTTTTGTGATGTTTTTTAGTTTTTGTCTTTACACTTAATGATTAATTATATTATCAGAGTAAAGGATTTATGATTGATCTAATTTTCAGTGAAGTTTTAAAGGTGAAATTTTATCACAACTGATTCACCCCTCCTCTCAGTTTTCTTTTTCAACAATTGGTATCAGAGCTTGGTTCCTTAAAGAGGAGCTTAACCACTTAATCAAGGTCTGAGATGGATGGCAAGACCACTTTTGAGTATCCTAGGTTCGATGGAACTAATTATGCTATCTAGAAAATATAAATGGAAGGATACCTAGAGTATTGTGGATATGATGTTGAGAAAGCTTATCAGACTACTTACACTCCTACTGCTAATGTTCTAAGTACAACTGATAAAATCAAGGTGCATGAAGTAAATAATAAGAGGAAGTTCATTCTGAAGAATAGTCTTTCACATTTCAAGCTGATTAAAGTTCAAAATATGAATAATGCTAAAGAAGTCTGGGATGCTTTAGAAAAGATGCTCGAAGGAGATGAAAAGGTCAAAGAAGAAAAGATACAGAATTTGGAGGGACAGTTTGAGGTCCTGCATATGCCTGAAGATGAGAATATTAAATCCTATGTACAGAGAATGGATGAACTGGTAGGTGGAATGTGAGGACTTGGTGCTATAGTAGATGAATCTAAGATTATGAAGAAGACTCTTAGAACTCTCCCTGGTGCATATAGTGAAAGGGTATTTTCTATTGAAGAGTATTTGAATTACAAGACTTATACAAAAGATTAGTTATTGTGAACTTTAACATCTTATGAGATGAGAAAACTAGATTTGAGAAATGGATCCAAATCAGAAACTACTTTCAAGGATACAAGAGTTGAAGATACGGATGAAGAGAACCTTAATGAACTAGAATCTAAATTTGTGAGAAGGATGAGGAAATGCTCTAGTAAGTATGAAGGTATGTCGCCCTTTAAATTCTTTAGTTATGGAGGAATAGTTCATTATGTTTCAAGATGTTTGAAAATAGCTAAAAAAGAGCCTGATGAAGAATCTGATTATGGAGATTTTGATGACAATGAATGCTTATTCTTGGCTATAAAAGATGAACCTACTTCTGCTAAATTTGAAAGATAGGTGAAGGATTCTCCTTCAAAGAAAGTTGAAGATACTATAATATTTTCCCTACATGCTATTCAAGAAAAGAACTATTGGGTTGTTGACAGTGTTTGTTCACATCACATGACCAGTGATAAGGGTAAGTTTTTTAAACTTGAAAAATATGATGGAGTTTTAGTTATGTTAGAAGATGATACTGGTTCTAAAATTTGTGGGATAGGTTTAGTAATTTTTTATGGAAAGCATAATATTGATGATTTCTATTATGTTAAGGGTTCAAGGCATAATCTCTTGAGTGTTGGATATATGTGTAGTAAATAATATAATCTTGTATTTGAATTTGAGAGATTTGAAATCAGGAAATGATCCAAAATAGTGATTGTTGTAGGAAAGAAGTCTGAAGGAAACAACTATAAATGTAGTGAAGAACGATTACCTTGAGTGGCATGCTCAAGTGGTTGTCTTCACTTAAATTAAAAAAAACTAAATTTTAGATTCTACACATCCATATGAACTTGAACTTCATTCATTACGCATTCCAAAAGATCACATAAAATATTTCTCAAAGATTCTATTCAAGGAAAACATTTTTGAACAATTAACATGTTTGTAGATTACAATTGAAAACTAAGAAGTAACTCATAACAAAATTATCCAGTATGAGATTAACTAGAGCTCCTCTCTAAAGACTCAACCACCGACTATGTACAAGAATGGGGGAGTTTATTCTAAACACAACTCCTAATTGAAATCATTAACTACAGATACCTAGATATCAGAGTATGTAATTAAGATTTAATTATTCATATTACAACTGAAAAGAAACAAGAATTCAAATAGAATTGAAACTCTAAAAAATAGATCTACATGTGAAACACATAATCAATTATCTATAATTCTATCAATAGAATAATTCTTCTTCTTTAATGCCTTATTAATTATCATAATGATTCATGACTAACTCCTTTAGGTGTCTCCACATAGTAGTTATTACAATCAACTTGATCTAACACTTCCCTTGTTTTGTTGTCCAAGTCCTCCTTTGGCTGTGGGTTACAACTTTAAATTTCTATGAGCTATAGTGTCTTCTTGGGATGAAAAAGGTTAATCCAAAAAACATATACATAAAGCTAACTACCATGATTTAACATAAAATTCCAACCAAGTTTCATACATGCTCACATATAAATTATGCAATGCTACTATATCATAACTATTTTCATTACTATAATTCAGGTCCAAGATGGTATATTAAGCATAAAAATATAGCATAGCATAGGTATATGTCTAAAATGATTGTCTGGTAATGTCTAAAAGCATGCATAAAAACATAAGGAAAATGGACCATTAAATAGACTCATCACTCCCCCAACTAGACTTTTTCTTTCCCTCAAGAAAAACACTAGGGGTACAGATTATAACACATTGTAATCTCCTTGAGGTCCATGAAAACATCAAATCCCTTGATCTAATTTAATTAGAAACCTTTGTAAGCTGCAAGTCTTCTTATTTTGATGATCCCAACTTTCTCACACTCCTCACCTTTTTCCTCGGTCAAATGTGGAATTGGATAGAGTGGTGCATAGGTGGGTGGAATCTGAGTGGTAGCCAATGAAGTCCTATGTTATCAACAACTTTCATGTATCTATGTGCCCTCTCAAGCATGGTGGTAAAATTGTATATTGAATGTGGTTCCTTTCTCTGCAACTCTGGGGTCAAGTTGTTCCATCTATCTTGCAAATAACTATAACATTCGTAAACCAATCCCATAGCTAATGTTTGCATTCTTTTATAATCCTTTGTTCCTAGGTTGATAATCTTCCTTCCCACACCTTTATGAACTAGGAGTCTCAACCATTCATCTATAAGTGCATCAGGGTTTTTAAACTCTTTCATTATTGGGAGAGCAACTAATTTCTCCCTCTCATCATATTCTTCCATTACTTCTCCCCTGAATTGTCCGTTCCTATAATAAGATGATAGTGCCCTCACTTGGAGTTCCCATACAAACATTAGAGGATTCCACTTTGTTTCTTTTGACACCACATAATTGTACAAATAGTACTTACACAATTGATCCTTCTCTTCTAGTGTAGAATCAAAAAAAAATTAGGAAAATAAAATTTCTTGCTCATCCCAACTGATTCGTTATTTATTAGCCTACTAAATTGAAAACTCAAAAAAAATCTTCCAAAAATAGTGCATATGTTCTTGCTGGAGGTATGCATCTTATAATTTGGGTAGATTTATCCACCACTTCTTTCCAATCTCGCTGGTAATTTCTTTAGCTTAATCTCTTTTCCTTCCAACACTTTGGTATGGTCTACAATCAAAGATTCTCTTCCCCTTCTCCAATTTTCTTTTTCCTATGAGAATTCATCAGTCACCTTCCATAGTTGATATCCAAGAGAGAAAGTTGTGTGATGAATTGGAGTATTTATGAAAGGGGGTTTTTAATTTTCTACTGCAAGTTTTCCATCCCCTGTTTTGGTAATATCCAATATCCAATTATGCTAATAGGTCTAGCTTTGCACGATGGCCATATGTCTACAACTTCTCTTCTAATTCTTGTATTCTTGTCTCCCTTTCTTTGTCTCTCTTTTCATAACTATGTAGTAGTTCTTCTGGATGTTTAATTATATCCAAAGCTTCTTGAAGCTCCTTCCTAACATTTCTATCTTCTATAAACATTTCCTTTGTTTCCAAAAATTGTTCATTACCGCCCCTTGTACAATCAGTCTTCATAAGTAGGACTATCCAAGGTTTTCTTTTTGTGTTTTATTGGCAACAAATGCATCTTCTGAGTTTGAATCAAAAGCAGTGGATACATAACTCTTCCTCTTTATAGGTGTATGCAAATTTACAGTTGTATTTCCCTTCCCTTAAGATTTTGTTTCAACTAAGATCAAATTATCTTCCTGATGTTCCTTTCCCTTTTTCTCTTCTTCAAGATTTTCCACACTCCCCCTCATAACACCTTGCTTTTTTAGGTGGTTTTACTAACTTGGGGTAGGTTCCTCCTTCTTAATATCCTTCTTTTTCTTTTGTGGTTTAGAAGGTGTAGATGTTTTGGATGTACTACCTCTTCTTTTCTTGGATTTAGATGGTTTTGAGGAAGATGGGATTTCTTCCACTACCAATGACCTAGATGTTGGCACATTGTGCTCCTCAGGCTCACCTTGGCTATGGGTAGGTGAAGTTGTAGGTGAGATAGGATACCTTACTCTTGTAGGTTCAACTTTTGGCTCTAGGGTTTCAATTATTCAGGTGCCTCAAGCAGACTATTGATATCTTGAAAACTCACAAAGTCTTCCTAGGAGATCTAGGAATATTGAATTCTCAGGCTCCTTTTTACTAATAAGGATATCAAATAGTGATGTGATAAATCAGTGTCACTCTATTTCCTCTAGTACTCAAATGCCATCTTTTTTAACATAACATAGATAAAATTGAGCACATTTAGGAGCCAATTATGGCAAAGATGAATAAGTAATTTGAAATGTATAGTATATAGAAGATATTTTCTACCATCACAAGTAAGGTATCTAATGACATAGAAAGCATAGTTGGCCGAAAACCATGAAAGAGAAAGTATTTTTGTACCTTAGTACGATGAATCGAATTTTTCTCCTCATTCTTAGAATTCTTCTGTTGCAGCCATTGCATCTGTTTGACCTAGAAACTTTGCTCCATTCCTAGGCAAACTAGATACCTATGCTATTGCTACTTCAGATGCATCGAATGACAACCCTTTTACCATTGCTTCATCGTGCTCCAAGTTGGTTGCAAATATTATTGTTATGCCATTATCAAATTCTGTCCAATTTATAAAGTAATCTAGCCAACCAACTCTTATGAATATAGGCAATACCATTGGATCTTCTAATATTTTCTTGTGAGATAATGACTCTCTCCTAATAACATCACCTCCCATTGTGAATCTATTTACCTCTACTCAATGTCTTAACCTTAAAAATTTAGCTCAATTTTCACTTCACCACCCTTTAACCCTTCACTTACTTTTCTATTTTCTCATGCACTCCCACTACCACTATACTATATCTGCAACTTCCCTTCTTCATATCAACTTAATTGAGCTTAAAAATGGGTTTTGGTTTCAACTTAGCTCAAGATCACATATTTTAGGAAATTGGAAATTGAATTTATAGTAAAAGGTAGATGCAATTTAAGACAAAAAGGGTTTGCATGTTAGTCTATTTATTTGAATTTGGTTTTAGATGGCAAGAAACAAAAAACTGGTTGGTATTGTACCCTCCCCCCAACTTAAGGTTTGAAGTGACCTCACTTCAACTCATGATAGGTGAAGGTTTCATTATAGAGTGTGGAAATGAATAGAATGAATATATCGTATGTTTAATCTAATTTAGAAATACATAATGAAATCATTAAGAAATCCATAATAATTATGAATAAAATGATCAATTGAATGTCGTGCTTGTGAGTTGAATAAAATATATTTGTAGGATGATTTGATGTGATTAGAATTAATTGCAGGTGAAGTAATGATGAGGTGGTGAGTATAATGTAATATAATGGAATAGACAGATGATGGTGAGTGGTGTCGCCAGCGGTGGCTTTGGCCACCCCTGCCTCTATAGCGCTTTAGCGAGATAGCAATGGCTGTCCCAAATATTTCTTGCCATTATAGAGAGGGGCCCCTACCTCTATAGCTAGAATTACCCCCCACCCCTCTCTAATTGCTATGGTGGTTGGCCTTTATCCCAGAACTCATGAAACCTCTGCAGTGAGCACTCGGGGCCGGGGTTCGATCCAATGGTTCACGTAGTCTCGGAATGGGATGGAGGAATCCCCATAGGAGAGGTTAAGATCTTGGCCCCAATGGCTCAACTAAACTATAGAAACTAGACTATACCCTATACGGTTCAAGCACAGAGAATACTTGACCCCAATGTGTAAGCGGATAGTACAAAAGGAATAGTTCGTGCATGTGATAGCTCAAATGCTTAAAATTTGAATTGGCATCATGAAATAAGATAAGCATGATGTGGGTACTTTATGATATGATGAATACTACATGTTTGATAAATGTGAGGTGAAAAAGGTGCGAATTGCAATTAATGTGGTGCTAATTTTTAAAATTTCCTACTAGACATCGCTATGAGTACCTTCAACATTAGGTTACGTTTGAATTGTGACACATTTTGTGCTACAAGTCCCTATTGCAACATGGCCCTTATTGAATGTTGGTAGTTGCATATATAATATAGTTCCCTTTGGAAAAAGTATGTACATCATTGTAACTGTGTTGTGTGTGCATGTGAGGTGGAATAAGAAATTAAACTTGAGTGATATCAGGGGTTGAATTGTGTAGCTCAATCATTGAGTCACCTTGATAACTTGGTACATCTACTATTGTTGAGGTATTAATCTTTGTTTCTGAACTTGTATTTGGATAACTGAGAGTACCATATGGCTTAATGAGAGGAATAATGATATCTTATGTATTGGTTTCTTATAAATTTTTAGCCTGTGTCCATTAGCCAAAAGAGAGAACCTTACTACATCTATGGTGTGAAAATTCACCCCTCCATTAGGAAATACTTGGTTGATCTCATTAGACCCCAACCACCTGGATTGGAGTTTCCCTTTGATATCCTTGTATCTTGAATCATATAGTAAGCCTAGTCTCCTATATTAAATTCCTTTATCTTGATATATTGGTCATGACACTTTATCCTCTGGTTTTGTACTATCTCAATGTGATGGATGGCCTCCATCCTAATTTCATCTAATCCATTTAAGTGGTGTAACCTCTCCTGTTGAGCTACTGTGAGATCCATGTCCAACTCCATTGATGTTCTTAATGTCTTATATTCAAACTCAATTAGGACTGCCTTTTTTTCATATACTAGCTCATAGGGTGTGAAACCAGTTGTTTTTTTCCATGTTGTTCTATATGCCCATACTGCTTCAAGTAATCTAGCAACCCAATATTTTATGTGTAATTGCATGGTCTTAGTTAGAATACTCACAATTTCTCTACTGGTAACCTCTACCTGGCCATTAGCTTGAGGGTGATACGGTGTTGACTTTTTGTGTCTAATTTTATATTCTTTAATTAATCTGGTGGTTTGAAGTAAACTGGGCACCCTAATCAGTCACTATTTCCCTAGGTACTCCATACCTAGTAAAAATGTCCTCATACAAGAATTTATCCACATTGCCATCTCTGGAAAACTGCAATGCCTTCGTTTCTACCCACTTAGTCAAATAATCATATAATTAAATGAAGATTATGATGGCTAGGTTGAGGCATCATTATGACATGATCGATGCATTAATATGAGCACAGAGCTGTGAAATTTGAGTTTCTCGATGAAGCTTTAATTTATATGGTTGCTAAGAAATGATAAAATGGAAGGGTGGAAACTAAGGTTTCCTTAAAAGTAATCAGGTGATTCAATAACACACAACTAAATTTTAACTTATGCTTATTTTCCATCAAATAAAAAATTGCAATTAGTTGACGTTTGACATAAGGATGGTAAAATTTTGCTAGAGAGTCTCACATATAGGGAATTCATTAAGTAAATTATTTGGATATTGGTGAAAAGGGTGAAGAATATTTGTATTGAGTGAAAAATCAAAAGGTAACCTTTACTACCACTGTAATTCCCAACCTAATACAAGGCTTTGTTTCCTGTAAGTTGAAGCAAAATAGATTTCATAGAAATATCAAGTGAAAAATGAATATCAAAGAAATATTAGAAGAGAAAATTCAAATCTTTAGGCTATCCAAATAACTCTACTGGGGTTATAGACATCTGACTAGAAATAGAGCTATGTTTGTGGAAATTAAGATGATAACCTTGTTAGGGCTATGGACACTTGACTAACAACAAGGATATATCCAGGTTGGCTAAGAAGGATTTACAAATTAGGTAGCTCATTGTAAATGGACTAATCCTTTTCATCAAGTCTTGGAAATGACAATAAATCAATGCAGACACTGGTACTCCCTCACAAAATTTTATGGTTCTTATGTTGGAATTCAAGTGAAGGCAAGGGGTTAATGTGGAAAATATGCATAATTTATGATTTGCTTCGGGTGGTTGATTCCCAAGTTTTCTTTTGAATTTGGTTTTGTTGGTTGTAGGTTATTTTATGGTCTCACAACATGCCCCAAGATTGTAAGGCTTGGGGACCTAAGTTGAAAATTATTACTTTTGGTAGTTGCTAGTTGGTTGGAGGTCTTAGGAGGAATGCATGAGAGACTTGAAAACCTTAAAGAAAATAGTTCATGATAAAGTATATCGAGTGTCGAGAATCCGAGTGAACAGGTTTTCAAGAGGTTCAAAAGCCCGAGTGAATAATTGAGATGATTTCATTGAGGAATTTGGACAAGTTACTACAACTGAGACTTAAAATCCTGCATGTACAAAAAGGTTGGTAAGAGGCAGAAGCGGGGTTTTTGATTTGTTCTGGGAAGCACAGTGGATCGACTAGTTGGGTTTTACAAGAAGTCAGTAATCGGGTTTCGAGTACCCGGGCACCTAGGTAAATGGTGCATTGGTGCAAATGTTTAAATGTAACACTCAAATTTGTTCAAGTGCATAAAGTATCCAAAAACACACTTTAAGTCAGAGATTTTGTGAGAATGTTAAAGTGTGTTATTTCTGGATTGGTTTTGAAGGAACTAATGATAAGGATGGTTTTATTTTAATAAGGTTCCTTATTTATGGTTTAAAAGGGAACTGACACATGGAATTTTATGTACAAGAGGAATAGGCTATTGGATAACGTTTGGGTGTAGATGGTCAAGAAAATTTGGGTTGCGAACAGATCCAACAACATTTTCAAGGTTGGGATGTGTTCTCTGTGAATTTACGCATCGGAGCGTATGGTGAAGGAACACTAGTAACCGGGGAACCAAAGATCTGGGTCTTACATAGGTTAGGAAGGTGATGTTGAGTTTTGAGGCATTACACTTACATGCGTATCTCCCAAAGCCATAGCTTGGAGGTAGGAACAAAAGGCTAATGAATTAAATTTTTTATATCCAGCTAATCACTCTGAATATTCGAATAGTTCCATTTTGTTTGAAGGTTTAGTTGATGGCTTGCTCAATCCGGTTTTATATCTTGAAGAATTTCAAAGTGTTTTTTGAATTATTCTAGAAGATTCTTGTGCTAACTGTCGTGTGCCATGTGCTATGTTATGATTCATTCCCTGGATTCTTTTTCATGTGTTCTGATGGAGCTCCCTGGTTTCCTTGTTCTTATAAAAGGTCAAGGGTTTTTTTTTAGTTAAGTTTAGAGTTTGTGGAATTTGGGAGATCTAAAATTTTTTCTAGTTTTATTTCATTTTCCTATTTTTTGTTCCATTCTAACATACAAACCTGTATGTTCCAATTGAAGCTGATTGTTTGTTCCTATTAGAAAAGCTTGTGTGTTATGCCAGATTTGGGTGCATACTGACACTATCTGGTGGAAAATGGTCTTATGTCTCTTTAAAATTCTTGCATCATTCTATACCTAGTTGTGAAGAAATCTAGTGAAGTGTAGTGTTTTTCTTTGGTTTATTTTGTTTCTTGGTGCATGCATGGATAATAACTAGGAGAATCTTTAAATTTTACGATTTTAGTGCTTTACTTTAGAGTAGATCTTGAGTATTTATAGAAAATGTTTTTAAAAATGATAAATGCATGGATTATTCTTGTAAATATCTTATTTCCATGAAGTTACAGAGCGATTTATGTTAAATCTAATGATTCTTTGCAAGATTATTTGAATTCATAAAATAATATTACAAATCTTTAGTTTTCATGATGTAGTGCAGTGATACATGTGTGATAAGATCAAGCTTATGCTAAGATCCTTTGGATACCAATTAACCTAAGAAACCGTAGAGCCCTCATGATTAACAAAAATTTACACAATGAACCTTGAGTGAATCTAGTGCATCAAGACCTAGCATTCCAAAGCATTGGGATCAAACTGAGATTGCCTTTAGATTTAGGTGTTCCTAGTGGATATTTCAAGAAAGATAGATTATTTCATTCTTTGGGTGAGAATTTATCTACCTATTGGTGTGCATGTGCAACACTCACATCAATAAGACCCAATATTAGGTCCAAAATGATGTACAAGAAACTAAAAAAGGTGTGCACCAAGGGACACATGCATGAGGTGATAATCATGAGGATCCATGTTATGATGACAAATCAAGGCACTACATGAGCACCCATTACACTTTATAATTTAGTATAAGTACCAAATTCCCTCTCTAAGGAACACATATTCAGATGTTGTGGCACCTTTATATGTGTGCATTTATAGACTTATTTGTTGTTTCAATACATGTTTATGTCATGAGGTGGACAATGAATACATATATCAAGTATGTCTTTCAAACCTCACGAAAATAAAAAAAAAATTTAAAAAAGCCCCATTATTCAAAGAATGACCCTGCCTAAAATGATACAATGATCTGAAACTTTATTTTAGTGTATTAAAAATTCTACAAAGTGCATTTGATGTAAAAAACCTCAAAAGAGACATACTTAGAATTTGAAACTATCCAGAATATTTTCATGAAAATTATTAATATTGGGAGTAGGTGGTTTTGAATGCACAATGTTGACATCAACAAGGTATTTCACAACCTAACTACTAATGTCATCACTCCACATTATTATACGTTGCAAAAAATAAAAATAAAAATAATCATTTCATAGAGGCTAATAAAACACACATTTCAACATGAATGCACAAGAATTGAGGCATGAAGGTTGAGGCGGTTTGTTGATGTAGTACAGTGTTATGATTGTACATCACACAAATCTGTATCATCATCCATGGATGACCCTCCAAAACCTCCAAAATTTCTTTGTCACCCAAAATACAAATGTTATATATAAAAATTCTTCTCTCGACCCTTTTGAGCGCAATCGTGATGTTTATTTTGTTCCAGAATGCACATTTTGAAACTTGATGCTCATGACCCTAACAAATTCAAGAGAGAATGGGGTTGGATTTGCAAGTTTTCTATGATACCATGTTGGATTTGTTGATATGTGGAGCCTGATTAGTCTTGGTGTTTACATTTTGGCCTCTTTTTCCAACATACTTTCCCCCAAAGTAATTAATGGGGGAATGTAGGGGGGCAGAGCCCCTCTTGCAAGGTCCACAAATGAACATATGCAAAACGAGAAAATATAATAAGCATGTAATAAGTTGTAAAATGTAAAAATGGTCCTTACTTACAAAGGTAAGGATGAAGAGGTGAGAAGGTAGGAGTCAATGTTAGAGTAATTGGTTATTTACTTTATTAATTACACAATATTTGTTTAATTACTTAAAGTTCCCTTTTACCTCTTTTTCACTTAAGCTAACATTAGTTGCATAATAATTAATATAATTACTTTATTAATTATTATTGTGCAAGCCTAGGGTTTTCCTTTTTAGGGTTTTCACCTATATGTGGTTGAAAACTATCTTTTGTATCATTATTCATTTTACATTTTGGGTGAATACATTGCTCCACATTCTTGAGCATTTTTTTTGTTTCTTATCTTTGCTTCTCCTTGTAATAGGTATTATTTGCTTGTAGAGGTCACTAGGCTCCTATGAAGTTGTATCTTCTCAACTCCAACATGGTATTAGAGCTTCAGATTTGCAACTGCTTGATCTTGTTTTGAGTTTCTTGCTTTGGAAGTAGATCTAGGGTTTTAAGGTTTCTTCTTGTGGATTCAGCATACTCTTTTTTTTTGGGTTCACTATGGGCCCAAACAGACAGTGCCATTGGATTCGCAGCGCCCAAAAACCCCTAAATCGACTATCAATTCGTCGATTTTGGTTATAGTCAACCAGGGAAGCAAAAAAAATTTAGGGTTTTGGTCGTACAGCCCCAAGGCAGTCCTTCTGCACAAAAATCGCAAAATAAAATAAAATAAAATAAAATAAACTAAGGTTTTTTTTTTTTGCGTTGCACGCATATTTTGGTCGCACTGCCGACATGAAGCCCGTCAGTCGCCGCTCCGCCTAGCTCCGTGCTCCGTCGAGCTCCCCGCCGACCTTCGCCGAGCCCGCCGACCTCCTGTCAGCTCTCCTAGCCCCGCAGGTGGTCACATGGTGACCGTGGGCTCTGCCACAGCTCCAGCCCCTTGGTTTGCCTAAGCGACCAGGGTCTCTTTTTGTTGGAGTTGAGAAGATACAACTTCATAGGAGCCCAGTGACCTCTGCAAGAAAATAATACCTGTTACAAGGAGAAGCAGTTTGGTCTTTCTATTCGGCGGATACGTACAGATAATGGGGGGGAGTATGTGAATCGGGCTTTCAGAGATTTTTGCACTGAGCATGGTTTGCAGCATCATTTTTTTGTTCCCTACACCCCTCAGCAGAATGGTGTCGCTGAGAGAAAGAATAAGACTTTACAGGAGATGGCTAATTGTATGATTCAGTCTAGGTCCATGGATTCGTCTTTTTGGGCTGAGGCAGTCAATTGTGCCAACTATATTCAGAATCGAATGCCTCACAAGGCGATTCGATATATGACTCCTAAGGAGGCTTGGTCTCATGACAAGCCTGATATTTCATCATTTCGAGTATTTGGTAGTGAGGCATGGGCAATTATTCCTGATGCTCAGAGGAGAGCCATGGAGCGGAAGAGTCAACTCCTCATTTTTGTTAGCTACTGTGAGGATGTTAAGGCATACAGGTTGTTTGATCCTGATTCCAGAGAGGTCCTGTTTCGACGGGATGTTCAGTTTGATGAGTGCCTTCCTCCAGTTGATACCCTGTCTCCAGTATCTACTTCACTACCTACTCCACCCACTGTAGCTCTGCAGGGTGATTCTAATGAGGATATTGATGATCCCCCATCTCCACCTCCACTTGCTCCACCTTAGAGGCCCAAATGGGCTCGCTTTACTATTGAGGCAACGGGATCTATGGCTGGTGATCCTTCAGACACTCGTCACACCCGTTCTCATACTATGGGTTCTAGTCTTTTGAGTCATGCTCTTTTAGAGGATCCTTAGAGGTTTTCAGAGGCGACAGGTCACCCTGAGTGGGATAGTGCTATGGAGGAGGAGTATTCTTCTTTGATGAGGACTAGTACATGGGATCTCTATCCTCTTCCTAAGGGTAGAAAGATGGTTTGGCGCCGATGGTTGTATCGCACCAAGTATGTTGCTGATGGTTCTATTGATAAGTACAAAGCACGTCTTGTTGTGAAGGGTTTCTCAGAAGTTGAGGGTATTGATTACTCTGAGACATTCGCCCCTATCGCCAAGATGAATTCTATTTGTTTTGTACTATCACTTGTGGCTTCTAGGGGATGGCCCATTTTTCAGATGGATGTGAAGTGTTCCTTCTTGCATGGTGACCTACATGAGGAGATCTATATGGAGCACCCTCAGGGATTTTTGCATGATGCTTCTTTGGTTTGCATACTTCAACGTTCATTATATGGTCTCAAACAGGCCCATCGGGCTTGGTATGAGAAGATGGACTCTTTTTTGCTCTCCACTAGTTTCACTCGCTGTCATTCTGATCCCACGGTCTATGTTCAGCATCTTGAGGGTGAGATCCTAATTCTTGTGCTATATGTTGATGATCTTCTCATCACAGGTAGCTCATCCTCTATGATTCAACATGCTCAGCTAGCTTTGATGGAGCAGTTTGAGATGACAGATCTCGGCCTTCTGCACTATTTTCTTGGTCTTCAGGTGATTCAGTCTTCAGAGGGGATCTCCATTTACCATCAGAAGTATTCTCTTGATATGCTTCATCGCTTTGGCATGCTTGATTGCAAGCCTATCCCGTCACCTTTTCAGTCAGGGGTTGTTTTGACTACTACTTGCCCCACTCCTTCAGTAGATTCTACACTTTACAGGCAGTTGGTTGGCAGTTTGTTGTACCTGACTCACACTCATCCTGATCTTTCCTTTGTGGTTGGCCTTGTCTCTTGATTCTCCCATGATCCTCATGAAGTTCATTGGAAAGCTACCAAGCATATTTTGAGGTACATTCAGGGTACCACTTCATATGGAATTCACTACACATCAGGGGATCCTCACATTGTTGGCTACACTAACTCAGATTGAGCTGGCGATGTCAATGATCGGAAGTCTACTTCTAGCTTTGTTTTTTGTCTTGGCTCTGGTCCTATCACATGGTCGTGCAAGAAGTAGACTTCTAATGCATTATCATCTATAGAGGCTGAGTATCGAGCTGTTGTGTTCGCTAGTCATGAGATTTTATGGCTTCGTCAGTTGATGACTGAGTTTGGTTTTCCTGCTAATAGTCCCACTATTCTTTGGTGTGACAATCAGAGTGCTATACACATTTCTCGCAACCCGGTGGAGCATCAGCGGACGAATCACATTGAGCTTCATATGCATTTCATCAGACAGTTGATTCAGGATGGTTCTCTCATCTTGGAGTATATTCCCACTGCCGAGCAGGTTGCAGACATCTTCACGAAACCTTTTGCATCTCCACGCTATATTTAGTTACGCTCTATGCTTTGGGTGAAGGAAGTTGTCCTTGGGGGGTCTTTATGAGGCCTTCCTTCCTTCATGTTTCTTTCAGCATGTTCTTTTATCTCTTTTTGGAGAGGAGTTTTTCCCATTGGGTTTTCTCCTTTTCTCCGTTTCATAGAGATTTCTTTGTACTTGGGTACCTGATCTGGCCTTGTTGTCGGGACCCATTGCTTTTGCTTTTAATAGCTTCTTCTAGGTTTTGGCTTCTCCCTAAGTCTATCTTAAGGGGGGGTGTTAGAGTAATTGGTTATTTACTTTATTAATTAAACAATATTTGTTTAATTACTTAAAGTTCCCTTTTACCTCTTTTTCACTAAAGCTAACATTAGGTGCATAATAATTAATTACTTTATTAATTATTATTGTGCAAGCCTAGGGTTTTCCTTTTTAGGGTTTTCACCTATATGTGGTTGAAAACTATCTTTTGTATCATTATTCATTTTACATTTTGGGTGAATACATTGCTCCACATTCTTGAGCATTCTTTTTTTTGCTTCTCTTTGCTTCTCCTTGTAATAGGTATTATTTGCTTGCAAAGGTCACTGGGCTCCTATGAAGTTGTATCTTCTCAACTCCAACAGTAAAAACTCTAACTACCCTTCAAAGTATGAAACAATTGTAGGACTCTATGGACAAATGTTGAAACTTGGTGAGTCTATATGAGGTGAGACAAAATTCTAGATAACCTCTAAGTGAGCTTAAGTTTAGTGTGAATAGAACTCTGTTGAGTAGATTAAAAGCTAACTAGTTTGATAATAACTAGTTTAATAACAAAAAACTTTAATTAATATTAAATAATAAAAATAACCAAAATTCCCTCTCTAAGGAACACATATTCAGATGTTGTGGCACTTTATATGTGTGCATTTATAGACTTATTTTTTGTTTTAAGTTCTTACAAGTTTATGTCATGAGATGGACAATGTATACATATATCAAGTATGTCTTTCGAACCTCAAGAAAATGAAAAACAAAAGCCCCATTATTCAAAGCATGACCCCGTCTAAAATGACACTATGATATAAAATTTTATTTTAGTGTATTAAAATTTTTACAAAGTGTATTTGATATACAAAACCTCAAAAGAGACATACTTAGAATTTGAAACTATAGAATATATTCATGAAAATTGTTAATATTGGGAGCAAGTGGTTTTGAATGCATAATATTGACATCAACAAGGTATTGCTAAACTAATTGCTAATGTCATCACTCCACATTATTATACCTTACAGAAAAAAAATATATTAAAAAATTCATTGCATAGAGGTCAAGACAACATGCATTTCAAGATGAATGCAAAAGAATTGAGGCACGAATTTTGAGGCAATTTATTGATGTAGTATAGTGTTATGTTTGTACGATCATACAGATATGTATCATCATCCATGGATGACCCTCCAAAACCTCCCAAAAAAAAAATCACCCAAAATACAAATATTATATATATAAATTATTCTCTCGACCCTTTTGAGTGCAACTATGACATTTGTTTTGTTCTAGAATGCATAGTTTGAAACTTGATGCTCATGACCCTCACAAATTCAAGAGAGAAAATATAATAAGCAAGGGGGCATAAACCCTCTTGTGAGGTCCACAGATGAACATATGCAAAATGAGAAAATATAATAAGCATGTAATTTGTTGTAAAATGTACAAATGGGCCTTGCTTACAAAGGTAAGGATGAAGAGGTGAGAAGGTAGGAGTCAAAACTCTAACTACCCTTCAAAGTATGAAACAAGTGTAAGACTCTATGGACAAGTGTTGACACTTGGTGAGTCTACATGAGGTGAGACAAAATTATAGATAACCTCTAAGTGAGCTTAATTTTAGTGTGAATAGAATTATATTGAGTAGATTAAAATCTAACTAGTTTGATAATAACTAGTTTAATAAAAAAAATCATTAATTAATATTTAAATAAAAAACTATAATAATATAATAATAATATAACAGTTATAATTTAATAATAACAATTATTAAATAATAATATAATAGTAATATCATATATATATTAATAATAACATATTAATAATCGAATAATAATAATATGAATATAAAATTATGAAAATATTAAAATATAATAATATAATGTATAATTTAATAAAAACAAAAATTAACTAAACAAACTCATAAAAAATAATAATACATTAAAAATATTATATATATTAATAATATAATACTAATATAAATAATAATATAAAAAATAATGTGGAGTTAGCTTGGGCCATGGGTTTGCTCCCCATTGGTTTCGGGTTTGACTCTGCTCCCAAGTTTACCTGATTGGGACTGGCTTGTGAGTTGTTGGGTCTCTCTGCATAGGGAGTAGTCTCACCTTAGCTCACCCCGTTGGATGTTGGACTAGATCGTGAGGATACCCTTGTTGTTAAAAAAACAAAAATAGTACTAATAATATACTATAATATTAACATTTAAAATAATCAATAAAAATATATATTAAACCTAATTAATATTTAATATAATTAGCTATTTATTGTGGGCACAACCCACTAGAATTATCTCACACTTGAGAACTCTAACGCTTGAAAATAAATTCTAAACGGTTGAAACAAAATTCAGGCAGTTGAATTGTTGTTAAATGTTGTTGCCTGCCAAATCTTTTGGGTAGTTGAACCGTTGTTTCCTGCAATCAAAAATGTCTCATGCACGATAACTCTCATGCCTAAAAATAAATTCTAAATGGTTAAAAAAAAATCGAGTAGTCAAACTGTTGTTTCTACCAAATATTTCGGACAATTGAGCCACTGTTGCAAGCAATATGATCTATCATAATTGGAAACTGTAGAAATTCCCATGCCATATGGGTGATCCCACAATGCTAGTTTACAATTTCTGGGAGATTCTGATTTTTGTTGAAATCACACATTTTTAGAAAATATAATGATTTAAGCTTTTAAAAGTTTCATTTTAAGGATTCCAATTGAAGAGTGTTTGATCAAACCACCTTAGATCAAACCCCCTTAGATAGAACCCCGCTAGTATTAAACCATACCTATAACGGAGTCTCCTTTACACCTTTCAAAATGTTGATAAAAAACCACTTTTGATTTACCTTTTGGGGGATCAAATGAATTCATTTAAAATTTATTTTTTGTAAGTATGTAGTCCTTATTATAAGCTTCCCAAAAAGTATAATTTTAAATAAATTTAATTTAATTATTATATTTATTTTTTATTTCTTGCGAATATAGGTTTTTCACCGAAAATCAAGTTTTTTGTTCTACACATCTGGAAAAATAGAAGATTATCAAAAAAAAAATTAAAAATATGAGTGCACCAAATATTGAAGTCTTTTATCCAACAAAAAAAAAAATTGATACATAAAAAAAAAGTTGTGTTATATGGTCTGCCTATGTCTGAATTGCAATTGGTTTGAATTTGAATCTTTATTAAGGAAAAATATTCAATAAAACATTATGAAACCAATTGGAAGCACTAGATATCATAGTTAAAAATATAAATTTGCCAAAAATAGAATTTTATCCTTCATGGAAAAAAATTTATTCGTTATACAATGAGTGTCACTCCTTAAAAATGGTGTTTATTGAAAAAACTAGTTTTCAAAGGAGATGGAAAGAAAAGTGCAATCTGATTCCAAAAAAATTGAAAAAATATATTTAGAATCTATAGATGAAATTTCACAAATTGCTAGTTTATATCATCTTCAAATTCCTCATGATCTAGCCGCTATAGGTGTGTGAAAGTGAAGATTTAGTTAGAAAAAATCAATTTAGTGTCTAGTTTGACCAAAAATTGTAAACCAGTATTGTGGGATCACCCATACACAGAAACTTGCAACTCCTATTTCATAATATCTTTGGTATTTTTTAAAGCCAATATCAACATTCATTTTTGGTTTGGTTTTGGTAGCGTTTAGTTAGTGAGGTGGGAGATTGCAATGAATCAAGATCAGTAATAGAACATGCATGACCATAATTTTTTTTTATGTTCTTTCCTTTCAAAAGGACCTCAATCAGAAGAGAATCCGGTTTATTCTATTGTTGTTGCTTTGCCTCTACATTCAACACTCTTTAGTAGCATTTCATCTCCATTTAAATATGGGTTTTGTTGTCCAGGGCAATTGCAATGACAATTTTGGACTAGGGCTCAGTCATGAAGTTTTCCCCATAGTGACAACCAATAGGAGCCTCATCATATACGCCCTAAGAGAAGGTACTTCTATGATCGGTGGATATGATATTAACTTTGTCGTAGGAAAATGGAGCTTTTTAGGAAAACATAAGGAGCAAGTTTAGGTGAAGATCAATTTTGTCCAGTCCTAACTTAGACGACCCCCTTTCAATGTGACAGAGGAAGAGGGGATCAAATGGTTTAGAAATAATCATGTACTCGAATAAACTGTCTCCACAGTTTTCTTGAAAGGTAAAGGATTTCTTCAAAAATTGTAAGCCTCGATTCTTATTACATGGATATCGAGCTTTTGTTGGTGGAAAGTGTGTTCAAGTGGCACACATCCACATGTCTAACCATTGACTTTATTTGGTTACTTAATTCACATGATATTTGAAGAAGGGCATACTCGTCTCCCTAAGAGGCAGTTCCAAACATTATGATGTTCCCAAGTAAGGTTTGTATCAGTTACTTGATTTTAGTCTGTGTGAGATTCTCCAAGCCATACTCTAGCTTTATTTTTCTATCCAACAAAATTTGGTCAAATCCTTCAGCAAGAAGTTGGGATTAGGGTTGAGTTCAAGTAAGTAGGGTGCATGTTTTACTAAATAATTTTTGACAAAATTGATTCAATACGGAATACTATCTAGACAAAATTATGCTAAAAAATCCTTGATTTCTATTTTTCCCGATGTTGACATGTAGGGGAAGATAAGCACTTACTTAATTTGACAAACACCATGTTCATGTTTATATACCCCAAGCATATAACTTCAACAAAGCTATGTAAAGGATGGAATCTATTTGTGAGGCTAAATCAAAGTAAGCATCCATCAAGTTCACTTCCTTTTATGTTTTTTGAGACGAATCATAATTTCTAGATTTTTAGTAGCAACTTACCTAGTTTATGGATGTATTAAAAGGAGTAGAGTGGGAATAGGTGAGGAGCGAGAGCTTTGAAAACTATAGAAGATGGTGAGGCAGATTCTGAAGATGGGGAGGATGATTGGACACCTGTGAGTGGGATATTCTTCCCTTTGGTGTCTTCTAGCCTACGACTATGTTTGGATCTTGTGGCTTTTGGCCCTTTTCAGGCGATGCACGACTTGTGGTTGGTAGTTTGTGGGAAGATACAATGGCTTGTTGTCACGTCCCATGTTGTTGCTTTATCTAGCCTTTTTTGGGCGTGTCTTGGCTGCTTACGGTGGTTTGTGGCTACTCATGCATGGAGTGAGGCTTCTTGTCTTGCAAGCGTGGGTTCCATTCTGAGGTTTGAAGCTTCCTTGTTCATTTTAGGTCATTTCTCTATTGTCCTATTTTGGAGGGTTTTGGCTTGCTATTTGTAGTCCCTTGGGTCTGCTTGTTTTTTATATGCTTTCTATGCTTTTTTTTCCTTTTCTTTTGAATCTCCTATTGTGGGGGTCTGATATGGTGCTTGTTGTTTCCTTGGCACTGCTTGGAGGACTTTGGTGGTGTGGTTTGTGGTCCCCTGTGAGGCTGCCTTTTGGTTTTTTCTCATGGCAGAGGCAGTGGCCTCTATGATTGAGGGGTTTGTGGTGCTTTTGTGGTTTAAAGATTACATCCCTGTGAACTCCTCTTCTGCATATGGGTTTGTGAAGGTGATTGCCTTCATGGAGGCTTCATTGGCTTGTTGTGTATTTTGTGACCCTTGTCTTTCTGGGTCTCTATTTGTGAGGCTAGCTGAGTGGGCGAGGTTTGGTGGATACTTTTCTGTCTACTCCAACTCTAGTTTAGGGTCTTGGTTGTTGTTTTTGATTAAAGGGTTTGTTCTTTTTTTGGTTGCCAATATTTTGTTGAAGACCTTGGGTCTTAGCTAGTGGATGGTGGACTTTGTCCATGTTAGAGTTTGTTGGCTATTGGCTGGGATGATGATTTTGTTTTATCTTTTGACCCAATTGTTCATTATTTAGAAAAGGGTGAGGTTGATCTCCTTGTGCTCTCTGGGGGTTTCCTTTGGCCTTTTTTCTGTTAGTATATTGCTGGCTGGGAATAGTTCAAGGATGATCTGGAATACCCAGTTTTATTTTTACTGTAAGAAACCTAATGTTGTTGTTGTTGATCTATTATAAAGGTTTATTATGAAGACTCAAACTTGGTTATGGTCTACGTTGATGATTGTCCCTTCTTTAACACTCTTGTTTCTCTATTTGCCTAAAGAGGATGTAACTGTCCTTTCTATCAAAGTTCTTTCTTTCTTCCAGGTTCAGCAGTTGGTGTCTTCTATGGAGGTGAAGATTGTTCCTTCTGAGGTGGTACCCTCTCCTTTTGAGGTGGAGCTAGTAGTTGTTGACTTGGTGGGAAGATATGTTCTCTACTGCTTGTTTCTATTGAGGTGGAACTCATGTGTTCAGGAGTGTGTTGGATTTGGTGGAAAGGCTTTCTATTTCTTCCTCTCCATTAGAGGGGTGCCCTCTCCTATTAAGGGAGATTGGGTTAGATTTTCAAGGGGGGTGGAGTTGCAAGGATCTGGATGATTGTCAGTGCTTTGTTGTTCTCTCTAGCTTCCCTATTGAGGTGGGGAGCCTGGATTTGATGGGCTCAGTATTTTTTCTATTGAGCAAATAGATTGTTGTGGTCTTGTTGCATTGTTACTTGACTATTTCAGGAGGTTACTACTATCATAACCTGGTCTATGGGATTTAAGGTCCCTTTGGTTATTGATGTATGCAATGTGAGTTGTCTTATTGATTCTTAATGCTTGCTACTATTTTTTTGCCGATGTGTTGTTGATTATCTTTTGTTAGCAAATTTCTTACTTTGGATTGGGTTGTGGATCCCTTCAAAACCATTTGTACTAGGTTCCAGGCCCCCATCAAAGTTTGTTTTACCCTTAATAAAAAACTTACCCAATTTATGCTAGGCAATTTCATAAAATCTAAAAGAAGATGCACCTTGTGTTTGCAAGAGAGAATTGGGGAGAATGTTTTGCTCAAAAAGCAATAGATGCTTTATGAATATGGTTTCAAGGGATAAATAAAAGCCTCTGAATCTAATGTTGCTAAGGTTGGCTCTAATTGGCAACACTGGAGATTAGGTGAATTATTAAATGCCCCATGTTCCCACATGTATTCTTGTTGAAGCTCATTTTTCATTTATATGGAGGATAATAAGGCTTTTCCTAAATGAGCTAATGACAACATGTAATGTGGCTTCCAAAAAGGGATCAAACTCCAAGATTTTGTGAGCAGACTTTAGATTTTAATGTTTCAAACTTCTAGAGAGCACCATTTATAGAACATATATTGTTAGAATTGTGAAACAAGCACAAAACCACAAGCCACAGGATCAAACAACAAACAAATATACCTTCCACGCAAGAGATCTATAAATAATATATGCAATATTTTTCAACAAGAAAAAGATACTGAAATAAGAGACTCTCAAGAAGATATGAAAGCTCAAGATAATATCTAAGAGATATTTACAATGAGGGTTGAGTGCTTATAAGAGAAAAACCCTAAATGAGAAAGGGATTAGATCAAGAAAAGTGTCAAAATCACATGAGATGAGACATAATGATCTAATATTAACTCAATTAATAAAGCATAAAAGCACTCCTAAGTTTAGCTTAAGTGCAAAGAATAAAATAGACTAATAATCAATTAAAAGATTAATTAATTATTATGTAATGCATGATAACTCTAACACTCCCTTAAGAAGAACTTAGGGAGTAGCTAAAAACCCTAAAAAAAATGCATGATGGGTCCTGACAAACAAAGCCATGTAAGGTACCCATGTACAAATAAAAGATCTCTATAATGCAAAGAAATAGAGGAAACCTTATGGGAAAAACTCTACTCCAAAAAGAGATGAAAGCTAAGTGAAGGACTGAAGAAGCCTCCAAACAGGACAAAAATATCCCAAAAGATAGGAACAAAAGATGAACAAAGAGAACACCATTGAAGCATGAAGAAGTTTCAAACATTGTCGTAGAATGACTGCTGAAATGTTGAAAGAAGAACCTCCATTTTACAAAGATTTGATTGTATTTGGGTACCTCATTAGGCCTTGTTGTCGGGAACCATCTTTTCTTTCATGCATTTTATCCGTAGTTTTTTAACTTCTCCCTAAGTTCATCTTAAGGGGGGGTGTTAGAGTAAAAGGTTATTTACTTAATTAATTTAATCATATTGATTAATTAATTAAGTCACCTTTACTTTATTTTCACTTAAGATAAACTTAGGCCCTTTAATAGTTAATTATTCATCCTAGGGTTCCCACTTTTAGGGTTTTGATCCCCTTTCATAAGGATTGATCTCCTTGTAATTATTGATTCTTGATTATACATTTTTCGCTTCAGGCTTGCAAAGCACCTTTGTTTTGTTTCAGTATCTCTTCTATTTGCTTGCAGGTGTTCACTGGGTTCTGTGAGGTTGTGTTTATCAACTTCAACATGGTATTAGAGCATGGACTCAACAAACCCCTTCTCAATTTATGAGATTTTCTTTTTTCAACGAGTGTTACAGGCTTCAGATCTGAATCCCCTTTTCTTTTTTTGCAAATTTTGGAGGTGGACATTTTTCAAAGTATTTTTGTTTTGAAAAATACCTCATCGTTGGATCCAGAGTTGTCGAGAAAGTCAAATTTGGATTTTGTTTCGCCTGATTTCAATTCTTGATGCCAAATCTACAAGGTTTTGAAGGAGTTGCTCTTTTTCTAGATCCGAAGGGTAGCTATATTTTTGGTGCATTTTGGTGCAAAAAGGATATCATCATCATGCTCAGAAGGCCCAAAAACCTTAAGATTTCTTATCAAATCACCGAAATCCAAGTTTGAAGTTTTTGAGGCAAAAAATTTTTGCAAAGAGGTCGTACGACCTCCCTAGCATGCATATCAAGGTGAATTGCTTTTTCCTTGTGATTTTAAGAAAAATATCATATTGAAAAAGTAAAAAATAAAAAACCCTTTTAGGATGCAAGTTTTTTTCTTGTTGTTTTAAAACTTATATTAAAAAAATAAACAAAAATTACCCATGTGGTGGGTACCCGATTGAGGGTACCGCACCTGCCACCCACATGTGGTAGGGCGGACTCTCGGGCCCTATCCCACATGGGCCGACAGTTTCTGCCACTTTGGTAGGGTGGAAGACTCTCTTGGGCCACGTCCCAGATTATTTATTTTTAAATAATTTTTTTTATATGTTTTTTTATTTTAAAAAAATATAATAGTTTATGTACTATTTTTAACTTTAGAAAAGCATGTCAAATTGTGCAATTTATTTTGCAAAATAAATGCACTGTACTCAAGATTTTTTTCCCGCACCCCTTAATTAGGTGGACCTCCACATTTGGAGGTGTTTTTGACAACTTTGGTAGAGATCTTCTTTTTCCCCACTTAGCTCCTCTCCATTGGGCTTTTCAATTTTGTACCTCAAATTTCAGAGGCCATATCTCAGCCATATGATGGGATTTTTTATTGCAATTTTTTTTCAAAATGGGGTAAAATTTCATGCTCTTTGCAGTGGTGTAGGTTATTTTCAGTCTGGACTTCTTCTTTTCTCTAAAATTTTGTTTTCTTAGTGTTGTTTCTATTCAGTTCTCATTTTGGAGACTTCGACGGACCATATCTTCTGCATCCAAACACTTTTTTGGGTGCTATTTTTTTTAAAGTGCATTTTTTTCATGTAATTCACCATGTTGCTATAGTTTCCTCTTTTTCTATTATAGAATTTTATTTTCAGCATGAAATCATTTTTTGGACATTATGAGTTCCTATTGTATGCACTTGTTATTATGCAAACACACTAAAATAAAGTGCCACAATAGTTTTATCTTTTATGGGGTCTTGCACATCATTTTGTACCTTATTTTACTTGCATTATGATATAAAGTGTCATGGGGGTTGATGTTTTCCTTTGTTTTTCCTTCATACCTTTCTCATGCACGTGTGCCTTGGTTTGCACACCCTTTATATCTTCTTGTACTTTCATGTATGCACATTAATATGTTCTTGGTTCTTTATCATGCACTACATTCCAGCATTGAGTTTCAGTGTACCTATCATACCTCTCCCTCATCAACATTATGGGGGGTTTCTACTATTGGTGCTAATACTTTCTTGGTTTCGCGTTGGACTGAGCTATGTATATAGTATTTGTTCCTATGTACTAGGGGATGCAACATCTAGTTACCCATGCATTTCAATGAGATGGAGCACTTACCATATAGACACTCTTGCATTCCTATTTCTAGAGGCGACCTTCCATTTTTCACTTGATCAATTTTTTGACTATTGGTACTTGTGCCATTTGTATTTTTGAGTTCATGTTTGAATTGTGAAACAAGCACAAAACCATGGGCCACAGGATTAAACAACAAAAAAATACACCTTCCACGCAAGAGATCTACAAACAATATATACAATATTCTTCAACAAGAAAAAGGTACAAAATTAAGGGACTCTCAAGAAGATATAAAAGCTCAAGATAATATCCAAGAGATATTTACAATGATGGTTGAGTGCTTATAAGAGAAAATACCTAAATGAGAAAGGGATTAGATTAATACAAGTGTCAACATCATATGAGATGAGACATAATGATATAATATTAACTCAATTAATAAAGCATAAAAGCACTTCTAAGTTTACCTTAAGTGCAAAGAATAAATTAGACTAATAATCAATTAAAGATTAATTAATTATTAGCTAATTCATGATAACTCTAACATATGCAGTTGTAGAGATAGTTTAATACCACAGTTTAAAGGTTAGTGCTTGTTGTGAAAGAAGTTTTATTTGTCAGTAGTTTGATTTTAGATTTTAATGTTCGAGATTTCAAGAGGACGACATTTATGGAAAACATAAAGATGCAGAGTTCTTTTTTATTGCAATTTAAAAGTCAGTGTTTGTTGCAAAATAAAACTTATTTCTTAGTAGTTTTCTTTTGCATTTTAATGTTTCAAATTTCAAAGAGGATAACATTTATGTAAATATACAAATGTAGAGTTCTTTTTGTCCTACAGTTTAAAGGCCATTGCCCTTGTGAATAAATTGTATTTCTTAGGAGTTTCCTTTTATATTATAATGTTTTATATTTCAAGAGGACAACATTTATTGAAAATATATAGATGTAAAGTTATTTTTGTATTGTCATTTAAAGGTTTGTGCTTCTTGTGAAAAATCTTATTTTTTAGTAGTTGCCTTTTAGACTTTAATGATTTGAGATTTTAAGAGGATAGCATTTGCAAAAAATATACAAATGTTGAGCTTTTTTGTTTAGGATTTTCTCTTCTCTTTTTACCCGTTCCATTTGGGTAATGATAAATTTACTTTGAAATGTGCAAGGAGGAGGTAATTCTGAAGCAAGTATAGGGTTTGATAAAGTGGGTATTGGATTGGAGGGCTTGGTAGATACTCCTATGTGAAAAATGTGGGATTGTTTGTCATTTCGTTGACCAATTTTTTTGCCAAGATTGGTTAAAAAATAAGCATTTATATTTGAGCCCTTTCATCTAGATGTCTAATTTCTCATTGAAATGCGAGAGAAGGAGGTATTTCTAAAGTGGTGATAGGGTTTTATAAAATGGGTGCTAAATTTGAGGGCTTGATAGATACCTTGGTGTTCATAAATGAGTTTTTTAACATCTAGGTTTTAGTTTTGTGGTCTAGATTGGTATTGGTAGTAAATATCCAACTCACAGTTAAAAAAAATGAGCATGCTAAACCCCATAAGGGTGAAGATTGAGATGTAGAGCTATTGGGACCCTTCATTATTTGTATGGCTTTAGGGGTGTGTCAATTGCTATGAGGGAAGCTCCAATTCAAATTCATTTTAGGCTAGATATGCTTGTCCTTGGCATCCTCCTTCCTTTATGTGGTGATCAACATGTTGGCTGGAAGAAATAGAAACTTGGAACTCTACAAATGCCTCAGTTTGATGGGTTACTGCTTGTTGTTACTACTCATATTTTATGCTCTTCTTTTGATAATCCCTCACACTGAGGAACTGCTACACTGATCATGGCAGGATTAACAGTCATCTGGTGCATACAAACATGCACAACTCTATTGCATTTACACCCCATGTCAACCAACAACAAGAGTTGGTAGCATATATTTGTTGCTCGATATACATCCTCTTTTTCTCTCCTTGTTGGTTTTTGACTGGTTAGTTATGATTGCATACACATACGTCCATGTAAATATTTGAGAGTTGTTTGCTAGTGATTTAAATGGTATTTGGATGCTTTCAAATTCAATTATTAAAGATGTATCAATTGTCTTGGTAATGTTGACTATAATACCTATAGCACCTACATATGCTACATGCACAATATGCCTACTGCTTTTATTGTGTCTACACAACTCTGATTACTCTACTCAATTGATCTGAAAAGAGGGACCACTGATTAAATATGATCATGTACAACAAAATTCTTCTTTTTATAAAATATTATTATTAAACTTAGGTTTGGATTTGGGAAGTATTTTTTGAATATGGTATATGACCAAGATCTAAACCAAGATTAATGATTCTACAGTTTTTTCTTGTAATGTTTCCATTTTAGAAAGTCAATTATAATTTTGTTTCTATATAAACTACAATCGGTGTAACCACTGCACCTTCTTTCGATGCAAGTGCAATTTTGTTTCTATATAAACTACAATCGACGTAACCATTGCACCTTCTTTCAGTGCAAGTGCTAGTATTATTGATTGTTGGGTTGTAAACTAGCATATATATGTGAAATATTAGATGAAGATATATCATTTTGAAATCAAAATAAAATAATAACATTAAAAAATATTTTATATAGATTAATATTTAATATATATATATATATATATATATATACTAATATCTCAAACAATTAATCTAATATAAACAAAATATTTTTGAGCTTATAAAATTCAAAAAATAAATTTAATATTGAATAAAGTAAATAATTAAAAACAGTCAATTAAATAGTCACATATTTTAAATTGATTATTTTTTTATTAAATTAGTACAATTAAATAATTAATATCTTTTAAACCGTCAAATTGGTGGAGACACGCCACTTTTCAATATGAGATACCAAAAATAATTATAATTCATACGTTTTCCAGCCTTGGGAATATCTCGATAAGTTTGTTAGACCAATTACGTTAAACAATATAGGGGGGTACAATTAACATGTACCGTCAATTCTTTTAAATGCGCACACAAAATAACGTCCATATGCCCTAAAATACGGAACGCTATTTTAAAATTCCCTTGCACGTAATCAGATGTACCTCCTCTTACATTAATAACCCCGCTAAACATAGCTTTATTCTAGCTAAGTACCTACTTACCACTTGCCTTGTACTTCTCTTTCAACTTTAAAACTTAGCAAGATCAAATATCAAATACAAACAAATCACCAATAACCTTAGCTTTAGTGAATTGACACCTAACCTATATGTTGTATGAAAGATATGGTTGAGCATTTTTCATGATAAGATAAAAGATGATAATGATTAAAGATTAAACATTCATGACATAATTAGGTTTATATATTTTCAAAATATTATTTATAATTCAGTAATATCAATATAATTGGGATAGAAGATCCATAATATATGTTTACGATTTTAATTATGAAAGAGTTTGTATCTTTTGCATGGTAGAATAGTTGATTCTACAAGTACTTTATATTAAAATGTGAAACTTACTACAATATTTGGGTCAAATATGCTGATACTTTAGTAGCTATTTTGCTACAAAATTTGTTCAAAGAGGATAAGATTGAGAAAACACGAGAACTCATTATCAATAGAGAGCTAAAATCGAAATTGTGTGCATTTTTTTACATCAATATTTCAAATCATACTCATGATCCATCATCACGATGAGATGCAAATAGAGAGAAGAATAATCAAACATGGAATATGATTTGAAAAGTTGATGTAAAAAATTGCTCATAGTTTCAATCCAATAAGCTAGCACTCTATTATCATGGACTGTGGAAACATCAAGCTATTAGCTCATTGTCAAGTTTCTTAGTGGTGGTTCAACAACTTTGAAAGTTAAAACGATAAACTTTTTATTCCATAAACTATCTTTGATCTCCTACATGTTAAAATTATGAAGATAAGTCAAAGACGTGTAGTTCACTTGGTTGAGAACAATTGATGAGGATGATGGTATGTGTTAGAAAAAAACATCCACCAAGATTTAAACCCTTAAAAACACATTTGACCAAAGTTTGATACCTTGATTTTCACGGACAAAATCACTAAACCTAAAACGACTTTCTAATTTAGATGTATATTAACTCATATTATGAAGAGATATGCCAAAATCTATCTAATCTACACTTATTTACTTAAAAGATTATGAGATAGAGTTTGAGATGTAGAGGATAACTAGGTAAGGGGATTGTTTGGTCATTACTCGTGCATGTTAACGGCAAATGAGTGTGGAGTAAACACATGGTTTGTTTTAAGGTTTTAAAATGAAATTGAAGGACTGAGGTGTCTTATGCCCGTTAAACATAGATGCCCACTAGATAGATTGATTCTACCTTTTGTATAACTAACAAGTGTCCACCAAAATACACTGCTGCTTCCAGTATGGCTGATGCACTGTTGTCTGCCTCATCATACTCAGCAAAAGACGAAGAAGAGTTGTAAAATAATATTCCTGGCCAAGGCAATCTTTGAATGATCAATGGTGGTTGTGCCTTCACACTTCACTTGCCAGTAGGAAGCAAGAATAATGGTGGATACACAGAAACAAGCTAGATATAGTTTTGGTATAGCAGAGAAAATGCATGGAGTGGGTACTGTGGGCTCTGTTTAGTTTTATGAATTACCTATAATCAGTATCGTTACCATCTTGGTAATGTGTTGGTTGAGATTTTAAGATAGATTGCTTTGTATACGCCAGACATTGTAGTGATAATGGCATCAATGCCTTATGGTATTCAACAGACACCACCAGGGGGAGGAGGAGGAGGAATATATTCACAGGCGGCGGCGCATGGCTCACATTCAAGAGGCTCTGTGGGCCCACTGATAGTGGTTTTAGCGGTGATAGCCATTCTGGGAGTGGTGGCGGGCGCGGTGGGCAGGATGTGTGCAGGGCGCCGCTTCCACAGAGACAGGGAATATGATTTTGAGGCTTGGATTGAGAGGAAATGTGCCACCTGTATTGATGGGAGTTTGGAGTCTGGTGGTGGCGGAGGGGCGGCCGTTCCGGTGGCTAAACCTGCAGAGAATGTAGAAGCTCCGCCTGATAAGCCTGCGGAGGGCGGCGCTCCAGGTGGCTGATTTGGGGTGTCTGTTTCTATTGCTCGAGTGAGTTGAATGAATGTCTGAGCGTTTGGGTATGTAAGGGATTGATGTCGGTCACTGTGTTTTGTTTTCTTGGTGGGGGCAGAGTGGTTAGAATTCATTTGTTAGTAGTGAGGAACGCTCAGATTATTTTCTGTAAAAACCAGATGTTTAATGCATGTATTGCAGATCTCCTTTTCTGAAAATTTATTTGTATGGATTTCTGCTAGACCTAATTTTTATTCATTTTGGCTTTTGACGTTTCAATTCAACTTTCTGTTATCTGTGACTGTAAAATTTGTTGCCATGTGGGTTTTCCGATAGGATAGGAATTGTAGGTAGCTTTGGTTTATCATGGTTTTGAAGTTTCAAGCTTCATGACTGCCTGTTATTTATGTTACTGCAATCTTTGTGAATAGCATTGTTAAAATGGAGTGGATGGGAATAATTCCCTGCTCATTTAATGCTGCTGAAATACTCTTCCTATTTCTACTGGGTTGGTATTTTATGTTATGGGTTTGTGATTTATATGCTTGGTAAGCTCACTGAGAAGAGATATTTTAATATTCTGTGAATTCTGGGTTTAAATTAGAGAGGATGGAACTGATTTCCTGCTCATAATAGTGATAACAGATTTCCATGAATATTACTAATTTCCTGCTTATTTAACGCTGAAATATTAGTGATAACAGATTTCCACAATCCAATATTAATGATAACATATTTCCAAAATCTATGAAGATTACTGTTATGTTTCTGACTGAAATATTCTTTTACTGGTGAGTGTTTCTGGCGGAAATATTCTTTTTAGTACTGCTGTGATTTATGTTCCTGCATTTTCTCTTCTCTTGCTTCCATCTTCCTGATGATGGATCAGGAAGTTTGATTCAAAATGTGAAGATGTGAAGAAAAAAATACACAGTTCACAATTCATGCTAATATAATGTATAGACTGTAAAAATTATATTTCTAACAAACAATAAATCTGTTATAGTTAATTTGTTCTCTTACTTTTACTTTTGATCAATGAGATAAAAGTGCTACATTTTCAACTGTTTTTGAAAGTAGCAGGTGTTTTCATGTGATAGATGATTTGGGTGTATAGTAAATTCATTAAGAAGCATAATCAATCAAGTGAGGTCTCCATTAGTGATTATTTCAGAAACAGATGCAGATTTGATCTTGATTAATCAATCATCTTCTTATATTTGCTTCTCATCAATGAGATAGAGATGGCACAGTATTGTTTATGTCATGATGCTGATTTTCTAGAGGTTTCACACTCACTGAAACTGTTCATGGCATCAAACAAAAATTGTTAAAAACCAATCCCCATTATACATCTTTATTGACCATTGAAGCACAATTTCATCTAGATCTTTTTATCTTCTGTGAATTTGTTTCAACTTTCTCTTAGATTCTTTTCTTTATTTGAGAATCTAATTTTGCTTTAGAAAAAACACAAAAGCACAGTCTCCCTCCACAGCCACTAACAAAAAAAGCTGGCTCATCATGCCAAAGCAAATAGAGATAAGATAATGAATGAACAGCCAGCACTTGTTTTTAAATAGGAAGCATTCTATGTACTGTTCAATTTATGGGCTTTTCTATTTACAGTGATTTACTCTTCCAAAACAGAAAAAAATGTCCGCTCAATCAAATCAAAAGTGGGTAATTTGAAAAAGGAAAAACTGTAACAGAAAGAAAAAACAAGGCTTTCTCTCGAGGTTATAGTGTGTAAAGTGAGCAAGTTGTTCCTGCCTGTCTGTGTGAAAGGACGGCATGATGAGATTGCCGTAAAGACATTATGATAAGATGCAGAAAAGAAAACACAGATTCTTTGCCGAAAGTCAGAGTATGATTCACCATGGGCTAATGCTGCTCCTTATTCTTAACAACATAAGGAGCACTTTGACAGTTGTCAAAAAATATCCAACTCCAGATTCATTCAGTAGATATTTGAGGCACCTGTAGAATAACTAATGATTGTGATCATTTCTGTTACAGCTGTAAAAACTTGAAGCCTAAAAAGAGGTAGTGACAACTTGTTTACGTAATATATGGTAGAGGGGAATTATATGGTAGAGGGGAATTATTCTGCCATGAGTGGGAAAAATTATGATTGTTATACGTGGCTGCGAATTTGAGAATCATTTGAATCCGAAAGTTGCTGGATTTCTTACATCTAACTAGGTAGCAACTAAATGCAGCCAATTTTTTTCTTATATCAAGAACCTATCTTGCATGTTTTACTATAGGGGGTTGACTAAGGTTTCTAATAGTAATATTTGATTAGCCACTAAACATAACACTCCCTTGAAGAGGGAACATCTCATCCAAGGGAACATCGATTACCTCAATTCAGGTAATCAACTTTGGCCCCAAGAAGTTCATCTCATCAATGAGAATATATCAAACATGCTTTAGTTTAGTTGTTCATAAAGAACTACCAAGGTCGACTCCTCCAAATGTTTCATTTCTCTTATATGAATCATCAACCTTATATGTATGTTTTTCTCCAGAAATAAGATATTACACTACATGTATGTGAATGTTGTAATATTGAGTAGGAGAAAACAATGGGGAACTCCAATGCTTTCTTGTCTAAATGTGTATATTGTTGATCAAGAATATATTGTCTAAATGGACCATTCATTATCATGAGAGATGGGTTCTTGTGAACCACTACTCATGAAACATGGGTCAATGAGTTTGACTCGAAACTACACGGTTGAATCCTGATAACAATACCATAATAAATTTAGTGTCAATTGTTCTTTGAATGATGATCACTATGAATAAGGGATCAACAATATATTAAATGCAATATATTGTAAAGGGAGAAAACAATTATTGATGGGAGAATAAGACATTTGCCTGGTGTCAATTATTGTGTGACATGAAATCTTGGGATGAACATAATTATTATCTTAGAAATCAAATTCACCAAGAGCAAACATGTCAAGGTCAATTACGTATACAATATTTCTAGGGTGGAGAGATGATAGCAGATCCATTCATCAATATCTTCATACATTATTCTTTCATGCATGGTATGAAACTTGCAAAAGTTTACACCTAGAAATAATGTCCTCCTTGGGAATAATAATGTATTTTAGAAATTTACTTCAAGAAAGGTCTTTGAAGTAATTTAAACATCTAGTTGGTCTTTGAAGTAATTAAAATATGTAGTTGGAACAAATTAATAATGAGATGAGACATGGATCACAAATTTTATTTTTATGATTTCTTTTCGTTTTTTTATTTTTGGTGATTACGGGATGTCCATGATCATTGTTGTGGCAATAGCTCAGAGGTTGAATGAACAAATGTCAAATAAGCACACAGAGTATGCATTGAAGCAAAAAAGGAAGACAACAGATATCAAACAAGAAAATAATCAATTAAATCAACAAAATATGGAAAGAATATAAAGGGCCACCAATATGTGAAACACATCACACTATACAACCCAACCCCAAATATGCATGCACATACTTTACGCTTATAAGTAACTTAGCTCTCAACTTTATCTTTAAAACCTAATTTGTTTAACAAATCTACCAATCTCTTTGAATCCAAGTCTAACCATTAAAAAAACCCATTTAAATGACTAGAACTTCTCATTATATGGTTCATGTGCCTAGATAGAAGCAACTAAAATAAATGCATGCTTAAAAAGGTAGCTCAATTAACAAGGTTTCATTAAACACAAGAGTATTCAATCATTTCTTAATAAACTTGAACTTGACATCCTTTGACCTTTTAGAATTAGCATGCCATTAGAAGATCTAGTTGTTACCATATAATAGATCATTTTATATAATGAACAAATCTTGACATTTGGAATTGATTGTTTGGTTGCAATGTACATGTGAACAATAAGTTGCATAGCAAGACAAGATAGTGTGACAAGGTTGTGTTCAAAGAATGACAATGGTTTTGGCATAGAGAAAACTTGTGCTTGACAACTTGATGCATGGGGATGCACTAAAATATAACCCACATGGGACACCAAAAACTATCAAACACAACAACACAAGCATGCATTCAAAACAACATGCAACAAACTACCACACAGAAGGGCATGCATAAAATAAATTAATGTATAAGAACTAAAACATATATGTTGGATGATGCAACTGTAATGTCGTAAAATTTCACCCCTTACAATTTCACATACATTTTCGCATCCACTTTAGTGTCCACTCCCTTAGTACTTGTGTAGGCTCATTTTAGCCTTTGCATCGACCTTTTCCCCTCTCAAGATGCTCGGGACCCCTTTTCAGTAACTACCTTTTTATGTCAGCATTGCGTCAAACCTTGTGTTTCCTCATTCCCATCGTTTTGTAACACGATTTGTTTGGACACTAGCATGCCACACAAACGTCTGCATGAAGACGCGAATGTCCTGCAACATTTCAATGTTCAAATAGTCATTTTTTAGCCTTTTGCCACTTGTCAACTACTTTTGTCAGTGGTAACGACTCAAGATGCCTTGTAACAACTTGGGAACCTTTTTTTCCCTCCTATTCTCTCTTAAATCCATCTTTCATTCTATTACACTCTCTAGCTCTTTCTTGGTCTCTCTTGGATGACATCTCTTCTCTTTATCTTGCTTTCTTCCTTGCACAACTCTCTAGAGCTTGTACAACACTCTAAAGTTGTCACAATGCTCTATACTACTCTCTTAGCTCTCATAGTTTTCTCTCTCTCTCTCTCTCTCTCTCTCTCTCTCTCTCTCTGGGTTCCTCAAGCTTTGAGGTGATACCTATCTTGTGTCATGTGTCTTTGAACATTTTGAAATTTCTCACATCTCTTGTCTATGCAATTTACCATCATGTCTATTATCTTGCTTATCGTTTTCTTGTCTATTATTCTATCTATTTATCTATCTAGTTGTCCATGGAGATGGGAACACCAAAACGGGGGTTTAACTGAGGCAAGCCCTTAAACAGCCCCAACAATTTTATTTAGTCTTATGTGTGTAAGTATTGAAGACATTCATTTACTGGAGACTTCATTTCTTGAGTTGTTGTGAGCATTTTCTTTCTCCTCTGTTTAATCATCTACATTTCATTTAATCTATACTTCAATTAATTGAATTGTTGTGAGCATTTTCTTTCTCCTCCTTAATTTTATCATCTACATTTCATTTAATCTATGCTTCACTTAATTTACTTTGTTTTACTCTTTGTTATAGTTTGTCGTTTTCCCGCATTCGAAGAGTTCTTAGCATTCTATGTACTGTTCAATTTATGGGTTTTTCTATTTACAGTGATCTACTCTTCCAAAACTTAAAAAAATGTCCGCTCAATCAAATCAAAAGTGGGTGATTTGAAAAGAAAAAACTGTAACAGACAGAAAAAACAAGGCTTTCTCTCGAGGTTATAGTGTGTAAAGTGAGCAAGTTGTTCCTGCCTGTCTGTGTGAAATGACGGCATGATGAGATTGCCGTAAAGACATTATGATAAGATTGCAGAAAAGAAAACACAGATTCTTCGCCGAAAGTCAGAGTAAGATTCACCATGGGCTAATGCTGCTCCTTATTCTTAACAACATAAGGAGCAGTTTGACAGTTGTCAAAAAAGATCCAACCGCAGATTCATTCAGTAGATATTCGAGGCACCTGTAGAATAACTAATGACTGTGATCATTTCTGTTACAGCTGTAAAAATTTGAAGCCTAAAAATAGCTAGTGACACCTTGTTTACGTAATATATGGTAGAGGGGAATTATTATGCCATGAGTGGGGAAAATTATGATTGTTATACGTGGCTGCGAATTTGAGAATCATTTGAATCCGAAAGTTGCAACTCCTAGTGCTTGCCATTAGGAAATTTCTTAAAGCTAACTAGCAAATAAATGTAGGCAATTTTTTCGTAAATCAAGAAGCAATTTTGCAATCTTTTACTAGAGGGAGTTGATTAAGGTCTCTAACAGTAATATTTGATTAGCCACTAAACATAACACTCCCTTTGAAGAGGGAACACCTCATGCAAGCGAAAATCTATTTAGGTTAACAACTTTGACCCTCTAAAAAGTCCATCTAATCAATGAGAATATTGGGATGGGTAAGTGTGTTTGAGCTGGAGTAGTACTGGGATGGGTGACCTCCTAGGAAGGCCTAGTGCTTCACCTCTAAGCATCGCCTAGATGCAAATGAGTGTTAAGTGGATCATTCACTATCATGATAGATGGGTTCTTGTGAACCACTATTCATGAAACATGGGTCAATAAGTTTGACTTGTAAAACTACACGGTTGAATCTTGATAACAATATCACAATTTGACACGCTATGGAAAATACCTCATACTTATCAATGAGAATACATCAAACATGCTTTAGTTGTTCGTAGAGAACTACCAAGGCCTACACCTCCAAATGTTTCATTTCTCTTGTAGGAATCATCAACCTTACATGTATGTTAGAAGGTTGCAATATTGAGTAGAGTAGGAAAAAACAATGTGGAACTCTAGTGCTTTTTTCTATAAACAATGTGTTTAATGTTATTGATCAAGAATAAATTTATAATGTCAATTGTTCTTTGAATTATCATTATGAGCATGGATTAGCAATCTATAAAATGAAAGGGGAGAAAGCAATTGTTGATGGGAAAGAAAGAAATTTTGCATGTTCAATTTGTTGTTCTATACAATTGTTGATGGGAGAGTAAGACATTTTGCATGCTCAATTTGTTGTCTTATACAATTTAGGTTTTAAGGTTTATGAATTGTGTTTGTGACATGAAATCCTAGATGAACATAATTATTATATTAGATATCAAAGTTCCAAACATGTCAAGGTCATTTATACATATAGTATTTATAGGGTGGAGGGATGATAGGAGACCCATTTATTAATATCTTCATTATTGTCTCATGCATTTTACCAACATCACTATTTCATATCATTTGCTAGAAGTTCCATTAGCAAATGGTCACATGTTATTTATGGTATGAACCTCACAAAATTTTCCACCTAGAAATAATGTCCTCCTTGGGCACAATAATTTATTTTAGAAATTTAATCCAACCAAGGCCTTTGAAGTAATTTTTAAAATGTTTGGTTGGAACACATTAACAATGAGATGAGACATGGATCACAACTTCTACTTTTATGATCTTCCATTTTTGTTTTTGGTGATTATCAAATGCCCATGATCATTGGTGTGGCGATAGCTTAGGGGTTGAACAAACAAATGTCAAATAAGCATGAAGAGCATGCATGGAAGCAAAAAAAGGAAGACAATAGATATCAAACAAGAAAATGATGAATTAAATCAAAAGAAATATGGAAATAATATAAAGGGCCACCCATATGTGAAACACAATCACACTATACAACCCAACCCCAAATATGTATGTGCAAATACTCTACACATATAATTAACTTAGCTATTAACTGTATCTTTAAAACTTAATTTGTTTAACAAATCTACCAATCTCTTTGGATCTAAGTTTAACCATTCAAAAAACTAACCCTTTTAAATGACTAGAACTTCTCATTATATAGTATATGTGACTTGATAGAAGCAACTAAAATAAATGCATGCTGAAAATGGCAACTCAATCAACAAGGTTCCATTTAACATAGGAGTATTCAATCATTCCTTAATAAACTTGAACTTGATGTCCTTCAACCTTTTAAAATTAGCATGCTATTAGAAGATCTAATTATTACCATATAATAGATCATTTTTATATAATGAAAAAATCTAGACGTTTGGTATTGATTCTTTGGTTGCAGTGTACATGTGAACAATAAGTTGCATAGCAAGACAAGATAGTGTGAAAAGGTTGTGTAAAGAATGACAATGGTTTTGGCATAGAGATAACTTGTGTTTGACAAATATGCATGGGGATGCACTAAAATATAACACACATGGGACACTAATAGCCACCCAACACAACATAAGCATGCATGCAAAACAACATGCAATGAATTACCACACCATAGGTCATGCATAAATAAATTAATGTATAAGAACTAAAACACATATGGGCAGGTGCAAAAAGTTGGGGGGCCAAATTGTGGCCAACTTTTTTTAAAAAAATTGAAAATCCATAATGCGAGCACATTATAACATGCTCATGTTGTGATAACACGGGCATGTTATGACTCTTTATAAGAAAAAAAGAAAATAAAAATCAGTTTAGACTATCATATTTCTTCATTTATAGCTTGCAAACCCTTCCAAGGTGCACTCACATTGTGAAGACCTCAAATTCATCGATTGTCTTCACCAAATTGATGTTATTTACTCATCAGAATGCCACCACTCGACAGGCAACTCAAAGGAGTAAGCTTTTATTGGTTTTTTTGTGAATTTGTTGTTAATTGGGTAGATTTAATATGTTTTTGATGTTAATTTATTTAATTACCATGAGTTGAAAATCCAGCTAAATCTCCAGCTCAAAATCCTTCTCCTCCTCATGAACAGGCACACCAACAAAATCCTAATGAACAACCACAACAACAAACTCCTCCAACAATTCCTCAACATCCTCTTGGAACTCAACAAAATTTAATGGGAGAAATTGAAAACAACAAAAAACAAATTGAGGAGTTAATTGTGAGGTTGAACGATCCAATAAGTTCAACCTCAAAAAGAACCACACTTGCAAATTCACTTCAAGCCATGTTAACACATGTAGATGCAATTAGCAAGCAATTAAGTGGTTGGATGGATAAGAGGAAGGATTGTATAGATTTTTATGCAGATAAACTATCATACAAACAAGTAAAAAATTATGAAATTATAAAATATGACTTACACTAACTATTCACTAACCCACATATAAATCAAAATCTTGACCTTAATAGCAAGAGGTTCCCTATCCATTGGTTTAGGCACCAAGGGATTAAGGACAATTTTTGAAAGAGGTGGTGGATGGTTTTTGACCACCCACCATGCAACAATAACAAAGTCCCCCAATATCTTGAGGAAACTCTATTGCGAGTTCCTCTTCAACAAAATCCCCAACTATTTTGATATGCAGAAATTTTAGGGGAGAGGTGGTGGATTGGCACAAGATAGACTAGGTGCACGTCAGGATCCTTAATGACAAGGGAGATGAGCACTTGCTAGGCTGGCTTATGAGCACGTTGCTATCCTTTCTGTCGTGAAGGAGAGTGCTGAGATGGACACTCTATAGTCTATTAGCTCTCTAATCTAGAGTATCATCCAATGTGTGAGTCTTGCAGTACAACATCAACTAGAGGAGAGTTCAAGGGGTAGGGTTCCATCCCATTCTTTTCAAGTTTGTGGTTTAGCTTGTACATATGACCCCACAGACAATCAAGAGGCTAGTGCGCAAGATACGTCTATAGCTGCCCAGTTGGCAATGACAGATGTCATCTTGAATGAGGCTTTCAACCTTGATACTCGGGTAAATATTAGCATGTGCATTGAATTTAATTTATTAAATTTCATTTTTGAAATGAAAGATTAACTAATTTAGTTTAATAATTTTAATTAAATTTCAGGGGCATTGTGTTGATATTGTTTTCATCGACCCTCCACCTATTTTTTACTCCACTACATCTATTGCTAAGGTATGCAACTAGTAAAAAATTATAAATATTACATGTGAATAGAATTGTTATATGAATAGTATTCTAATATCTGATTTTGGATGTTGAATAGGTTACTATTGGAGGTTTCACGACAACACCTCCTAGTGCCAGTGGAGTACAAACCTTCACTCAAGTAATAGAATAAAGAGTTTAACTAATGAATTGTACTTATAGATTTGTGTAGTTTATATTCATATAGTTGATTACATTACATTGCACATATTTCAAACTCAAAGTGTTACTTCACATTGCATAACTAATAACTAGATGTTGATAGATGACAAAATTTCAATTACAATATAATTTTTAGAAATTCAACATAAGCAGTGATGCAATTACTTCACATAGCATAACTAATAACTAGGAACGGTTGTCAATTGCATTTTCTTGTCATGGCATTCCATGAGACCACATTTTATTGAGGCATTTTTTCAAGCAGTTCATTGCCTTGTCTATGCTATGGATGCTTAGAAAAAATCTATGAAAGCATAATAATAAGAAATAGCATAGACAAGACAATGATTTGTTTGAGAAAACACCTCAATGAAATGGTCTCATGGTGATGTTCATCACCATGAGACCCAATTTATTTGAGGCATTTTTTCAAACAACTCACCACCTTTTCTATGCTACCACATTTTCCATGCATGTCTACCAAAGAATTTTATCAACTAGTTCACTTCCTTGTTGCTATGGCTAAAGCCTAAAACATGTGCTTTCCAACAAACTATGGATGCTTGGAAAGAATCTATCAAAGCATAATAGTAAGCAATAGCATAGACAATGCAATGAGTTGTTTGAAAAAATGCCTCGAAGAAATGTGGTCTCATGGTGATGGAATTCCATTCCATCACCATGAGACCACATTCCTTTGAGGTATTTTTTCAAACAACTCACTACCTTAAGAATAGAAACCAATCCTTTAGCCAAAATTCCCCTCCAAATCCTTTTCAAGGTCCTCATCCTCATCCTCAATTTACTAATCCATGGAAGGTTCCACCTCTTATTCCACTTTCATATCCCACATCCTTAAAATCCACAACACCCCACTATTACCAGGAAAATTCATCCCATCTCTCTCATAATAACTTCCTCCAAGGACTATTTGCAAAGGTGGTTGTTTCTCCATGCAAAAACAAAGTGGTGAAATCTTCCCATATCATGCATCCACCTTCATCACCCCCACATCAAGATAAACCCTAATACCCTAAATCTTAAATGAATCCCCTATCAATCCATCTATCCATGTTGAAGATTCCATAAAACCCTCCTCCCTCATGACACCAGCATATCAAATGAACTATGTCCATCTCCTAATCCAAAACATGCTAACATGCATTCCCCTCCATATAAAGATCAAGGAAACCCTTCTCCTCCATCATATGATCCCCTTCCATCTCATGATCTCATTTCCAATCAAGAACAACATATCCCTTCCATCTCATCTAATGATATCTTTCCATCCTAAGAGCAAGATATCCCTTCATCTCCCCTCTCACAACCTCCTCTCCCCCACTTCATCTAATGGCACCCTTCTATGTCCATATTAAAGTATATATTCCACTCCATTGTATGATCACTCTCGAAATGTGGTCTCAAAGTACACCTTCCACCCCATCTAATGGTCCCCTTCCCCTCATGATCAAAACACCCATCCCTCTTCATCTCATGATCCCCCTCCATCTCATAAACAAGACCATAATATACCATCCACCCCATCCCAACATAATAGCATAGAGAAAGCAATGAAATGTTTCAAAAAAATGCCTCAAAGAAATGCAATCTCATGGTGATGGAATTCCATGACAAACAAATTTTTCATGGCATTCCATCACCAGGAGACTGCATTTCTTTGAGGCATTTTTTCAAATAGTTCACTACCTTCTCTATGCTACCACATTTTTCGTGCATTTCTACCAAAGCATTTTATGGAATAGTTCACTGAATCGTTGTTATGGATAAAAGCCTAAAACGGGTGCTTTCAAACAAGCTATGGATAGGGAAAATAGTAAGCATAATAGTAAGAAATATATAGTTCAATAAGTACTCAAAATTTTGTTGATTATCTCATACATTATAAGCCATGACCTGCATCACTATTCTACTTTTCATGATTAAATAATTTGTTTCCTTATTTTCAGATGATGGAAGCAAAATCGTCTCCAGATGTGGATAGGGTAATGGAGCAAGGTGTATCTTGTGCAATAGATAGCTCGATGCCTCTCATGGGGGTATGAGGCAGATTGGTATATTTAAAATTACATTCGTTGTTATAACTATTAGTTAGTGAAAAATAAAGGTAGTTTAATTTATGTCTGGATAGTTTCTATAGGACTTGGGCATGCCACAACATGTGCATGTGAATCTTTCACGTGAGGAGAGAGATCGTCCAGTGGCAATAAGTAGTTATTTTATTAAATATATCATTTTTATAATGTAATTTCTATATATTAATCTCTTTACTTGTTATTGTAACAACTGAAGCTTGATGAGGAACCAAACTCGAGGAGGAGGAGCTATCAAGTTTAGGGTAAACAAGTTTCATACGCATTACCATCCACTCGACCACCAAAGGTCACCCATTTTTTTCATTAACCTAGAGGGTAATGAATTTTGAATGGGGTCCTTTTTTGTATGCCTATATGGCATTTTTGGACATATTTTGTATTGCATATACTTGACATTGTATGCTTATATGGCATTCTTGTAAGCCTATATGGCTATTTTGTATATATTTTATACTTATATCGACATATATTGATGCATTCATACATGGCTATTTGGTTAATACAAATATTTTTTATTGATGGTGTCCATATTTGCATTATAAATCCATGCTTTAATAGATATGCATTACGTGTATTCAAGTGTGTACTTTACAACTTACATGTATTCCAATGTATACTTTGTGACTTCCTTGTTTTCATGCATATACTTTGTATTCATGTGTATACTTCATGGCTTACGCGTATTTGACTACTTGTGCTTCGCTTATTCACATGTATGCTTCACTTATTCACATGTATACTTCATGTATTACATGTATGCTTCATGATTCCAATGTATAATTCATGTGTTCACATACATATTCTTCATGATTCATGTGTATACTTTCTTTTTTGACGTGTATGCTTCATGTTTCTTGTGTATATTTCATGTATTCACATGCATGCTTCATGCTTCCAATGTATAATTCATGTGTTCACATGTATTCTTCATGATTCATGTGTTCGCATGTATTCTAGATTATGTTTTCCCTTTCTCCTAGTCTTTGAGTGTCTTCATTGTAATACGAGATAATATGAACTAACAATCAAATCTGACTGACATTGTTGTCCATGAAAAAACGGTCATAAAACACTTACAATATGAGGACCAACAAGGTCAATGTTTCACATTCATAAAAACTTTAATCATTGTCTTTCATTTTCTCATGGTCTTGACATTTAGCATTTGGTTATCCCTAGCATTGCTCATTACTTTCATTTATGGTTTGTCTTGAATATTTATAATTAATGCTAAACAACTTCAATATTTCCAAAAACAATTCACCAAGGATTTATCATTTACTTATGCGCTAATTCAATATTCTACGATACTGAATCAATATATAAAAGGCTAAAAAAATATATTTCCCACCACTATGGCTTCCATCTAGATCTTACATTCATTATGCAATTGTATGCATGCTCAAACACATGCCTACTATGATTATAGGCCAGATTTCACACTCCTTTTATGTTACTGCTAATATGTGGCCCTTGAAATCCATAACATAATGGTGTAGTAAATGAGCACATTGATTCTTTAGATTGTATATTAGTAAACTGTAAGGTTACTTACTCTTTTAAGTAAGAACTATGCTTCTAATCAATTGAACATATCATTCATATGCTTTCTTATGTGCTTCAATTACTAAATTAGTTGGATGAAAGTAAGAAAGTAAATAACTCAAACACACACTGAAAGAGAGATTTACAAAAACAATATAGTGAAGATGTGCTTCCTCATTTCCACCATCATCTTGCAACATTTACAAGTTAATTTGGGCTTTCAAATGCATTGGGGCCTTGTCAAGAACATCTAAAGTCCTATATTAACTTGTCTTCTTTTGGATTAAATGCTTATTCAATCTACTTCTCTCCTACACTCATCTGTAGTCATCTTATATTCCTAATTTGAAACTACAACTCACCAACCTCCATATTTGACTTCCAAGGGTTGTACTCATTCTTACACAAGAGCATATGACTTGTAGAAGATTCTAAATCCCCCCCACATAAATATATAGAATAGAAATAAGTTCAACTGTATGTTGGTCAATTAGTTCTACCATTTATCTCATTTAGAGTAACATCCACTGCAGCCAAACCCATCTAGGTAGGATTGGCTTTTGTTGTGTGAGTTCATCTAAAGCTAAAACCTATTGAGTCAGTTAATTACCCAATGGAAATTGTCACTCATGACTTCCTATAAGTGGTACAGAGCCAATAATGTACAGATCAACCCTCGGCCTTCTTACACCAATTAATCAAACCCATCACTCATGACTATTCATACAAGTGGTGTGAATCCTAGAATGTCTATATTAACCCTAAGCCTCATGTACACCAATTCCCCTATTCATCAACGTAGTGTTTTTTTGTAGACTTTCCCTTTCTCTCAACTATTTTGATACCCACATGTTTTACTTCTTTCATGCAATCATATGCTTTTGGTGTGGAAGACTCGGGCTTGCTAACTGTCATGTGAATCTTTCTCTTTTCCTTTGTTTTGCATGCCATCTTAAGGGATTGAGTTGGTTGAACGTAGCTCGAATTGATTTGGTGTGTTTGGGTGTGAAAGAGGACCATGCCTAGCCTAAACATACCCATTTGTATGTGTTGGAATAGTCCATTTGGTCACATGAGTTGCACAATGAAATTTACACCCCTTTCCAACTTTATACTACTTGCATTTGACACTTTTTTCATCAATTGAAAAGTCATCACCATTGGAAAATGCCTCTGAGATATCAAAAATTGAGAGAGGTTATTGTCGAGGGGCCCAACGTAATCTCCTAGCCTCAAACAAAAAGTTTCTAAGAATCATAGTCTTCGAGTAATAGCCTATCAAATATTGCAACCATTTTGCACTTTGGATTCTTAAGGGATTGAGTAGGTTGAATGTAGCTCGAACTAATTCAGCGTGTTTGGGTGTGAAAAAGGACCATTCCTAGCCTAAACATACCCATCTGGATGTGTTGGAATGGTCTATCTAGTCACACGAGTTGTAGTTGCAAAGTTACACCCCTTTGCAACTTTACACTGCTTGTATTTCACACATTTTCCATCAACTAAAAAATGACTCTAAGATATAAAAACCTAAGAGAGGTTATTGTAGAGGGGGTCAAATTTTTTGCATAGCCTTAGATAAAAAAAATCTAAGTGCCATAGTTTTTGAGTAACAACTTGTCAAAGATTGTAGTCATTTTACACTTTGGACTCTTAAGGGATTGAGTCAGTTGAACGTAGCTCAGACTGATTCGGTGTGTTTGGGTGTGAAATAGGACCATGCCTAGCCTAATTTTACCCATATGGACATGTTGGAATAGTTTTTTTGGTTACACGAGTTGTAGAACGAAAGTTACACCCCTTTGCAACTTTACATTGCTTGCATTTGACACTTTTTTCATCAATTGAAAAGTCATCACCACTAGAAAAACTCTCAATATATCAAAAACCAAGAGAGGTTGTTGTAGAGGGTCCCAAAACAATCTCATATCCTTAGACAAAAAACTTCTAAGCATCACGATTTCCGAGTAACGACCCATCAAATATTGTAACCATTTTACACTTTGGACTCTTAAGGGATTGAGTTGGTTGAATGTAGCTCAAAATGATTTGAAATGTTTGGGTGCAAAAGAGGACCATGCATAGCCTAAATCTATCCATATAGATGTGTTGAAATGGTTTTTTCGGTCACATGAGTTGCACAACGAAAGTCACACCCCTTTGCAACTTTACACTACTTGCATTTGACACTTTTTTCATCAACTGAAAAGTTGTCACCACTAGGAAATGCCTCCAATATATAAAAAATTGAGAGAGGTTATTGTAGAGGGGCCCAACATGATCTTGAAGCCTCAAATTAAAATTTTCTAAGTGTCATAGTTTTTTGAGTAAGAACCCGTCAAAGATTGCAACCATTTTGCACTTTGGACTCTTAAGGGATTGAGTCGGTTGAACGTAACACAGACTGATTCGGTGTGTTTGGGTGCAAAAGAGGACCATGACTAGCCTAAATTTACCCATCCAAATGTGTTGAAATATTTTTTTTGGTCACACGAGTTGCACAATGAAAATTACACCCCTTTGCAACTTTATACTACTTGCATTTGACACTTTTTCCATCAACTGAAAAGTTATCACCATTGGAAAACGCCTTCGAGATATCAAAAACTGAGAGAGGTTATTGTAGAGGGGCCCAACACAATCCCATAGACTCAAAAAATAAAAATTAAGTGTCATGGTCTCTGAGTGACAACCCATCAAAGATTGCAGTCATTTTGCACTTTGGACTCTTAAGGGATTGAGTCGGTTGAACGTAGCTCAGACTGATTAGGCGTGTTTTGGTGTGAAAGAGGAATATGCCTAGCCTAAAATTTCCCATCTAGATGTGTTTGAATATTCCTTTTGGTCACACAAGTTGCAGAACAAAAATTACACTCCTTTGCAACTTTACATTGCTTGCATTTGACACTTTTTTCATCAACTGAAAAGTCATCACCATTGGAAAACGCCTCTGAGATATAAAAAATGGAGAGAGTTTATTGTAGAGGGTCCCAATGTGATTTTGTAGCCTCAAATGAAATTTTTTCAAGCCTCACAATTTTTGAGTAACAACCCGTCAAAGATTGTAACCATTTTGCACTTTGGACTCTTAAGGGATTGAGTCCGTTGAATGTAGCTCATACTGATTTAGCGTGTTTGGGTGTGAAAGAGGACCATGCCTAGACTAAATGTACCCATCCAGATGTGTTGGAACAATCATTTTGGTCACACAAGTTGCAGAATGAAAGTTACACCCCTTTAAAATTTTACATTACTTAACTTTTGTTGGAACTGTCGGTTTAGGCCTCAAACTAGGTCATAGTCTTAACTTTTGTTTCCGTTGACTAAATTTTCCCAAATTTTGGATTATTGATGCTTATATGTTTATGGGATGATGTGCCAAGTTTCATGATATTTTCACATGTATGGGACGATGGGCCAAGTTTCATGATATTTCCACACATGCAAGTTCCTTTTCCACAAATTCCTTGATTTCCTAGCTTTTACATGGCAATTTGTCTATTTTTAGTGCAAATTCTTGTATTTCATTAATTTTCAAGACTAGGGACTATTTGGCATGTTATAAATGTCTAAATATAGCTTCCATATGAATTTCAAGACCCAACTAATCTATTTAGTAATTGTTGTTTCATAACAGTCCTTAGAAAGAGGCCTAATTTGACTATAAGTAGTTTTAGCCAATTGCGTACAAATTAACCTCATATGATCTTCACACATGTCTACTAAGAATTATAAGGGTATCCAAATTAGGTTTTAGATCCCCATTATCAGGTATAAGAAGAAATTTATATCAAAATCGTCTATGTGAAGGGCTACAAGCTCATAACCTATAGAGTGCCTAAGGACACTTGATATCACATGTGAACCTACATCAACCTTGAAAAATTGCAAAAAGGAAAAGTATGATAAGGGTGAGATCTATGGAAATCATACTCATGTTCAAAGATAAGCCTTCTCAATCTCATTTTTTGATGACTGATAACACCTACAAGGGCAAAGATAATGATGGGGATAGAGAGAAAGATAGGAATGCCTTAAATAAATGTGGTCTTATGGCATTCCATGATTGCAATATAGGAATAAAATTGAAGGATGGACAAGGCATGTGATTTTTTTGACAAAAATGTTTTGGTAGACATGTATGCAAAATGTGGTAGCATAGAAAAGCTAGTGAGCTCACTAGCTTGACAAGGTAGTGGGTTATTTGAAAAAATGCCTCATAGAAATGGGATCTCACGGTCATGTACCCATGAGACCTCATTTGTATGAGGCATTTTTTTAGACATCTCACTACCTTGTCAAAGATCACATGAATTTTTTGATGGAATGCCTTAAATAAATGTGGTCTCATGGCATGTCATGATTACAAGATAGGCACAAAATAAGGCATGTGAATTTTCTAACAATTTTTTTTTGGTAGACATGTATGCAAAAAGTGGTAGCATAGACAAGCTAGTGAGCTCACTAGCCTGTCAATGCGGTAAATTGACAAGGTAGTGGGCTATTTGAAAAAAAAATTAATAGAAATGGGGGCTCACGATGATGTACCTTGTAATGGAGACCTTGGAATGGAGTAGAAATCTATCAAAACATGAAATGTGGTCTCATGAAATTTCATGATCGCAAGATAAGCACAAAATGGATTTTTTAAAAGACATTACAACTTTCACAAAGATACAATTGGTCCAAGAGTTTAAATCCAAATTCCACAACTTTTGTCTTGATATCCTACCTTTGGAACAAGGTATCCAAGCATCAATCAAATCATTAAAAGAAAAGGGGATTGTTGGACAAAATTTTTAGGTAGACATTTATGGAAAATTTGGTAGCATAGACAAGACAATCAGTTGTTTGAAAAAATACCTCAAAGAAATGTGGTCTCATGGTGAGTGTTGTTTGATACAATTATTTGGTAGACATTCATGGAAAATCTGGTAGGATAGACAAGGAAATCAACTATTTTGGTATAACTCTTTTGACAAAATTACTCAACAAGATATGTCCTTGTGGACTACAATGATTGCAAGATATGCACAAAATGGATTTGTTGAAAAGGATTTAGAAAATTTCAAGCAAATGCAATTTCTAGTAGTAAAACCAAATTCCACTACATTTTCCAACATCACCCATGCCTATACCAAAATGGAAGCTTTGGAAAGGGGTATGCACATCCATAGAAAAGGATTGAGAAATGATGTATTATATTACATACTTATAACGAATCTCATTTATATGTGTATACAAAATGTGGATGCATACACAAGGTAGGTCAATTGGTTTAACAAAATGCCTCAAAGAGATGTGATTTAAAATGTAATTAGCAAGTGTAAAGAATTGTGTAGTTTAAAATGTGCCAACAGGGGCTAAGGTTATAATAAAAAACAAACAATGATGAACATGGAATATGCATAATAAAAAAATCAAAGCATTGTATTAAGCATGTATGATAAGGGATGATAAAGAAACATAATAAAATTAAGGAAAATATAAAGAAAATGTGTAAATACTTCACATACCTAATAAACAAAGATTCTAATGGAGGAGTTCTACCCAATTATGTAGTCTTTGTTTCTTCTTGTATCAAACTCCTCAAAATTTTGAGTTTTTCACAAGCTTGTTTCCTTTTCAACGTTCAATTTTATATCTCTTGAATAGAATTACTATCAACAATACAAATAACCAATGTATAATATTAAATTCCTACAATTAAATCACAATTAACATTGAAACACTACAAAAATTGAGACTTGAATTGAATTATTCATGAGTGATCTTCCCCAATTCAACTCTTGTTACAGAATAGTCAGATATATCTGTAGACACATAAAAAAGTCTTGATTGATACTATGCATCTGATTCTGATAAATTAACTCCATTTATTCCAAAATAACCTCAAACTAATCAAATAATCAGCATTATTTAGTTAAATTCAGCTATTGGGTAAGTGCATGGATCTATGACACAATTTTGGCTCTTAAGATGCCACATTTTTTTTCTTCTGAAATCAGCAAAATCTGATTTGCACTAGAAAATGAAGATAGTTACGCTCAAAATTTCAAGATGCAACAAGAACAAAAGTTGAAGTCTCTGAGTCTAGTTTCTAAGCTACTTTTTTTTTTTGAAATTAATGAATATTAAGGGTCTGAAAAAGGGGGGCCCCAAAACAAGTCTTGTTTTTATAAAAAAAAAATAGCATAGTGCTTGAGGGCTCCCCCCTTTTTAATTTTTCTTTTTTAGAATTTCAAAAATCCCAATAGTGAGAAATTATCTAACACCATGTAGTTTATCCTCGTTCTTTCAGATAATTTTTGTAATGAATATATAATATTTTATGAATTTTCAAAGTGGACACATCCTGAAAAGCTGAAATTTGAGTGTGCTCCCCCCTAAAATTTTTGAAAACTAATCGAAAATTGGTTTTTTTTTCATCATGTGTAGAATGGAGTCTAGTTTCAAAAAATGTAATTTGTTTCACATTTTGATGAACGAGTACAAATCTATCCTAAAACTAGCACATTTTGGTTTTTGACCAAAAATAAAGGTATTTGCAATAGAAGCCATAGATCAAAACCTTAACTAAATCAAAATGAAAAAATGATTATATATTTAGATAGCTAAGAGAGAGGTTAACACTATCACGGTTTTTCTTATAAACTTGCATTGAAAGACATGCAAATGAGATAAGGAGCACAGACGAAAATATGAGGAAATTTAGCAAATCTTGTCAATTAACACGTCTAAAGTAGGTCATTTACTGCTCACCAAATGACCCACTTTGAACAAAACCTGAATTTCCCCTCTCTTTGGTCAACAACTTTGATAATGCTTAGAGTGCATAGTTTATGATCGTAGATGGATAGTTGAGGTTTTACCTTTCATATGCTCTCTAACTTGTTACCCTAATTTGATAACTTTGTATCCCTCTGAAGTCTCTCTCTCAGTTCTCACTCCCTCCCATGCGACCTAGACTACTCTCTCTCATTCCAATCCCCTCTCTCGAGTCTCTTTCCCTCCCACCTAGGTACCTAAATAAATATGTCTCACTCCAACCCCCTTTCTTGCTCTCCCTCTCTCTCTCCCCCTTTGGTCTTTTTGTCTCTCTCACTCCATCTCCCTCTCTTAGGTCATTATCTTTCTCTCTCTCTCTCTCAAGTCTCTCCATCCTACCCCCCTCCCTCTCTTAGGTCTCTCACTCACTCCCTCTATCTCTCTCCCATTCCCTCTCTCTCACTCACTCTATCTCTCTCCCTCTCTCTCTCTCCTCTCTCTCTCACTCTCCCACTCTCTCTCCCTATCTCAAGTCTCTCCCTCCCACCCCTTTCCCCTCTCTCTCTCTCAATAATCTCCCTCCTACCCTCTCTCTCTATCTCAAGTCTCTCCCTAACCCCTCTCCCTCTCTCTCTGTCTCTCCCTCTCTCTCTCACTCCCTTTATCTCTCTCCCACTTTGTCTCTCTCCCTCTCTCTTGGTCTCTCCCTCCCACCCTCCCTCTCTCTCTCTCAAGTATCTTAGTCCTACCCCCTCTCCCTCTCTCTCTTTTTCAAGTCTCCCCTCCTACCCCCTCTCCCTCTCATAATCCTTCCCTCTATCTCTCTTGACTCCCTCCTCTCTCCCTCTACCTCTCCTCTCTCTCTGTCTCTCCTCTCGCTCTCTCACTCCCTTTATCTCTCTCCCACTTTGTCTCTCTCCCTCTCTCTTAGGTCTCTCCCTCCCACCCTCCCTCTCTCTCTCTCAAGTATCTTCGTCCTACCCCCTCTCCCTCTCTCTCTTTTTCAAGTCTCCCCCTCCTACCCCCTCTCCCTCTCATAATTCTTCCCTCTATCTCTCTTCGACTCCCTCCCTCTCTCCCTCTACCTCTCCCTCTCTCTCAAGTATTTCCCTCCCACCAACCTTCCCTCTCTCTTAAGTCCTCTCTCACACCCTCTATCTCTCTCCCACTCTCTCTCCCTTAGAATCTCTCTCAATTATCTCCCTCCCACCCCCTCTCCCTCCCACTCTCACTCTCAAGTCTCTCCCTCATACCCACTCTCCCTTTGTCAGGTGTCTCTTTGTCTCTCTCACTCACTCCCTCTATCTCTCTCCCACACCCTCTCTCTCTCACTCCCTCTATATATCTCTCCCTCCCACCCCCTCCCACTCTCTCGCACCCCCTCCCACTCTCTCTCCCTCCCCTCTCTCTCCAGTATCTCCCCCCATCCCTCTCTCTTTCTCTATCTCTCTCTCACTCCCTCCATATCTCTCATATCCCTCTATCCTGATTACTCCCTCTCCCCCGAGTACTCCCTCTCCCTCCCACCCCCTCTCCCTCTCTCAAGTCTCTCTCTCTCACTCCTTGGATCTCTCCCATCCCTCTATCTCCCACTCCCTCTTTCCTACTCTCTTAGGTCTCTCCCTCCAACCCCCTCTCTCCCACTTTGTCTCCCTCTCCTTCTCTCTTAGGTGTCTCCCTCCCACCCTCTCTCCCTCTCCCTCTCTATATGTCTCTCCCTCTCCCTCTCTCTCTCTCTCTCGCACTCCCTCTCTCTCTCTCACTCCCTCTATCTCTCTCCCACTCTATCTCTCTCCCTCTCTCTCTCTCTCCCAAGTATCTTCATCCTACCCCCTCTCCCTCTCACAGTCACTACCTCTATCTCTCTTCCACTCCCTCCCTCTCTCACTCCCTCTATCTCTCTCCCTCTCCCTCTCCCTCTCTCTCTCAAGTAGAGGGTTTAGGGTTTAGGTTTTATTGATTAAGGGTTAAGGGTAGAGGGTTTAGGGTTTAGGGATTATGATTTACGGGTTAAGGGTAGATGGTGTAGGGTTGAGAGAGAGGGGGGGGTAGAGGGTAGAGGGTTTTAGGGTAAATGGTAGAGGGTTTAGGGTTTAGGGTTTATAGTTTAAGGGTTGAGGGTTGAGGGTTGAGGGTTGAGGGTATAGGGGAGAGGTTTGAGGTTTGAGGGTAGAGGGTAGAGGGTTGAGGGTTGAGGGTTGAGTGTTTAGGGTTTAAGGGTTGAGGGTTTAGGGTTTAAGGGTTGAGGGTTGAGGGTAGAGGGTAGAGGGTAAAGGGTAGAGGCTTTAGGGTTTAGGTTTTATAGTTTAAGAGTAGAGGGTTTAAGGGTTTAGGGTTTAACCTGGTCAAGGGTTGAGGGTTTAGGGTTTAAGGGTTGAGGGTTGAGGGTAGAGGGTTTAGGGTTTAGGGATTAAGGGTTAAGGGTAGAGGGTTTAGGGATTATGATTCACAGTTTAAGGGTAGATTGTGTAGGGTTGAGAGAGAGAGGGGGGGTTGAGGGTAGATGGTAGAGGGTTTAGGGGTTTAGGGTTTAGGGTTTAATGGTTAAGGGTATAGGGTTTATGGTTTAAGGGTAGATGGTTTAAGGGTTTAGGGTAGATGGTAGAGGTTTTAAGGGTTAAGAGTATAGGGTACAGGGTTTAGGGTTTATAGTTTAAGGGTTGAGGTTTGAGGGTTGAGGGTTGAGGGTTGAGGGTTGAGGGTTGAGGGTTTAGGATTTAGGGTTTAGAGTTTATAGTTTAAGGGTAGAGGGTTTAAGGGTTTAGGGTTTAACCTGGTTAAGGGTAGAGGGTTGAGGGTTGAGGGTTTAGGATTTAAGGGTTGAGGGTAGAGGGTTTAGGGTTTAGGGATTAAGGGTTAAGGGTAGAGGGTTTAGACATTAGGGATTATGATTTACGGTTTAAGGGTAGATGGTGTAGGGTTGAGAGAGAGAGGGGGGTGTTGAGGGTAGAGGGTTAAGGGTAGAGGGTAGAGGGTTTAGGGGTTTAGGGTTTAAGGGTTGAGGGTATAGGGTTTATAGTTTAAGGGTAGAGGGTTTAAGGGTTTAGGGTAGAGGGTAGAGGGTTTAAGGGTTAAGGGTATAGGGTACAAGGTTTAGTGTTTACAGTTTAAGGGTTGAGGGTTGAGGGTTGAGGGTTGAGGGTTGAGGGATTAAGGGTTGAGGGTTATGATATTAGCGTAGAGAGTTTATTTGGGTTTAAAAGGGTTTAAGGGTAGAGGGTATTGGGTTTAAGGGTGGAGGGTAGATAGTTTAAGGGTTTAGGGTTTAACCTGGTTAAGGTTTGAGGGTTGAGGGTTGAGGGTTTTAGGGTTTAAGGGTTGGGGGTTGAGGGTAGAGGGTAGAGGGTTTAAGGGTTTAGGGTTTAACCTGGTTAAGGGTAGAGGGTTGAGGGTTTATGGTTTAAGGGTTGAGGATTGAGGGTAGAGGGTAGAGGGTAGAGGGTAGAGGGTAGAGGGTAGAGGGTAGAGGGTTTAGGGTTTAGGGATTAAGGTTAAAGGGTAGATTAGGGTTTAGGGATTACGATTTACATTTTAAGGGTAGATGGTGTAGAGTTGAGAGGGAGAGGGGGGATTGAGGGTAGAGGGTTAAGGGTAGAGGGTAGAGGGTTCAGGGTTCAGGGTTTAAGGGTTAAAGGTATAGGGTTTATGGTTTAAGGGTAGAGGGTTTAAGGGTATAGGGTAGATGGTAGAGGGTTTAAGGGTTAAGGGTATAGGGTACAGGGTACAGGGTTTACAGTTTAAGGGTTGAGGGTTGAGGGTTGAGGGTATTGGGTTTTGAGGTAGAGAATAGATATTTTAAGGGTTTAGGGTTTAACCTGGTTAAGGGTAGAGGGTAGAGGGTAGAGGGTTGAGGGTTGAGGGTTGAGGGTAGGGGGTAGAGGGTTTAGGGTTTAGGGATTAAGGGTTAAGGGTAGAGGGTAGAGGGTTTAGGGTTTAGGTATTATGACTTATGGTTTAAGGGTAGATGGTGTAGGGTTGAGAGAGAGAGAGGGGGTGTTGAGGGTAGAGGGTTGGGGTAGAGGTAGAGGGTTTAGGGTTTAAGGGTTAAGGGTATAGGGTTTACAGTTTAAGCTTAGAGGGTTTAAGGGTTTAGGGTAGAGGGTAGAGGGTTTAAGGGTTAAGGGTATAGGGTACAGAGTTTAGGGTTTAGGGTTTACAGTTTAAGGGTTGAGGGTTGAGGGTTGAGGGTTGAGGGTTGAGGGTAGAGGGTAGATTTCAAGGGTTGAGGGATTAAGATTTGAGGGTTGAGGGATTAGCATAGAGAGTTTAGTTGGGTTTAAAAGGGTTTAAGGGTTGAGGGTAGAGGGTATTGGGTTTAATGGTAGAGGGTAGATAGTTTAAGGGTTTAGGGTTTAACCTGGTTAAGGTTTGAGGGTTGAGGGTTGCGGGTAGAGGGTAGAGGGTAGAAGGTAGAGGGTTTAGGGTTTAGGGTTTATAGTTTAAGGGTAGAGGGTTTGAGGGTTTAGGGTTCAACTAGGTTAAGGGTTGAGGGTTGAGGGTTGAGGGTTGAGGGTTGAGGGTTTAAGGCTTGAGGGTTGAGGGATTATTGTAGAGAGTTTAGTTGGGTTTAAAAGGGTTTAAGAGTTGAGGGTAGAGGGTAGAGGGTAGATAGTTTAAGGGTTTAGGGTTTAATATTTTAGGTTTTAAGGTTTAAGGGTTGAGGGTTGAGGGATTAGGGTAGAGAGTTTAGTTGGGTTTAAAAGGGTTTAAGGTTTAAGGGTAGAGGGTATTGGGTTTAAGGGTAGAGGGTAGCTAGCTTAAGGGTTTAGGGTTTAACCTAGTTAAGGGTTGAGGGTTGAGGGTTGATGGTTGAGGGTTGAGGGTTTAGGGATTAAGGTTTAAGGGTAGAGGGTTTAGGGTTTAGGGATTATGATTCATGGTTTAAGGGTAGATGGTGTAGGGTTGAGAGAGATAGTGGGATGTTGAGGGTAGAGGGTTTAAGGGTTAAGGGTATAGGGTTTATAGTTTAAGGGTAGAGGTTTTAAGGGTTTAGGGTAGATGGTAGAGGGTTAAGGGTATAAGGTACAAGTTTTAGGGTTTAGGGTTTACAGTTTAAGGGTTGAGGGTTGAGGGTTGAGGGTTGAGGGTTGAGGGTAGAGGGTTTAGGGTTTAGGGATTACGGTTTATGGTTTAAGGGTAGAGGGTGTAGGGTTGAGAGAGAGAGAGTGGGTTTGAGGGTAGAGGGTAGAGGGTTAAGGCTAGAGGGTAGAGGGTTTAGGGGTTTAGGGTGTAGGGTTTAAGGGTTTAAGGGTTCGGGGTTTAGGGTTCAGGGTTTACAGTTTAAGGGTAGAGGGTAGAGGGTTAAGGGTATAGGATAGAAGGTTAAGGGTAGAGGGTAGAGGGTCTATGCATTTAGGGTTTAGGGTTTAAGGGTTTAAGGGTTTAGGTTTTACAATTTAAGGGTAGAGGGTAGAGGGTTTAGGGGTTTAGGGTTTAGGTTTTAAGGGATTGAGGGTTTAGGGTTTAAGGGTCGATCTCTCTCTCCCACTCCCTCTCTCTCTCTCTCTCGCACTCCCTCTATCTCTCTCCCACTCTCTCTCTCTCCCTCCCACCCCCTCTACCTCTCTCTCTCTCTCAAGTATCTTCATCCTACCCCCTCTCCCTCTCTCTCTTTGTCAAGTCTCCCCCTCCTACCCCATCTCCCTCTCACAGTCACTCCCTCTATCTCTCTTCCACTCCCTCCTTCTCTCACTCCCTCTACCTCTCCCTCTCTCTCAAGTAGATCTCCCTCCCACCACCTCTCCCTCTCTCTCTCAATTCCCTCTCTCACTCATGCCCTCTATCTCTCTCCCACTCTCTCTCCATCTCCCTCTCTCTCAAGTATCTCGCTCCCACCCCCTCTCCCTCCCTCTATCTCCCTCAATTCTCTCCCTCCTAACCCCCTCTCCCTCTGTTGGGTCTCTCTTTGTTTCTCACTCACTCCCTTTATCTCTTTCCCACACCCTCTCTCTCTCTCCCTCCCTCTCCTCTCTCTCATATCTCCCTCCTACCCCTCCCTCTCTCTCTCTCCCTCTCTCTCAGGTATCTCCCCCTCTCTCTCTCTCTCTCACTCCCTCCATCTCTCTCCCATCCCTCTATCCTAAGTACTCCCTCTCCCTCCCACCCCCTCTCCCTCTCTCAAGTCTCTCTCTCTCTCACTCCTTGTATCTCTCCCATCCCTTTATCTCCCACTTCCTCTCTACTACTCTCTTAGGTCTCTCCCTCCAACCTTTTCTCTCCCACTTTGTCTCCCTCTCCTTATCTCTCAGGTGTCTCCCTCCCACCCTCTCTCCCTCTCCCTCTCTCTTAGGTTTCTCCCTCCCAACCCCTCTCCCTCTCTCTCTCTCTCAAGTCTCTCCCTCCTACCCCCCCTCTCTCTCTATGTCTCTCCCTCTCTCTCTCTCCCACTCCCTCTCCCTCTCTCACTCCCTCTATCTCTCTCATCCCTCTATCTCCCACTCCCTCTCTCGATTCTCTCTCCCCCTCTCTCAGGTAGGAGGGAGAGACTTGGGAGAGAGAGAGAGAGAAAGAGGGTTGAGGGCTTAGGGTTGAGTGTTCAATGTTGAGTGTTTAAGGGTTGAGGGATTAGGTTTGAGGGTAGAGGGTATTGGGTATTAGGTTGAGGGTAGAGGGTTCAAGGGTTTAGGGTTTGAGGGTTGAGGGTTGAGTTTTGAGGGTTGAGGATTGAGGGTTGAGGGTTAAGGGTTGAGGGTTGAGGGTTTAAGGGTTTAAGAGTTGAGGGTATAAGGTTGAGGGATTATGGTAGAGAGGGAGGAATGGATGGAGGGAGGGAGAGATGGAGGGAGAAGTGGGATAGAGAGAAGGAGATAAGAGGAGGGAGGGATAGAGATAACCGAGGGTTGATGATCCAATGTTTAGGTTAGAGGGTTGATAATTGAGGGCATAGGGTTGAGGTTAGATAGTTTAAGGGTTTGGGGTTTAAGGGTTTACGATTTAAGGGTTAAGGGTAGAGGATTGAGGGTTGAGGGTTTTAGGGTTGAGGGTTGAGGGTAGAGGGTGCAGGGTTTAGGGTTTAGGGTTTAGGGATCAAGGGTTAAGGGTAGAGGTTATTAGGTTTAAAGGTAGAGGGTATTGTGTTGAGGGTAGAGGGTAGAGGGTTTAAGGGTTTAGTTTTGAAGGTTTAGGTCTCCCATCCCTCTATATCCCACTCCCTCTCTTAGGTCTTCCCCCCCACCATAATTGAATAAATCTCCCCCTCTCAAGTCTCTCTCTCTCTCGGGTCTCACTCCCTCCCATGCTACCTAAACTAATATGTGTCACTCCAATGCCCTCTCTCATAGTCCCTCTCTGTCAGGTCTCACTTACCTCCCATCCTACCTAGAAAAATATATTTCACTCCAACTCCCCCTCCCACACTCCCTCTCTCTCTCTTCCCCTTTGGTATTTTTGTATCTCTCATGTCTCATCCCTCCCAACCCCTCTCTCGTTGTTAGGTATTTACCACTATTGTAATTGGATAAATCTTTTTCCCTCTCAAGTCTCTATCACTCTCAGGTCTCAGTCGCTACCACACTACCTAGACTAATCTCTCTCACTCCTATCACCTCTCTCTCTATCTCAAGTGTCAATCCCTTTGTCTCTATGGAAGGTGAAGATTTTAAAACAACACATTTGGCGCTTGCCAAATTTGGCGAGCACCAAATGTGTTTTACCTTGAAACGGTAAAATAGGGGTTGACCCCATGATTCAAGCCCACATGGTTTTGTATTTATTTGGTTCAACACTTTATATGATTCAAAAACAACTTTTTTATGCAGTTGACTCCATTTTGTACCAATCTATGCTTGATCCATCACCTTTTTACCACCAATCTATATGCTAGAAAATGTAGAAGAAGACATTTTGAAGTTTCTACATCATTTTACATTATCTCAGGTAATATATTCATTTTGGTAATATTGAAATGTTTATATTTATTATATTTGTTTGTTTTTGACAATATAAACTAAATTCCTTTAATGATTTCATTAATCATAAAAATTGGACATAGAATTCAACATTGAATTAGATTGGAGTTGCATAAAAAAGTTCATTTTTTATGAGTTTGAAGAACAAAAAAATGAAAAACATGACATTTAATTAAAAAAAATTTACTTATGAATTCTATTTGCATTGCTTATAGCAGTCCATTTCCAGCATGACTAGAAGAATTCACTCTATTTCATTTTAGGTAGATGTTTATATTGCGTTTTTTTTTTCATAATTTTTAGACCATTCATTTGATGATTTTATTAATCTTCATTGTTACACATAGAATTCAACATTAAATAAGATGGATGTCTACATGTAAAATTTTAAATAACTTTTATTTTCAACTAATTTGGAAAACCTAATGGCTTTCATCAATGTTAATGCAAGTTTCCCTTAATTTTTTTGTTCTGTAAAAAATTCACCTTCATCACCTATGCTTAGATAAATTCAAGTGATTTGACATAATTGTTAATGCAAGTTTCCATTCATTCATACCATTTACCTTTCTAATAAATAAAAAAGGGAAAATTTTATGCATTTGAGAATGCTTATTGTCTTTCTAAGTTACCTCATTGCCAAATAATCAGTGAATAATTATAAGATATAACATCACAAACCCTTCTTTGAATTAATCTTGTCCATGGCTTTGTTGACAATCACAATGTGGTTTTGAGAATAATAAACACAAGATTCTCTAGTTTTCATTTAGGTGGCAACAATTTATACCCTAGTTTTGTGATGTAGAGCAGGGAGACAAAACCTTCAACAATCACAATTAGATCAATTTCAAACAATCTTCAATCTCAAAAACCTCAATTCAATGCTCAACTGGCCAATTCACATTCACTCCCTTGTAGCATTCACAACAGAGAAAATTGTCCATATCTTATCAAAGACAACTCAAAACCACAAACCCTTGACCTTTTCAAACACCCATTAGGTCCTTCAAAAATATATGTCAAAAACATAATAGGTCACTTTGGACCAACATCGCCAAAATAGTGTTGTTACGCTGCCCCAATAGGCTAATTAGGCCACTTTTACAAAGCATCATACCTTCAAACACTTTTTCGGTCCCAATTCTCTTTTGACAAACCTTCACCAACCAAAAAAACTTTAGATTCAACAAATTTTAGTCACTAGAACCCTCTCTAATGCATCTAAACACTAAACCCTTGATTTACGCCTTTCTATGCTTGAAACAAGGAGGGTTTATTGAAAATCAACGTTCCAGGCCTCTATCCACTTTGCCAACTCTTCAAAGAAACTCAAATATGTCTGCCCATGCTAAAAATATCAACTCCCCTACTCTACCATTTCTATTTAACCAAACTCCCATTCTAAACCACCATTTTGAAGCCAAAATTCACACAAATACCCTTGGGGTAGCATCAAAACTCCATCATATCCTACTCCCTACTCAAAATCCCTACTCTAACATCTAACCCTATGGATATGTAATCAACGGTATGGATATGATTTAAAATTTATGCATTACTCACTTTTCTTGCGGTATGGAGGTAGATGTATGTATGAAAAATGTTGTCTAGCATAAACATGTTTGATAATTCCAAACAGCTCGCTGCCTTCTTTCATAAAATTATTTGGTGTGTTTCATATTTAGTGCAATGTAATTAGTGATGTCAATATGTTTCATAAAATGCATTACTTACTTTTGTTCTATGTGTGTTTGTGAACATGTAGCATTCAATGTCATGTCAAGGAAACGACTGAAGCCTCTAACACCGAAAGAACATGCAATTAAAAATGCAAGGAGAAGAGAATTAAAAAATATAGCTCATGAAGCAAAGGAATTGCAGCGCATACAACCAAAAATTCTTGTGCAATCTAAGAGAGATGTCAAATTGTCAAAACAAAGGGCACGAATGAGGAAAGTTCGTGGAAGGACAGGAATGGATACCAAAGTTGGAGGCACATCATCAACCATAGGTGAAGCTCAATGCACATCTCTAGTTGAAGACACATCAGCTACAACATGTGGTTTTCAAGTGCATCGAAAATCACATCTCCAATTGAAGACACACCATCAACAACATTGTGTTTCAAAAGTACATCAGAAAACACATCTCTATTTGAAGGTACAACATCATTTACATGTTAATCTCAAAGTATGTCATCAATTGCACCTCTGATTGAAGGTGCATGATCTATCCCCAATGTTGTTGACCTTCCTAATATTGACACAAATTTACATTTGAGAACTCCTCCTTGAGTTTTGCATATAAAACCTACATTTTTTTATTGATATTGATTCCAATTTTTTTAAATGCATGCCTAATAAGATTCCAAAACATACATATCAAAGATATGCACAGAGGGTATGAAGTTTATTTTTTCCAAAGCTAAGTGAGGGTGGAAGATGCCAACTATTTGTTGAGATGATGAGGCAAATCAAATTTAGGCCCACCATGAAGGATCTTGGGCTAAGAGTTTTGAATGACTCAAGTGAAAATTTCATTGTAAAGAACTTGATGAGTGCATATGAGAACATGGGTTCTACCTCATGCACGAAGGATAGTTGTGCCACATGACGTGTGATGAAAACAACACTCTTAAGCAGTCAAACAAGGAACAAGGTGAACCTTAGAAATGCAAGTAATTCTTTGAAAATAAGTAGATCATTTCTAATGAGAGCCAAAGGAAGGCGTGAAAGAGTGGAGGATCCAACTAGCAATGAGTTATAGGAATTCTTGGGTAGAGTTCCACGGAAAGATAAAAGAATTGCTCAATTCTTGAGATCTTTAATAGTGAATTATTGGAAGGATAACACAAGGACCTCTCCTAATCAAAGAGATGTTGTAAGAAGGATAATTTTTAGTAAAATCCGTGAACCACATCCAAAGCATTATTTGGATAGCACTCAAACTAATTTTTTGCTGATTTTGTACATAAGTTTCCTGAAATTAAAATATGTCAAAGGTATTTTTAAATGCTAAAGCCTTTCTATGTCAAAATAAATCACACACGCACTACTTGTTGTTTTAGAGTTCATATTGATTTTTCTAACCATTATGATGTTTATCGACGTATATGTGTAGATATGCATACTGACAATGTTTTGCAAGAATGTAACATAAGGCCTCCACCTAAATCCTCAAGGGAATTTTTATCTTCCATTTTATGTGAAAGAGAGGATGGTCAATTTTTTTACAAGTCATGTTTGGATTGCACATGTGATTATTGTGGTGGCATGCAAAATTTGCCAATTTTCCAACACATGGCTAGTACACACACAATTGGAGACAAAATTGTGGAATTTGGAAAATATAAGATAGTGGCATATAGTCTAAAAGATGGGAAAGAAGCACAGAAGTGTGAATTGGTCAGTGATAAGATTCCAATGTATTAGTTTATGGGAATTTTTCATGGTCAGGTGGTGTATGAGTATGCAAGAAATACACATAGAGCTCATTGGTTGGACTCTTAGTTAAAGTTATTCAAGGACATGTTTCCACTTCGTAACATCATTTCATTTTTCAACTTTGCTAAGAACTACACACTAAAACCACAGAATTAGGTGCAATCATAGTACTACAACTCCACGCAGGTTTCTATATTTGTGCATATAGAATTCATTCATGCAAATGATAGTATACAGGAAAACATGAAAGTATTGAGGGAGTATCACTTTTACATCAGTGATGATTGCACACATTCTATAGAGTTTGTGCAAGGTTTCTTTCAGATGTTCTATGTTGATCTGGCTAGCAGGGGTATATCATTTAGTCAGCATATCATATGGTCAGATAACTATACATCACAATTCAAGAACGCCAAAAAAAATTTCTGGTTGAGTAGGATGCATAGGATCAGCGATGTTCAAAATATGTGGAACTTCTCAGAGGTCGGGCATGGAAAGGGGGAGCATGATGGAGCAGGTGCATGTATCAAAAGAGACCTAGCACGAGAAGAGTTAAAGTACATAGATAGTGTAAAGTCGATAGATGTAAGATCAATTGTCCAGTGGTGCAATCATGCAATGGGTCCAAGTAGTGAAGGTAATTCTTTAGTTCATATTTTTTTTTATTTAGTAGATAATACTAACATTGCAAAATATGAGGATTGTTGTACACTAATAGGATCGAGCGAGCTACACTCTTTTAGAAGCCCAAATGCAGGTACATGGACTATCCATACATGGAAAATGGAATGCTTTTGTTTTGCATGTACACTTCAATCATGGAATGATTGCGAGTCAACAGAGTGGGTTGACGAACGGTCTGTAAGAAGTCTAACCCCACTTGACACTTATCAGCTCCTGACGGCTCTACAAATCATGAAGATGCAATCATCTGTTGACTTTCATCATGTATCAGACCTACTAGAACCGGGTAATATCTCTTACTTATAGGATTTATTATGATGTTCAGTAAATACATCTAACAAGATGAACATATCAATGCAGGGCACGTATATGCGGTGATTATAGATGAAGACAATGAAGAGGGTACATATTATTACCTGTCGTTGTATCCAGGCCAAATAGAAATTGGAGGCCCCAGTTATAGATGGAGAAAAGATAGAATATCCTACAAGTTTGGTGGTTGTTACTGGAACATGGCTTAGAAGGTACCCAGTTAAGAATTTTGCAGTTTGGTTGTTTGAGGACTTCAACATGCATCGGAAGATTCTTCACTACTCGAACCTTGTCATCACCACCAACGTTCATTTGATCAAATATAAGGGCAGACCTACGAATAGAACTTGTGGAAAGTGTGTGAGTCTTAACACAAGGCAATACTTGACACAATAAAGAGTAGAGCAGACACAGATGGTTCCCTAGATTGATTGGTAAGTATGCACATTGAATTTGTAAAGTCATGGTATTGATCATTTCTTTCTTTCAAGCATTTAAGTTTGACTATATAAGGGTTTGCAAAATTGCATTAATGTAGATATGAAAAATTATGGTTATATGCTACTCTCTATTTGGTGCATGGGCACCAAGCTTCGATGGTTGTACAAGCATTGATCAATAAAGTTTTATTTTCTTTGTAAATTTGAGTTTGTTTTTCACCTTTTCAATGTTGTAGTAGTCAATTGCATAAGCCCGTACTGAAGGGAATTGAATAAAAAAAATTGATTTGGGTAGGCAGATGTGTTAGCCATGTTTTGGTAATTTTGGCATTGAAATCCATCTTGTTTTGAGCTCTTAGGGTGGATTTTACGGTAGGCGGATCTGGAAGTCTAAATTTCAAGTTTTGAGGTCATGAAGTGATTTAATGGCTCATTCCACCTAATGTATATATTGTATCTCAGTGGAATGAGTCCATTAGGTTGGTAATAGGTTAGAAGATGATTCTTGAATTAGGGGAGAATGTTTTGAGTCATGGCATGTAGCCTTGGGTGTGAAAATTTGTGATTTTGAGTGAATTTGAGTGATTTTAGAGTGTGAATGGATGGAATCCTTTGGGGCAATCATTTGTGATAGTATTTTGAGAATGTAAAAACATCACATGGTATGTTTCATGTGTTTTATGTGAGATTTAAGTTCGGGAAGAGTGATTTTCAATAAGGCTCCTTGGAAAACCTAGGTTTGGTGGCTTGAGAGTGAGGGTTTAGTGGATTGGTAGCTTGGTGAGCGGTTGAAGCTCTGAAATTTTATGAAATCTTAAGGTTGGTAACCTATTTAATGAATCTCCATTGTGTTTGAGTTGATTGCAGGTGTTTGGGAAGGTGTCTCTTTGGAAAAGAGGCTTAATTGGCCTAGTTACCCCTATGGTACAATGGGATTTTGGAGAATTTTTTTCAAAGGAGTCTATGCTAAGTTTGAGATATGTTTAAGGGAATGAAAAAGGGTATCGAAATCTATTGGTATAGTTTGGAGAAGTTTTATATTGACCTGGATTTATGTTTGGCAGTCCCTTGGAAGAGGGCTACTAGCAAGTGAAGGCTTAGAGTGAGTTTGTTGCTAAGAATGATTCTCTATGATTTGAGAGTGGTTTATTTAAGTTTGAATGAGGATTTTAATCTTGTTAGACTCCTCTTTAAGTTCATGAAATTTTCTAAAACCTTAAATGCAAGTTTGGGTTTTTTGAAGGCCTAGTTCCTTGTTGATTTTTGTGAGTGCTTGGAGAACTAGTCAAGGAGTCAAGTTTATGATCTTGGCACTGATCTCTTTTTTTGTGCATGTGGCCCTCCTATCTTTGCATCACTATTGACCACCAATTAAAAACACAATTTCATCCAACTCAAACCAATATTTTTCCCTTACAACTCTTTTTCATCAACTCCTCACTATTTCAACCTAGTTTCCTTGTAGGTCTCCAACTTGATGTCTTGAAAAATATCTTTTAGAGAAGTTTCTCTCTTCATAAGACCTTCACCTTTTCATACCCCCATTAGGCCTGTTAGAACCCAAAAATTTTCAGTTAAAACCCTAAGGTTTTCCCACAATCTTCCATAAAAATCCATGAAACGCTAAGGTTTTTATTCCCATTTCAACTCACATACTTCACTATCTCTTTATAAAAATTCATTTTTTCCCTCCATGTTGCTAAAATGTCAAAGTTACCCTATACTGCTACCACCTTTAAATCTTTATAAGCCATTATATACTACCGCATTACCATGGCCTCCCACAAAGGGGCTCACGGTATAGCGGTAGTGGTTTGAAGTAGTCAAGGAAACCCTTATCGCTACACCGTGTACAGTCTTCAGAATGATCATGGTGGCACGGTAAATAGCCAGCAGGGATGGAGGTGGACAGATTGGTTACTGTGCAACCACGCGCAGTCAACACAGTCATCGCGGTATGGCGGTAGCAGTCAAGGAGCGATTGGCAAGGAGATACTGCGGTACCGTAGCTAGAAAAGTTAGTAACTGTGGTAAGGTGGTGAACGGGAGGTAAACAACGAAACGACTACTGTGGTACCACTGGTAGTCAGTCCAGTGACCGTGCTAGTGTAGTGATAGAGATAAACAATGATGAAGCAGTAAATGCTAGACACCACGATACCACTGACGACAGAAGTATAGATCGCGATAATGTGGTAAGAAAGTGGTAAAGACATAGGTAACAATTATTGCTAGTCACTGCTATACCGTGGGTGAGCAGAATGAAGGGTGTGGTAGCGCGGTGGAGGAAGAGAAGACAGTCAAGGTCAAAGACCACTATACCATGGTCAGTCAACAGGTTGACCGTGGTAGAGCAGTAAATACAACAAAATCCACAGGGAAGAAAAATGTAAAGAGCGGTTAAGTTATAAAGTAAAATAAAATCTCATCTAATGTTAAAATATTTAATTTGCCGAAAGGCAATTCAGTAAAATATTTTAGTTTTCTGTCAGAGAATTTCAAACAGTTTTACCAATCCAGTGAAGGTTCGTGACTCTTGGTTTGTATTGTATAAATCATTAGAAAGTAGGAGATAGTAGTTAGAGGAGGAGATAGATTTTTCTAACGGGGGAATGTAAAAATGTACAGTTCTTTCTTGAAATAGTGCAATGGAGAAAATGTTCATAAATTGGTGAAATCTTCTGAGTTCAGTAGTTGAGATGTTATAATTTGTATTATTTTTTCTCTTGGTTCTCTCCAATTCGAAGTCTTCTAATTATTTTAGTTAATGTATCAAGCATAATCTCGATTCATCAAAGTGCATGTTTTCACTTTGTGTGATTTTTATTTGTTGGTGTCTGTAAGTCAAAATTAAATCCCTTCAAATAAGGCATAGTGTTTGTGAGATTTCTTTTGGATAATTTAAGAGGAACAAGGTTAGAGAACATTCCAGCATAATTTGTGCAGGCCATAAATAAATGAAATTATATGCCAGTCATAAGATTTTGTTTTATAAAGTGCCTAACAATTTGAATTAGCTAGAGAAGGAAAACACATATCATTTTCTATTTTTTGATTCCATTGCACATGTGGATAAAAGACACTGATCTACCACAACCCAGAAATCTAACTTCATTCAAAACCTTTCATTTGTGCAGTAGGAGTAGGAGTAGTTGTAGTGATTTTATCTATCCACTTCCCTTTTCCATTGTGGGTAGATTATTTCATAGGAAGTACATTTCAATCTGCATCATTCATATAGGTTCACCTGCCTTGGTCTGGCAGAACCTAAAAAGAAGAAGGTTCAATTGCATCAATTAGCCTTATACATTGACCAAAACCGTTGTGAGAGCTTGGCAGCCTCTCATGGTTCAAACCTACATTTTTGAGACCCAACAAGGCCCTCACAAAACATAACTCAAAACCTCAATAGGTCAGTTTGGAACAACTCCACTTAAACTGAGTTTCAACACTGTAAAGGGCTCCAATTAGCCCATTTTTACAAAGAGACACTCTTTCTAACTCTCTTCCAATCCCAAATTCCACTAGATAGACCTTAAACTTCCTCAAAAATCACAAATTCTTCAATCTTTGATCAAAACTCACCTTCTAGAGTCCCATTCCATGAAACCCTCATTTTTCACACAATAGACAAGCGTTTATTGAAAAACCCATCTCTAGGCCTCTTATGACCTTATCACCACTTCAAACACCCTTGTTTAAGCTTGCAAATGCTTAATAATCCTTAATATTATCCTGCCCCAAAACTTCGCCCACTTTTACTCTCTAGAACCTCAATTTTCCATTAAAAAATGCACTTCTCTCAACTAGGTCTTCATGCCCAAACATACACATGACCTCCCTATTGGCATATGGCTTCTAGTGTTGTCATTGATGGCAAACTAAAGTTTTTCATCTGGTCCACAGTTTAGTTTTGGTTCATAGTGACAGAATAAAGTGAAGAACGGGGCATCCGATTAAACCTGAGTTTGTCTATCAAAGTGCATTATCTGCTTATCAATTCATGTTGTGCATCTCAGGGAATATCGTTAGGTATCTGGTATACCTTATTCTATATTTTTGTGCCTATGCATTCACTGGTGTACGATCTGGGAGATCTGATGCACTAACTTTTTGATTATTTGAGCTAGAAGGTCGACTTGGTGAAATTAGTCGTTGATGATGTTTAAGAAGTAATTGGTTAAATGTTTCTATGTTTGAATATGTGTTGGCATTTCAAATCGCACCTCTGGAATGTGTTCTGAAAATGGACAGCTATGTGCAGTAAACTGCTCTTCGAATTAGGAGGGGAAGCTCCCTCTTTTGTCGAGTTGCATAAAGAAAGTAATCTAAACTTAATTACGCCTATATTTTTGGTTCAGCTGCGAGAAAACAAGGTTATAGAACACTAGATGTTGCGGCTGAGGTTTTCCCTTTAATGAAACTAGATAGCTACAACTTAACCTACACTTAAAACGTTTCTACCCTCTCAAGCAAACGCAAAGAAAGAGAGTTTAGAAATGGACAAGTTTGATTTCTGACAAAGATACTTAAACAACCTTTTCTTCAACGTACATTTTAAGAAAGCTAAAAAGAAGATCATAAAAGTATTATGGAAATATGAGACTTTTCTTTCAGGAGCAGAAAAGCAAGCTTCAAGATTTAATTTACTCACTTCTAACACAAAAAAACAATAAATGGAAATTTGAGATATTTATATCGAGGGAAGCAAAGCAAGCTTCAAGATTTTATTCACTCAAACTTCTAGAACAAAGATTACAATTTCGGGTCAACAAGTTGTAGCAAAATACTTGCAACAATCAATCAACCTGATTATAATTGACACATAACACATGCACTAACCAAGGATTTGTAGCTAAGGAGGCATGCAAACTTTCTCTTTACACAAAGTGAACTGACACTAGATGATAACAAACATGAAGGCATAAGCTCAGTGATTCTATTATCACAAGCACAACTAAAATAAAATGAGAAAACATTTCTCTTATTTATAACTAAGCAGAGGAGTAGGGAACCCTAAAATCTCCTTGCTTTTACAACTACTTCTTTCCAACATGCAAGTTTTCTTTCTAAATCTAGAACAAGATAAAACATCTAAACCCTAGAAAGCATCTAAAAACGGAAAGTTCCAACTCGTGACAACTTGTTACAACTGTTTTCTTTCTATCCTCAAAGAAAGGATAAGAATTGAGACAAGAATAGACAGAAAGGGTGGAAGAATCTTCTAGAAGAAGGAATATTTAAATCTCGATCACATCTGCTAAAAAGTGGGCAACTTCATCTGTAGTAGGAGTGTTGATGCTATTAATAGAAAAATTCCACTTTTCCAAGATTTCTTCGCCATCTGCAATAGATCTAAAGAAATCTTCACTCTCATTGGCCGCTTTCTCAAACTGTGTTGACATCATGGAAATCATCTTCATTCTTCCAACACTACCATCGCAGCCATGCAAGATATTCTGTAACTCTATTTGGACTACGTCAAGCCCAATGTAGGAACAGTCCTCATGGCAATATTGATAAGGCATTGCTGCAAAAAATTCTCTGATAAACCTAAGAGTATCTATGACTCTTTGTTTATACACTACAAACTCCTCAGATATTCTAACATATGTGTTTACCTTAAAAAGGTGACTTTCTTTCCACTCCAGGATTTGTCTTTTATGTTCCCTCGCCATTGTAGAGCCATAAGCCATCTCTAAATTTGCAATTATGATTTTGTGCATTGGCTTGAACTCGGCTATTAGCTGCTCAAAATCTTGGATACCTTGGCGTAAGTTGTGAGCTTTGTATCTTAACTGGAAGACCTATGTTAGAACTTCTTTTCCTTTTTTGATGAAATCTTCAGACCACTCTTGAGTTTGTTTTCCACAAATAACTAACTGCCTTAATTGTTGCTAATCAGCTGGTGTTTCTAAGACTTGAGGCAGCAACTGAGTTGTTTGTGAGGTGCCTTGGATAAGATTTGATATGTATAACCAGAGTTGATGATTTTCAGCCTTGAGGGCTGCCTTGTCTTCTCCATCCTTTTGCACTCTTTCTTGAATATTCTTTGTTACCATCTTAAACAAACTCATATCAGCATGTTAGGTAATTTTACCAAGGTTTGCTTTGACCATTATGAAATCATCAACATCCACCTCATCCCTGATTTTATCTTCAAGAGGCATAGTTGTCTCCATGACCATTTCACCCTCAAGATTCCTCTCAAAATGTGTTTTTTTCTTGGCCTTCTTTTTGGGTGCTTCCTCATATATACTAAGGTCATCATCAAACACCTGATACGAAAGGCTTCTTCTCATCCTTCCCAAGGAGCTCTCAAGCCAATATGTGGTATCTCTACTAACACCCAAGGGAGGGATAATTGTAACATTGGCCTCTATCTCCTCATCTTCCAAATCAATGTGAATTGGCGAAGACCTAGGAGGTGGTAAAGGATTTTGTATCAAAGGCTCATCATGTTGTACTTCTTCTTGAAGTATGGGCTTTGGTGGAGGAACTTTTGTTTCAGTTGTAGGTTGCTCCTACATAAAAATTCTTGTGTAGTCCAACCTCCTTTTGGCACTCTTTTATGATCTACTACCCTTTGTGACCTCTTGAGATTAGACTTTTTCTTTCATCTTTGTTTGTGAAGAGGGAAGAGATGAATATTTCTTTGGCGGCTCTGCTATCGAAATGGACTCTCTTCTTTTAAGGACTAAGAAAGTCTTACTGTACTCTACCACTCATCATGTCCTTTCTTCCATTGTACTGCATTCTTTGTGAGCCCAATTGACTTGTGGAAGAGGTTGTTGTTCAACCTAATTTCTAGTATAGGCTGGGAGAATCACATCTCCATCATCATCTCACAACCCTTCAATGTCTTCTCATAAGCAATATTTCATTTGATGAAGGTTTAACCTACTATTGCTTCTCCTTTGCACCTCATACTCATCTCTGCAATTAGCCCAAAAGTCTTCAAGTGCGGGCACATGATCATAGTTCTGACCAAGTCGAGATGCATAGAAGCCATGGGGATCATATGATCGTCTCTCTCTGAAAGGCTTGAGACCAAATTTTTCTAACTCATTACCCATTAGTTTAGCTTTCACAAATGATCTACAAGTGTAAAAACCTAAAGCAAAAGGAAAGTCGAAGTCTAGTTTCTTCTTGTTATGCAAACGAGTGTGAAAATTCGATACCTATCTTGAAGAATTCCATATACACTACTTCATCTGATGGATACCTCGGTAACATAAGAGGAGCTCATGAATAACCATACACCCTTAGGTAAGTGAAGGTGGCAAACTGAATAAACCAATCAGCCCATTATGATATTGCAGCCCTAGCAATAAATGAGATGCAAACATGTAGCTCGTTGTCCAAGTCTCGCACTATGTAGATTAAGAATGCTTCATTCACTCGTTTGTAATGATGTGATGCAGTAGTGAACTCCAACTGATTTTAATAATTGTAGACATGTTGAATGTTTAAATAACCCTCTAAATTTACTGTGATAGGCAACCAAGTAGACTAGGTAGGAGACCATGTGGAATGCATGTCTATTGAAATACTCAGTTATGTGATGGTGTAGGAAATCACTAATCAATGTAGGCAAATCATAGAACTCAGTCTTCTTCATTATGTGAGGTATAACGTAGCACATCCAAGGTTGAAACTTTGTTGCATCCGCTTGACCAGTAACCCGGTTGAGTAGAGTGATTATTATAGAAAATTTGGCCTTCGAATTGTCCTCTTCCAATGTCCTTTGGCAATGTGGTGTGGTTCTCTTTCAACCACCTATGTGCAATCTTCTTGTTGTACTTATCTTGATGTTCTTCCCATATCCTTTCACATTCTTCTACGTTGATGGTAACACTCCCAGGCCATGGTGGAATGGAGAAGCATTTCTCAATCATGTCTGGCTTTAGGCTACATATGATTCTTCCATCAACTGACTATATTTCCCTTGTGGCTGGATTATAATGCTTGATGCAAGCAATTATGAACTCTAAGCTCTATACTAAGAAAGGTATGGATGATGCTGCAAGGAGACTTGAATGGCCAAGATGCATGATGGTGGTGTTTCCTGCATCTTCTAAAGGATGTAAATTGAACACTGGTTTGATATGATGCAAGTTCATCTCAACCGTTTCAATGAAATCATGGTACAACATTGATTTGGTTTTGAAATTTGTGGGAGTGTACTCCATTCTGCAAAACTTGAAGATTGACAATAAACATGCCTAGGTTCTAACAATTTTTAGCAAACTTTCTAAATTTGGCTTGCTGATTTTTATTCCTCAAATGGACAAAATTTTGAGATTTTTTCTGAGATATGGGTTTTGATTAGAATTTTGTTACAAGCCAACCCAGATCGTCCGTTTTTGAAAATATGAAGTAAAGACTGAAAAAGCTAGCATCTAGGTATTGTTGTTGAGCATATTTTGGATGAACCCAGTTGATATTATTTTACAAACCCTAGCTTCTGACTAAAAAAGCAACAACTTTAAATTTCTCTGAAAAAGTTGTGATATGGGTTTTGTCTAGAAGAAGGTTTAGCATAGACACAGAAGATTAGAAATGGAAGAATTTGAAGTTTTCCTTGACATGCAAAATAAAAGCAACTGCTACAACTTAGAGAAAATTCTTCAACAATTTTTCCAGAAGATAGAACAAATATGGATCAGCTTTCTAAAAATTAATAGTATTAGCCTTCTTCTTCACAAATATGAGGTTCTTGATGAAGAAAAATGAAAAAGGAGGCCTTCTTTGATTGTTGATCTGAAATTTTATGAGAAACCAACAAGTTAGGGTCCTTGAATCTTGTATAATATAGGTTTGAAATTGCTACTTTGTTTCTCCTTGAAGGCACCTCCAAGAAAATATGAAAAATAATGCATAGAGATGTCCTTAAATAATTTTTTGCTTTGAAAACAGCTTCTCAAACCCTAATTTGATCAAACCCTAAACTTAGCTCATGCCTTGAACAAAAGCGTTTTTCCTCCTCTTTGAAAATTTTGAAACTTCTCAAAAATAAACTAAGGCATGAGAAGTTGGGCACCCAGTCTCCCTAGACTTAGTCACTTTTTCATCTTTTTCATCTTTTGTTCATTTTTCAACCCTGTTTTAGCTCTATCTCCCAGTTTCTAGATTTATCCAATAAACAAACTGAACATTCCATTGCATAGCCTGGTCGAATATGATAATATGGTTTTGGAGATGTCATCTGCTAAAAACTTCATTTGACCCTTTGAATTGTCAGGTGCCTATCTCTGATAGGGGCGCCCATTTTCTCCAGTGTTAGCTATTTTCATGATATTCAAATTTATGCTTGTCTTCTGACCTTCAGATGAATTTGTGATTCTAGGTGATGTGTTGATCAGATCGATTGGTTGATGGATTCATTGGATAACTGAGATGATTCTGGAAGGGGTCTTCTGGATACCTCATCTCCGAAAATTGACTTCTGGTGGCTGTAAACCCTAGGCACCCTTCTCCTTCAGGGACGCCCATGGCTTCCAGAGTTAGTTTTTGTTTTAGATTTTCACTGTTGCTTCCAACTTTTGTCTTTTCACACTTTTTCTCCTCTGTTCGCCTTGCACCCTTCTCCTTCAGGGGTGCCGATGTCTTCCAGAGTTAGTTTTTGTTTTAGATTTTCATTGTTGCTTCCAACTTTTGTCTTTTCACACTTTTTCTCATATGTTCGCCTTGCGACATCTAACAACTACTAACTTTGACAGACGAGCTGGCGGATTCATTGGAAAGCTGGGTCCAGTCTGATGAAGTTATGTTGGAGGAGTCTTCTTCAAATTTGATCATCTGATACCTCAAAAGCTTGGGCACCCTTTTCCTTTAGGGGCGCCTATCTTCCTAAGACTTAGATTTTATTTTATGTTCTTTGTCTTCAGAGTCTTAAAACATCTCTCTATGACCTCTGTTTGTCTTGGATTTGTCGGTGACTGGATGATCTAATGAACGTGCCGACTGATTCGTTGTGGAGCCGAGATGATTATGAGCAACATTGGCCTGGAGGTAGAAACCCTAATTCTGGCTTTTGGCCTCTTGAAAAGTTGGGCGCCTTTCTCCTTCTGGGGCATCCAAGCTGGCAATGTTAGAAAAAATTATCAACTTTTCAACTTTTTTACCTTGTTAAACATGCCTTCCTTGGCTTTGACTACTGGAATGAAAAATTTACTAAGGCATTGAAGTCTAGGAACCTCTTTTTGATTGGGGCGCCTGAAGTCTCCAAACTTAGACAAAATTCCTATTTTTCAATTTTCAAACTTCCTTTGTTTGTTCTTCGTGCATGTTGTTCATTAACAGCCTTTGTTTGATGCTCGAGTGTTTAATTTTGACACCTGGACGTTGTATGACCTCCATTGATGACCTTGGATCTCTGAAAAAGCTTCTGAAACAACAGAATAGACCCAACAGAGTAAAACTGATCTTTTTATGATTCTGACTGCACCAGCCTGATAAGGAAGTATTTTAAGCCAATCAAAATTAGTCTTAACCTTAACGGCCAAACTTTCTATTTTTAGCAGTTTTCTATTTTTAGAAAATTTTGCAAGTATCCATTTCGTAAGAAACCCAGAAAAACCTAGAAAATGTTTTTATTTTTAGAAAACTGCTAAAAATAAAAAAATTCTTAAAATTTAGGGATGAAAAATTGAAATCTGGGTATTGTAGGTTTGATCTTTTTGAATCGACCCAGATTGTCATATTTTGAAAATTTCAAGTTTTTTACCCCCATGCAAGACATGCATAACCCCAATTTTGACCTTTTCTGACAGATTTAACAGTATTTTGACTCAATTCTTCAAAATGCCTAAGTGTAGCAAATTTTTTAATTTGGGGTACAACAATATGTTTATTTCGGTCCTCACTATGCTTTGGTCGACTATGGGTGGTGCACATAAAGAATTAGCTATGGATTTAAGCCAACACTTGAAAAGTATTTTGTGTTTTATGTAAGCCAACATATGAATGATCAAATCTTTGATAGTGGATATATATATGAGATTGATAGTATCATTTTGGAGAAGCGAATATGTGGTATGAGAATTATATTAGTGTGCGGTGTGAAATTTAGAAGAATAGTGGTGTGAATTCATCTGTGCATGGATTTGTGATGCAAATTGTAGAGCAGAGCGAAGCTAAGAGTAGAATCAGACAGAAGGTCCAGATTTTGATCTATGAGCCTAACTGGAACTGTAACCTAGCATAATTAGATGCTACTACTTTAGTTCAATCCTTTAGATGGTTTTGATCTGAACTTGTGTAAGGTAGTGAGCCTTCTAGTTTGAGCAGTGAGCTCTAGGCAGTGTGCCTGAATGCAAGTGCATTCCCTTTTGTAAAACTTATATTTGAGTACTCAAATTTTGGATTGAACTCCACCGTGGTTTTTCCCCTAGCAGGGTTTCCACGTAAAAATCCTTGTCTTATGGTGTTGTGGATGATTACTTTGTGTGTTTGCATCCTTCTTTTGATATAATGTTGAAATGGTTTAAATACCAGATTAATAATTGTCAGATTTGTAGAACATTGATTCACTCCCCTCTCAGTGTTCCCTTGAGTCCAACAATTGGTATCAAAGTATCTGGTTCCTCAAAAGAAGTTTAGCAGCTTGAGGTGGATCTTGGAACGGACTCTAGTAGTCTTCAACAAAAACTTTTGGTGGTACTTGATGACCTTGATCAGTCTAAAGAAAAAGTCTGGGAATTGAAAGAAAATCTTAGGGATGTTGAGAAATTCATTCAGACATTGAAAGATCAAATTGTTAAATCCAAGGAAAAGAGGAAGGATCTTTGTGATCAGATAAAGCAAAAAGAAATAAAAAACATGGATGATGCTCGCCTGAATCAAGCCTTGAAGGAAATAACAAAAGAATGTGAAAAGCTTGCCAGAAATAATGCTACTCTAAAACATGAGATAGAATCTATGGTGATGAAGCTAACTAAGGAGATTGAAGAAATAAAGAAGAATGAGGAGATTCTTTCCCAATCCTTAAAAGAAAGATCTGATGAATGCATAAGAGAAAATGGATAATTTATTCAGTTGGAGAGTGAACTGCAACAATCAAGAAACAATGAAGAACTTGAAAAATAGATTATTATTCTCATAAATCAACTTACTACTGCAAATGAATACAAGGAGAAGTTTAATATTAGTTATCTTAAGATTGATGAGATGACTCAAGGATAGAAGAATGCTAAAGGCAAGTGAGGTCTTGGATATGAGAAAGGAGAAATTTTTGGATTTGGACAAAGAAATTTCAGGCAAGGAAATCAAATGAACAAAGATGAAAGGTATCTGGTAAGACAACCTAATGCTCAAAATTTTAATGGATATTGTTTTGCTTGCAATAAATTTGGTCATAAGGCTGCTTATTGTAGAATTAAAATGAAATCAAGTAATCCATCATTCTCTGGTCAGTGTTTCAATTGCAAAAAAATTGGTCATAAATCAATTGAATGCATAAATGTGTCAAACTACTATGTCAATAGAAGGAATGTTGAATGTTATACTTGTGGAAGAATTGGGAATATTTCTAATCAATTCAAATCAAGGAGAAATCAATGGAGTGATTGGTTTGGAAAAGGAACTAATATGTGTTACAATTACAACATATATAGTCACATTGCAAGATTTTGCATAAACAGAAATATGGGTAAAAGAGGTGCAGTATACAAAGATAGAAATACATAGAAAAATGATAAAGAAAAAGGAAAAATGATTGTGGATGAAATAAGAGATCATATGAAGAATACATGATTAAGGAAGAAAAAATATGATTCTAGAAATGGCTCTGCATCAGAACCTACTTTCGGTAATTCCTCTAGAAATTGATCTCAGGCCATTGGCCCAGGGGGAGTTTTTCAAGAAAATCCTTTTTCCCCTGTTTGTATGTTGGCATTAGATCATGAAAAGATTGTCAAAAGGTGTATTAATTATCTACAAATGTTTTGGAAAATAGTCACAAGGAAATTCAAAGAAATCATAGGTTCGCAGAAGAATTTTTCTCTCGTTGTCTAAGAAAATAGAGTATCCAGAAAACCTAGGGCAAAGGCATTTATTACAAGTGTGCAAGCTATAAAAGATAATTTGAAACTCTTATTTGTCACTTTGAATTGAAGAAGAGAAGAAGGAGAGCACTCGATAGTAGAATCTTGAAGGAGTAAAGTTAATGCAGCGGTGAATCTCGAAATTCATCAGGTATTTCAGTTGTTTTTAGAATTTCCATATAATTTGGTGTGCAATTGTACGGAAGGAAAAAATGAATAAATTAAAGGGTCAATCAATTTAGATGAATACAACAGTGAAAATATTAGTGCCATAATAAATTTGTTGTCGCTCGATGAATTGAAATGGGTGAAAGAATCAAAACGTAAGAATTTGGACATTTGGAATGAGTTTCCCTGTTTTGAGAATGCCGAAATCATTAAATTCATTTTGAGCAGATTGAATGATGATATTTTGATTTTGGACAAACCCTACATCATTTCGAAAGAAGTAATTTAAAATCTAACTGGATTATGTAGAGTCAGGGATATACCAAGAAAGAAAGAAATCTAGAATAAAGAAGTTGAAACCCTAACCATAGTTATTGGAGATCAAATGGAACTGATAATCTTGACAATCAAAAACTCTTGTGATAAGGTACATTGTGCATGGTGTATCATATAAAATATTTTTTAGAAATAGGGAAGGAGAAACTTCGGTTGGTGCAGTCTACATCTCACACTAAAAGATAATGGAAGGTCAGGACTTTGACCTGTACAGACTGTTAAAGGATCAACTGATGGAGAATGTGCACTTAACGAAGATGATAGATTACCCTTTCAGGTTTGCTACTCTGGTCATATGTCTGGTAATGTACTTTCTGATTTTTTTACCGATGAACAACAATGTGGTGTGGAAAGTAAATGAACCGGTGTGGAAACAAATCTACACACACTCTAAGCATTTGGCTAATTGTGATAAAGAATTTGAAAATTTATTTAAGAGTTTTCTAGGAAAGTTTGGCTCAGTTGGTATTTCTCTTCTGGTAAGAGAGCTTGAAGTTGGTTCCTCTTCTGGTGGGATGGAGAGAAAGAAGAAAAGAGAGAAATAAATTGTTGTATGTACTCCTCTGGAATGCAAGATTCAAAAAATTGAAGGGAAAGGAAAGAAATAGGAAATTGTGGATATACCAGATGAAGAATCTAATGAAGAAACTGAGGAAATATAGGGAAAAGAGTAGGATTCAGCTAGATCAGAACAAGAAAAGGAAATGACAGAATAAAGTGAAGAAGAAGATTACTTGACAAAAGAGAAGTTGCAACAGCTTATTCACAAGGAAGGTGGAATGCAGAAAATTGCTCAGTTATGGTCTATCAGACCCTCATATGATCAGGATATGATTTTAAGTGTAATAACTTCTTGTGTTGTGCATAGGCAGATCTAATTGGAGAGTTTACAAAATATTTTACCTAAAGAAATGATTGAATGCATTAGGGAAACTATGGAATCGGAGTTTCAAAACAAAGAAGGAGAAGTAATCTCTCATTTGAAGGAATAGTTCATGCTATCACTCACCAAGTTGAAAAAGAGGATGAATGAGTTGAGGCAATGTATAAGTGTAGCAAATAACATCTACAACTATTGCATCTGTTGGACTCATGCAGTTGGGAAATAAAAAGATAAGTTGGAGAAAATTGAAACATAATTGAATGGGATTGGAAAAAAATTTAATATGTTTCAGGATCAGGATGGTACAATCAAGTAAATAATTCAAGAGCTACAGTCTGAGCACACAAAATTTCAGCTCACTAAAAACACACTTGTGGACACTTTTTGGAAAGTGAAGGACCTAACTGAATGCAAACTGGAATAGATGGTTGAGATACTAAGGAAAGGTGAAAAATTAGAGGATGTGATTACAATTCTTGAATCCCTCACTGAGATTGTCAATAGGACATCTAAGAATAACAACATGATCATAATCATTGGGATTGCAATAGAAGCTTGGAAGAAATTCCTGTTGGAGATGAAGGAGAATTACAAGATAATTTTCTAAGTAGTTGTTGTTCTTTTTCAAATTTTGAAATTTTTTTTGAATTTTTGGTTATATTTCTAAAGGGGAGATTGAACATGTGTTTTGTCAGAATAAGGCTTCAATATTTTTCATTGATTTCAAAGGGGGAGAGAAAGAAATTAAAAATGCCTCATCAATCTAAGGGGGAGCTATGTTTTGAAATTTTGAAGTTTGGCAGCATACTCATATTGGTTTTGACACTTAGTCATTTTTCAGTAAGTGTTGCCATCAATGCCAAAGGAGGATATTGTTGGCATATGGCTTCTAGTGTTGTCATTGATGGAAACCTAAAGTTATTCATCTGTTCCATAGTTTAGTTTTGGTTCATATTGGTAGAACAAAGCGAAGAACATGGCATTCATTTAAACTTGAGTTTGTCGATCAAAGTGCATTATCTGCTTATAAGTTCATGTTGCACATCTCAGGGAAGATCGTCAGGTATCTAGTATACCTTATTCTATAGTTTTGTGCCTACGAATTCATTGGTTTATGATCTAGGAGATCTAGTGCACTAATTTTCTTATTATTTGAGCTAGAAGGCCGACTTGGCAAAATTATCTGTTGCAGATGTTTAAGAAGTAATTGGTTAAATGTTTCTATGTTTGAATTTTTTTTTTGGGTCCTCACTATGCTTTGGCCAACTATGGGTGGTGCGCATTTAAAGAATTAGCTATGGATTTAAGCCGATAGTTGAAAAGTATTTTATGTTTTATGTAAGCCAACATATGAATGATCAAATCTTTGATAATAGATATGCATATAAGATTGGTAATATCATTTTGGAGAAGCGAATATGTGGTATGAGAATTATATTAGTGTGTGGTGCGAATTCATCTGTGCATGGATTTGAGATGCGAATTGCAGATCAGAGCAGAGCGAGGAGTAGAATCAGACAAAAGGTCAAAAATATGATAGATGATCCTAACCAGAACTGTAACCTGGCATAAGTAGATGCTACTAATTCATTTCAATCCTTCAGATGGTTTTAATCTAAAATTTTGTAAGGCGGTGAGCCTTCTACTTTGAGCAATGAGCTCTAGGCAATGTGCCTGAATGCAAGTGCATTCCCTTTTGTATAACTTATATTTGAGTACTCAAACTATGGATTGACCTCCACCATGGTTTTTCCCCTAACAGGGTTTCCACGTAAAAATCCTTGTGTTATGGTGTTTTGGATGATTACTTTGTCTTTTTTCATCCTTCTTTTGATTTAATATTAAAATGGTTTAGATATCAGATTGATAATTGTCAAATTTGCAGAACATTGATTCACCCCCCTCTTAGTATTCCCTTGAGTCCAACACTCCCTAGTCCTTGAAAACCTTCAAACACATCAAACCCCACCAGATCTCACTAAAACAAACTGTTTCTAGCCTTTTTCAAAACAAATTCTTCAATCTGCTACTTCAACCCATGCCTTTTAGGCCTGAATTCATGCATTATATACTTGCTTGTCATTTAAACTTTCATTAATGAAATTATATATTAACTTATATGTTTATATTATTTCCCTCTTGTAGGAAACACCTAGAGTGAGCAGGGTGTAGTGTTGTCTATACTTTGGAGGCATAATGGTATATAAGGGAAAGGTAATTGAACTCAAATTCGATTGAATTAAGATTTTTAAGATCTTATAGTGATTATACATATGTCGACATAGATTTGTAGTTTCATATACTTGTCATTTTTATGTATAGGCAATTATGAGCTCCACATCCTTGTTGCCAAGTGTCACAACGCCTGAAGGAGTAGGTGTTGGAACACTTGAAGGAGTAGGTGTTGAAACACCTCAGGGAGGAGGTGTCGAAACACCTGAAGGAGATAAAGAAAAAGAGATGCCTAAAGAGGTATGTGTTTATTTTATTTTGTGTTTGGTAAATATGTTAGTATTACTGGCAATTGTATGCTAACTTGTATCAATTTGATGTTTATGTTCACATATATAGATTGGCATTGCAAAAGTTGGCATGATTGATTCTTTGAGATGGGCATATTCTAGGACTCCTGACGGTTTGAAGAGACGTATATATGAGGTAATCAAGATTTCAGTTATAATTCAATGTATATTAATTTTGATGTTAATATTTGATTTTAAATTATATAATATAACTAATCTCAATTATGGTTTGAATTTTTCTTGTGCAGTTACCTTTAGATCCAAAGAGTGCTTCAAAGAGGCTCCATTTTGATGATCCACTAGTAGTTTAGGATGAGATAGACATTTTGGAATGTATATTTTGAATAGATATCGAGATGGCATATGCCACATTTTGTAAAACTTTGTTTGAGTTGGCGTTGATGCCATTTTTGTATATGGAAATACACTTGATTATTGGATAATTTGATATATATAAGTTGAGAATCGAAATAATTTGTTTGTCATGTGCATGTTTAAACTATTCAAAAATTTAATCTTGAGCAATGGTTAAATATCAATGTATAATAGCATAAAAAACAATGGTTATATTATATAGTTGACAATAAAAAATATTGAATATTGGTTAAATTATATCATATATTACTTAGTTATATTATGGTTATATTATATAGTTTAAACAACTTTGAAGACAAGAACAATGGTAAAGTTTAACATTTCAACTTTAAATTTTAAATACACAAATTTCATTGTCTCACACTACATATTTCATATTGCATTATCATTACATATTGAAATTCAAAAAATATCATAGTTTTATGTTGATAAACATGCCAAAGTGATGCAGAGCAAGGTGGAAAACTCTCAACAAACCAACTACCCTTTAATATTCCTTCCACAAAACACCATTGGAGAGTCATGAGAAGGTTACATGAGCTGTAAATCTACAATCATCTTCCAAAGAAACACTCAACAACACTCCAAAACTCAAAACCCTCACTTTTGACAAGTTTCAAGGGGGGTTTATTCAAAACCTCACCTCCAGACCTTTCCTCACTATTTAAATGCCTCCAACACCTTCAAATATGTCTTCCTTTTCTTAATTAACTCTTACAAAGTGCTTCCACAAGAGTTAGGTCTCACTACCTACTCTTAACCTCCAAATTTGACTCAAAACACACGTTCTTGACAACTAGGCATCATGCCCAAACCCCAAAATGAAAACCTTTGCTCCTGAAATCATGAAAACATGCCCCCTACATCTAATTATGCCATTCCACTTAGTTACAATAGAATATAGTGGGTGGAAAATACATTTGGTGGAGATTCTCACACTGCCCCTATGCAAAAAGCATGAATTTAGGCCTAGGAGACATAGCTTAAAGTAGCAGATTAAAGAAATAGTTTGGAAGAAGGTTAGAACCTAGTTTTTTTCATGTTATCAAGTGGATTTTTATGTGATATAAGGTCTAAAAAGGCAGGGTAGGTCATTTGGATGTTGGGGCTTGAAGCCCTAGTTGAACAAAGAGTGAAAATGGGTGAAATTAAGAGGTTTTAAGAAGGAAATGTGTGAGAAATTTTGGGGAAGCATAATTTGAAGGTGAATTAAGTTTGTGCAAGGTGAAATAAGAATGTTTGAAAATATTTTTAGGTTGAATGAGGTCTGGAGATGGGTTTTTCAATAAACCCCTGCTTATTTGGTGAAAAATGAGGGTTTCATGAAAGAGGGTCTTAGCAAGCAAGTTTTGACTTAGTGTTTGAATAATTTGTGGTTTTGGAATCATTTTGAGGACTTTCCAATGGTATTTTGAGTTTTAATAAATATTGAAGGAAATTTTCTTTGTTATAGTGGGCTAATTGGAGCCCCTTTTCAAGCGTTCAAGGTCAGTTTGATGGTATGGTTCCAAAGTAAGTTCAAGGTTAGTTTGGATAGTTGTGGAAGTCCATGTAATTGCATCATAAATGATATTATTCATGACCAAAAACATTAAGACACCCTAACCACTAATTGGTGCAGGGGCACCAAGAGCATTATATGCAAAACTTGACAATTGAGGTCTTTTGGTTGTTTAGGGGTATTTGAGTCTTTTTGTTCAAACAATAAGGTCATTTAGACCATTTTATGATGTAATTAGTCCTTTTATAGGTCTTTAGGTGGTTGGAAGGTCTAAGTTGCAACATATTGCAAAATTGTGTAAAAGTTGTCAAAATTGCAACTTATTGTCAAATGGTGGAAGATCAAGAGTCATCTTGTTGTAATTCGTGGGAAAATTAGTTGAAATTTTTTTAGTCATTTTTTGAATTCCTTTAAAAGGCCTTGTGAACGTTTGAAGAGAGATTAGCATGATGCCCTAGTTAGCAAATTTTTGCATTTTGGGTGAAATTAAGTGGTTTGAGAATGGAAATGGATTAAATCCTTGGGGGCAGTAGGTTTTTATGGAATTTTGAGCATGTGTAGACCTAATAAGGGTTGTTTGATGTATTAGTTGAGTGATTCAAGTGTGGTAAGGCATACTCTCAATAAATCCTCTTCGAAAAGAGTGTAAATGAGGGTTTTGGAGTTAGGTTTTTAGGAGAGAATTTCTCTAACAAAGAATGTTGGTTTTGGGGGTTTTGTAACCTGCTAATAGATTTTCCATAGGTTTAGGGAGGTGGAAGGAAGTTTTGAGTATACTTGCTTTGTATATTTGACCTATTTGAGGTCTAGGACAACATAAAAGTTGAGTTTTTGGTTGATTTTGTTTTTATTGGGTGTAATAAGATCATCCATGACCATTTAGAGTAATTTAGAGTTAGTTTAAATTGATTTTGGGTCATTTGTCAAAAAATGTAAAAAGTTGTCAAGTTGCTAAAATGTTGTCAAACAACTTTTGCAAGAAAGTGCAAAAATTAAGTTTTATTAAAAAATTGATTAAAAAGTGGTTGTAAATGGTTGAGACACACATTTGAATGGGTAATTTTATGGTAGGAATGGTCCTCTTAGGAACCGAAACACGCAGAATCACTCCGAGCTACATTCAATTGGCACAATCCCTTAAGAGTCCAAAGTGCAAAATGGCTGCAAACTTCAACATGCTTGTATTCAGACATCGTGACACTTAGAAATTTATATTATAATTCTATGGGATCATGTTGGTCCCCTCTACAATAACCTCTCACGGTTTTTTCTATCTTAGAGGCCTTTTCTCGTAGTGGCAAATTCCCGCTTGAGGAAAAAGTTGTCAAATGCAAGTAGTTGAAAGTTGCAAAGTGGTGCAACTTTCGTTCTGCAACTCATGTGACCAAATAGACTATTCTGATGCACCTTGATGGGTATTTTTAATCTATTAATTATCCTCTTTCACATCGAAACATGCGAAATCACTTTGAGCTACATTCAACCGGCAGAATCCCTTAAGAGTCCAAAGTGCAAAATGGCTGCAAACTCCAGCATGTTCATATTTAGACATTGTGATGCTTAGAAAATTTTTGTCTAATCCTATTGGATTGTATTGGGCCCCTCTATAATAACCTCTCTTGGTTTTTTCCATCTCAGAGGCCTTTTCCCGTGGTGGAGAATTCTCACTTTAGGAAAAAAATTTCAAATGCAAGTAGTTAAAAGTTGCAAAGTGGTGCAACTTTCATTTTGCAACTCGTGTGACCAAAAAAAATGTTCTGATACATCTGGGTGGGTATGCTTACACTAGGCATGGTCCTCTTTCTCACCAAAACACGCGAAATTGCTTCGAGCTACATTTAACTGACATAATCCCTTAAGAGTCCAAAGTGCAAAATGGATGCAAACTTCAGCATCCTCATATTCGGACATCGTGATGCTTAAAAACTTCTCGTCTAAGCCTATGGAATTTATTTTTTCCCCTCTACAATAACCTCTCTCATTTTTCACTATCTCGGAGGCCTTTTCCCGTGGTGGTGAATTCTCGCTTGGGAAAAAAAGTTGTCAAATGCAAGTAGTTAAAAGATGCAAATTGGTGCAACTTTCGTTATGTAGCTCGTATGACCAAACAGACTGTTCTGATGCATCCGGGTGGGTAATTTTATGCTAGGCGTGGTCCTCTTTCACATCTAAACATTTGAAATTGCTCTAAGCTACATTCAACCGACAGAATCCCTTAAGAGTCCAAAGTGCAAAATGGCTGCAAACTTTAGCATCCTCGTATTCGGACACCATGATTCTTAGAAACTTCTTGTCTAAGCCTATGGGATCGCATTGGTCCCCTCTACAATAACCTCTCTCATTTTTCACTATCTCAAAGGCCTTTTCCCATGGTGGTGAATTATCGTTTGGGGAAAAAGTTGTCAAATGCAAGTAGTTGAAAAATGCAAAGTGGTGCAACTTTCATTCTACAACTGGTGTTACCAAACAAACTATTTTGACACGTCCGATTGGGTAATTTTATGCTAGGCATGGTCCTCTTTCACACAAAATAATGTGGAATCGCTTTGAGTTACATTCAACCGGCACAATCCCTTAAGAGTCCAAAGTGCAAAATGGCTGCAAACTTCTACATGCTCGTATTCAAACACTGTATCGATTAGAAAATTTTCGTATGAGCCTATGGGATTGTCTTGGGCCTCTCTACAATAACCTCTCTTGGTTTTCACTATCTCAGAGGCATTTTATCGTAGTGGCGAATTCTCGCTTGGGGAAAAAGTTGTCAAATGCAAGTAGTTGAAAGTTGCAAACTGGGGCAACTTTCATTCTGCAACTCATGTGACCAAACAGACTATTATGATGCATCTGGGTGGGTAATTTTACACTAGGAATGGTAATTTTTCTTTTGCAATGAAACATGTGGAATCACTTTGAGCTACATTCAACCGCCAGAATCCCTTAAGAGTCCAAAGTGCAAAATGACTCAAACTTCATCATGCTCATATTCGGACACCGTGACGCTTAGTAACTTCTTGTCTAAGCCTATGGTATCGCGTTGGGATTCTCTACAATAACCTCTCTCAGTTTTCTCTATCTCAAAGGAATTTTCCTATGGTGGCGAATTCTCACTTGGAGAAATAATTGTTAAATGCAAGTAGTTGAAAGTTGCAAAGTAGTGCAACTTTTGTTCTACAACTCGTGTGACCAAACAGACTATTCCAACACATCTAGGTGGGTATTTTTATGCTATGCATGGTCCTCTTTCACATTGAAACACACAGAATCACTCTTAACTACATTCAATCGATAGGATCCCTTAAGAATCCAAAGTGCAAAATGGCTTCAAACTTTAGCATACTCATATTCGGACACTGTGATGCTTATAAGATTCTAGTCTGAGCCTATGGTATTGTGTTAGGCCCCTCTATGATAACCTCTCTCATTTTTTTCTATCTTGGAGACCTTTTCCCATAGTTGGGAATTCTCGCTTGGAAAAAAAGTTGTCAAATGCAAGTAGTTGAAAGTTGCAAAGTGGTGCGACTTTCGTTCTGCAACTCGTGTGACCAAAAAAATAGTTTTGATGCATCCAAGTGGGTATTTTTATTCTAGGAATGGTCTTCTTTCACACCGAAACATGCGGAATTACTCCGAGCTATATTCAACCAACACAATCTCTTAAGAGTCCAAAGTGCAAAATGGCTACAAACTTCAGCATGCTCATATTCAAACACCATGATGCTTAGAAACTTATCATCTAATTCAATGGGATTACATTAGACCCCTCTACAATAACCTCTCTCATTTTTTTCTATCTCGGAGGCCTTTTCCCGTGATGGTGAATGCTCACTTGGGGAAAAAGTTGTCAAATGCAAGTAGTTGAAAGTTGCAAAGTGGTGCAACTTTTGTTCTGCAACTCGTGTGACCAAATGGACTATTTTGATGCATTAGAGTGGGTAATTTTACACTAGGCATGGTCTTCTTTCACACTGAAACACACAGAATTGCTTCGAGCTACATTCAATCGACAAAATCCCTTAAAAGTCCAAAGTGCAAAATGGCTGCAAATTTCAGCATGCTCATATTCAAACACTGTGATTCTTAGAGAATTCTCGTCTGAGCCTATGGGATTGAATTGAATCCCTCTACAATAACCTCTCTCGGTTTTCTCTATCTCAAAGATATTTTCCTGTGGTGGTGAATTCTCGCTTGGGGAAAAAGTTGTCAAATGCAAGTAGTTAAAAGTTGCAAAGTGGTGCAAATTTTGTTATGCAACTCCTTTGACCAAACAGATTATTTTGATGCATCCAGGTGGGTATTTTTACATTAGGCATGGTCCTTTTTTTCACCGAAACATGCGGAATCGCTCCAAGCTACATTCAACCTACAAAATCTCTTAAGAGTCCAAAGTGCAAAATGATTGCAAATTTCGGCATGCTTGTATTTAGAAATCATGACGCTTAGAAAATTCTCATCTAATCCTATGGGATCAAGTTGGGCTCCTCTAGGATAACCTCTCTCTATTTTTTCTATCTCAAAGGCCTTTTCCCATGGTGGGGAATTCTCGCTTAGGGAAAATTTGTCAAATGCAAGTAGTTGAAAGTTACAAAGTGGTGCAACTTTCTTTTTGCAACTCGTGTGACCAAGAAAACTATTCTGATGCTTCTGAGTGGGTACATTTATGCTAGGCATGGTCCTCTTTTGCACCAAAACACATGGAATCGCTCTAAGCTACATTCAACCGACACAATCTCTTAAGAGTCCAAAGTGCAAAATGCTTGCAAACTTCATCGTGCTTGTATTATAACACCGTGATGCTTAGAAAATTCTCGTCTGAGCCTATGAGATTTTTTTGGGCCCTTTTACAATAACCTCTCTCAGTTTTTTCTATCTCGGAGGCATTTTTCTCATGGTGGTGAATTCTTGCTTGGGGAAAAAGTTGTCAAACGCAAGTAGTTGAGTGTGTAAAAATGACTTTTTAGCCATTCCACCCATTGTATCCTACTGTAACTCAGTGGAATGGAATAATTAGGGGTAGGGAAAATATTTGCATTTTTTCTAGATCAGGGGAGGCGATTTGAGTGGTTTTGTGTGATGCCCTAGTTGGCAATTTGATGAGTTTTGGTGAAATTGAGTGGTTTAAGAGTGAAGATGGTTGAAATCCTTTGGGGCAGCAGTTTGTGAGGGACTTTTAAGCATGTTCATGTTCTTTTAAGAATTTTTTATGCTTTGTAAAGGTGTTATGAGTTGTGGGAATATTATTTTCAATAAAGCCACCCTAAACTTGCTAAAAATGACGGTTTTGTAAAAGTGGGCTTAAAGGAGCAGTTCTCAGTTTAAAGATTATGGATTTGGAGCTTTTGTGGTCTGGTAAATGATTTTCTATAGTTATTTGGTATGGGAAGATAGTTTGGAGTATATTTTCTTTTAAAATTTGGCCTAATTGGCCAATTAGGACACCGTAGTAGCCTTGTTTTGTTGGTGTTAGTACAAAGTGACCTGGTGTGTTTTTGTGATATGTTTTTGAAGGATTAAAAGGGTGTCTGAAAAGGTGAGTGGCTTGAGAGTTGGAAGTAAGATTTGCAAGATTTTGATGGGTGTTTTAGCACTTCTCAACACAGGTAATGCATAGGCGCATCACCTCTCTTGAAAGGAAATCTCCAACAACAAGTTGTTGAAAATTACCCCAAGGTCTCTCGGGTGTCAAGTCATGACATGCATGGAATATCTCAGTTGTTTGATGTGATTTTTCTAGTAAACATAGGGAAGACTTACATGAGTTAAGTTGGGAAGAATTGATTTGTTTGATGGATTTTTAAGATGGGGAGCTATTGCACAATTGTTATAGGTTCAAACACCAATCTAAAACTCCTATTTTAGCTTTAGATTTGGCTTTACAATGTGGAATGAACCTTGTTCAAAGTCACTAAAAAAAGGGGAAAAAGGGTAGGGAAGTGAAGAGGTTCTTGGATTTGAAACTAGCGATGAATAGTAATAATGGAGGTTGCTATAGCAGGCTAGCCTTCCCAAGACTTAGTTCCACTTAACCAAGAAAGTCTACATTATCATGAAACTAGTGCAATATTCTAAGGACTACATATTTCAGATTTTCATTCACCATGAGCATGAATAAAGAGATGATATTTAAGTGCAACAATAATATAAATTTTAGACTAACTTTGCATAGTTGTATATCATCAATATGCAGCAAAAAGTATGAACTAAGAAGAGGTCAACACCATAGCAATCTCTAACATCAATGAACAACATCCAACTAATCTACTAAAGAAAATTGAAACACAAAACAACTAATTAAATCTACTCTAATTCAACACAAATGAGAAGAAGAAACATGCAACATGAAGTTGGAACTCAAGAATCCACCAAATCATTGAATTTTTATTAACATTCTAGCAACATGTCTTTACAACAACTCAACTCTCTCTTGAAAATGAGAGGATACCCCCTATTTATAGTTTCCCAAAAGTGAAATGAATGGCCAGGATTCACTTTCATTGTGTGGCCCAGATTCATTTTACATTAGGGTTTCACCGACCCCCAAATATATAGCAATTTAGAATTACATTTTGTCTGTTTCCTATATTATCTTCTTGTGGAGCAGCATTGTAGCTCTTTTGTCTTCTAGTTGATTGTTGTTTATTGTGGCTACACTGTGAGGAATTCATCATCTATGGTAGGCTTTCTAGCTTCCTTTTTCGATGTGGCATACTCTACGAATTTGACGATCAATTCCTTGAGCTTGTCCCACTCCATTATGTTGGATTGGATTACCTAAAATGTTAATTTCTTTGATCGACCTATTATTTGTTCCCAATTCTCCATGCACTTGGGTGTAGCCTTGATTATTTTCTCAGACTAAACATAAGCATTGGTGGTGAAGTCAATGAAATCTGTTGTTAGCACATCTTCTAATCTTGTTTCCATCTTCTTATAGAAATACAACATGATCTTTTCAACATCGAGCTCGAGAGTTGGCATCTCGTAATCTATCATTAGGTTGAGGTAGTCCTTTGCAACAGCCCTATCTTCCTTAGCCCACTCTAGATCGAGCCCTACCTCATGGAATACCTGCTCCAAGACTTCCCCTATGTGGTCTATGCTCATTTTCTCGGTCTCCATGAGCCACTAATCAGCCTTTGTTAGACCTAAATCCTTTCCCCATAATTTATCGGGAATCTCGAGGATAGCCTCGATCTTTGGATAAGTGATCCTTTAAAGTTCCATGAAGTCCAGGAAAATATTCTCGGTGCCCTCCAATTATTTTTGTAACTCCCAAAAAAAAATTATTGTTCGAACGACATGACTGATGCCCATATCACCATTATATATTACCTGTCGAAACCAATCTTTAGTAACCTTCATCCAACTCTTTCTCTTTTCTAGCTTACTGATGTTCTCTTCTGATAGCAATAATGGGGGAGCTAACAATGTAGTGGGGAGCTCTTCGGTTCAAAACCATTGTTGAATGTAGGTTGTTAGATCTTCCACATGTGCATTTAGCTCCTCCTTAGAGGTCTTATCTTTGTGCATGATGGTGGCATTAGACCCTTGAAGATGGTCAATTTTTTATTTTCTAGTAGTTGTCCCCAGATCAATGGTAGAAACATTATAGATTACCCTCTCCTCACCCATCACTGGGGTGGCAATTTTCACTATCCTTGATCCAAATGCATCCATTGTCAGATGAGATCTGACCCTTGGTTTCTTTTCCTTCTTTGTGTTGATTTGGGCTCAAGCCAAGATGGCTTCTAGCCTTTCCTTTGGATCTACTGGGGTTGGGATCTTCTTCTCTAGTTTCTTCTCGAGTCATTCGGGTATCTAGGATTCCCTTTCTAGTGATTCATGACCACCTTCTTCCTCATGGGTGCGTTGGATTTGCATTTTTTTATCACCAGAAGTTTCCTGCTCTAGCTTTTCTCCTTCTTCTTCATCTAAATCCTGAATGAACATTGTTTCTTTTCCCAAAGATTTAGCTGTTGTATGTTCCTTGGGGATGTCCTTCCCCTTAGAAATTATTTCTTCTTCCTTTTCCTATTTAGACCCAAGCTTTTCATGATGCTCTACTTTTGGGCTCTTTCTTGTCTCAACCTCTTCTTGAGGCTTGTCTTCTTTCTTTTCTCTCTCTTTCTCCTCTTGTTCTTCTAAAGGATGCATCTCTTTATCATGATTTGGGCTTAGATCTTGCTCCCTTGTTGGAGGTTCAGTATCCTCCATTTCTTCATCGGTATCTTTCTCTTCAACGACAGGTTGCTTCTCAATCTCCTCTCCAACATCTTTGAGTTGTTGGTCCAACTCTTCTTCGAGCTTAGGATCAAAATTCTCCACAATGTACTTTGCACTTAGCTCCTCATCATCTTCCTTGAAGGATTGTGTTTCCTCCTCCTCGTGAACTACTTCATCAATTACAAGATATTGATATGGGGGATGCTCATGGTAGTCATCTACCTCTTCTTCCATTTTCTTGCTTGCTTATTTTTGTTGCCTATCCAATTCCTCAGAGATTTGCATGGTTTCCTCCATCGAAGGAGGCTCAGTAGGAGGATGAGGGATGGGGACACCAGTTATATCTTAAGCCAGGGCGACCTACACTGCAGGATTTACAAACATTCCAGAAAGCTCTGAGGGCATATTCTGCATGTACTTAGAAAAGGCTTCTGGAAGGGTGAGTGTGGGCATTGGAATTATAGCAGGAGGGTTGATGATGGATACATGGACGAGGAAGAGAGTGAGGAAGTGGTGGTATATGAGGAATCCACAACTATGATCTGAGCGACAAGAGAAGTAGAGGAAAGGTGGACTGAAATGTCTACTACAGGCGGAGCTATGAAACAGGCGAAGGTGTAATAGTGGTAGTAACTTTCGATGCAGCAAGCATTGTAGGTGGAGACCTCAGTTGTTCTTATCCTTCATGGAGCAGGCCCTCCTAAATGGTGAGCATCCCTATGAAACTGCCCAATCTCCTTGACCTTTTGGAAGTTTCAACTTTTGAAGCCTTCCCCGAAGTCTCCTTAGATTTGGGTTGACGCTCAGTAGCCTCCTTTCTCTTCTTAGACCATGTATTAGGGGGGAGATGTTGTAGTCTCTCCAATTGGGGCAGCATTGGTAGAGGCATTTTCAATCTCCCCTTCTATTGTATCTTCAAGTTCCCCATATGTTAGTGTCACTCCTTGCAACTTTAGTTGGGAAATCTGCCCATCAATCCATTGTCTAGTCCTTGCCTCAACAGGCTTTGTTAGAATATCGAGGCCATTGACCTCTTCTTCATTCCAGTCAATTAACACCACTGGTAGGTTGGAAAAAGCGTTATACCTTGGGTCCACTACTGTGTTTTCTTCTTCAACTACCTGTTTTGGTACTGGGAACAATTTTACTACCTTGAAGAAGTATGTTGTCATGTGCATGTATTGCCACATACGCACCTCCTTGTCATCTTTGCAGTTGACCCAAAAGTATTCAACATTATGTAGGTGGGCATATTTGATTCCAACCATCTTCTTAAGCTTTCCATATGAATCCATTCGTGGTTGGGCAGTGTGGAGCCTTAGGTTATATTCGTTTAACTCCTTATCAGAGTACTCTACACACTGAGACGTGTGAAGTTCATACATTCCTTGGCCAAAGGAGAGGGGATAAGGTATCCCCGCTCTATGATTGTCACTTAGGAGGGTGTGTGCATGTTGCAGCTACCTAGATATTTCAAGCAATATCAACCGGTCATTTGGGTACCAGGGCAGCTTATATGGTTTCTCAGAGAAACCCTCAACTCGAATGTAGGTGAACTTTGGAAATTGTATGAATAGGAAGCTAAAGTTGTGGATAAAAGCGTTAGCAATGTGCAATACCCTTCTTTCACCCCCAAGAATTTTTATGATATGGCCTATAAAGGCATCGTTGACTCTGTAGTAGTCCCTCTTGAAATTCTTGTATTGGAGTTGAGCGTACTTGTCATACACCTTTAGCTCCCTTTCTAGAGTTGGGTTTGGTGCCACAAATAATCCCCTATATTGGGTGTTGGTTCTCAAAAATTCAGGTTTGAACCACGAGAGGTTGCCAAGCTCTCACAACATTTTTGGCCAACGTACAAGGCCAATTGACATAATTGAACCTTCTGCTCTTCAGGCTCTGCTAAACCTAGGTGGATGCACCTATGTGAATAATATAGATTTAAAATGTATTTCTTGCTCAAACAATCTATTCACAATGGCAATTGGAAGTGAATAGATAAAATCACTACAACTAATCCTACTGCATAAAATAAATAATTTGAATATGTTGTTTATTATGAATTTTATCATTTGGGTTGTGATAGATCAATGCCTTCTATCCACATGGGCAATGGAGTCAAAAATCAGAAATTATGTGTTTTTCCCTCTTTGTCTTAATTCAAGTTGTTAGGCACTTTGAAATATGAAACTATATGACTGGCATAAAACTTCATTAATTTATGACTTGCATAAATTGTGCTAGAATGTTTTCTTACCAGGTTCTCCTTCAACAATCCAAAAGAAATCCTAAATCAATGTGACTTGTTTAAAGAATTTAATTATGACTTGCAGACACCAGTTAACCAAACCACAAAAAGTGAAAAATGCACTGTGATAAATCAAACATATGCTTGATACATTGATTTAAATGATTTAAAACTTCAATTTGGAGACAATCCAAATAATAAATTTAAAAGTTATAGCATCACAACAACTTAATACAGGAAGGGTTTCACCAATTAGAAAATAGTTTGTCCATTGATATGCTTCAAAAGGGCCTGTACATTATTTGTATTCCATGTTTTATTCTCTAAAAAATCTAACACCTACAGTTAAACTACTACCTCCTCTTTAACTAATTTTTTCAATTAATTTATATAGCATATCTCAAGGTTCGCAACCTTTCACTTTCCTATTACAACCGCTTGTATCCATTGACAGAAATTAAAATATTTAATTGAGTTGCCTCATTGGCAAATTAAATATTTTTACATAGTTCTGTGTTTTATTTCATCTTAATACTTTGACCGCTCTATATTTTATATTTCCCATGGCTTTAATTACTTTCACCACTCTACCATGGTCAACCTTATCTCCTTGTGTGGTGTGGCGGTGTTTGACTTTGGCTGCTCCATCACTATTCCTATCTATCATGCTACCGCCATGGTTATCTCCATGTTTATCGCTTTCTTACCGCTCAACCGTGGGCTTCATTGTGACCCTTGATGGTTCTGTGATCTGACTATCACCGCTTCACTTCTTCCACCTACTGCTCAACCAGAGACTTCACTTTTGTTATCGGCGGTACCGTGGGGCTTTGACTTTGACCGCTCCCCTATCTCTTATCCCCTTATCGCTCAACCACGACTTCACTCTTAACCTCTGGGATTATGGCGGTGACTGTCTTTGCCACTTCCTCCACCATCTGCTACCCTTTACCGTGCTACCGTGGTCATTGGCTTGACTTCCATCAATACCGCAATAGCCACCTTAATTGCCAGCCTCCATCCACCGCAGTCATTGTGGTATCTTCTCTGATCGGTCATGGTGTAGCGGTAACCGTCTGCACCGCTTCTCTCTCTGCCCGCTGCGCTATTGTGGTCTTCATTCTAACTGTCTATGGTGCCACGGTAACTATTCCCTGACCGATGGATGTCCATCATGTAACCGTCGATCTGCCAATGACTGTTTGCAGTGTAGTGGTAAGGGCTATTGTGACTACCCTTAACCGCTCATCGTGATACCACGAGCCACTTTGAAAAAGGCTATGGTAAAATGATAAAAGATGTTAGCCATGAAAAGTGAAAAATATGGCAATGGAATGGGTATAAGGCACTTTAGCATTATAAATGGTGAAAAGAATGTTTTTTAATGAAAAAGACGATAAAATACTAGGTTCAAGTGAATAACAAGATCTTAGAATTCTGATGAAATTTTTGAGTCTAACAGTGGCTCATGTTGGGAATGAGTGATTTTGCAAATCACTGCAAGAATCCATAATATCTCTGGGAGAGTAGACCAAGAAAAGGATGGAAAAATGAGAGATGGAAAATGGAGGATGGGAAAACCCTATACTACCGTACATGGAAAGAAAATAGACTTTTCAACAAGGGAACTTCTAAGAATGTCCATGTACTAGCAAGTCCTGACCCCTTCAAAATTCCTAAAACTATTGTGCATGGAAAAGAAGTTTAAAGAGGCTTGTTTAAGAATTGTTCATGCACTGGAAATCCTTAATCCTCTGTATTTGCTATGGTTTAAAATTCAAACCACAAAGGATGGCCCCAGGCCACCCAAAAGAAGAGCCTGTACTTTCCTTTGTCATAGATTTTATTCTGATTTAAGCTCATCAGGTTTCTTTTGAAATTGTCCATTCCATTTGCCCTGCAACATGCACTGTCATTAAAAACTTTCAGGAAGTCATTGTATTCAACCTAACTCATATTCATTTCACCACTCTGCATTTCATCATTCTTATTATCATATGAAAAATCTTTGTCATCTTCAGCATACAAAGTGTATCCACATTCAATAAAACATTCATAGGCTTGCTCATTATCATATGTTGTTGAATGATCCATCAATTGTACTAGGACCTGAAAATCTTAATGCTTCACATGGGAATCTACAAATTTTATCTCATCAACATCTTTTGGAACAATCAAATTATAATTACTTTCCATTTCTTTTCTATCATCAGTTGGCATTGACACATACCTCTGATCCATACAATCCTCTTTATACATACTTAAATCAAAAAATATTGAACATTCATCATCACTAATATGCAAACCAGTATCCTTCTCTTGTAGAAAAAAATTATTCAAATCACATACCTCTTCTTAGACAAACATGGATCTTTGATCTACTTCAAATAATTCCTCATCACTGTGAGAGATGCACATGGGGTCATATGAATTGTTACATAGTATCTTCACTATCAAAGCAAATATATGTTGGACCCAAAAATTTAGAACCATCTTTGTGTGCATATTTTTGGTATTCAAGAGTTAACAAATCTGAAACTTGTTCACTACTGAGTGAACAGGTCTCTGCTTCCATATCTTCTACCATGTCTCCAACTTCTTGATCTTCATAAGAACTACAACAATCACCCTGTTGTAGATCAACATCCACAATTTCATCTTCACCATTTTAATCACAATCTATTATGCAAGAGAGACTCTCCATATGTTTATTTTTGGATGGCATGATATCTTCTTCTAATTCAACTTCTAAAACATTGTTGATGTACTCCCCAAACATTGTCCCAAGTATGGAATCAATAAATTTATTCACTACATCAAAGGCACACTTTTTTTATGACTCTGACCAATAAACTGATTCAGGCTCTGATACTCTTAGAAATTGTGCAACAAACATGGGTCTTGTAGGCCAATAATGAGGAGGTAATTGCATATAGATGTTTGGCATCCTATTGTATAAAGAGTTTGTATCTTCTCCATATTTCCTTATGTTAACGAAGGCTTCCCAAAGACTTTTGCTTCTTTCTTGAATATAAATATACTCATCAAAAGTGTTTTGCTGTGAATAGAGTATATTACCTTTATTGCCAAAGTTCTCAATTGCATCATGTGGTGTCCAAGATCTACTGGGATTTGTGTATTCAGTCTCACTGCCTAATGGACTATTTGGTGATGTATTTGGAGCACATTCGACTCCCAACTACAATAGTCGATGGTTGACTTGTAGTATTTTTTGTTTCCATTGTAGTGTTTGTTGCTCCAATTCTTTCAACTTTGTTATTGACTGTTGCCTTCTCTCTTCTTCTACCATCTTGAAAAGATAATTGACCAAGTGTTATTTTTCCATAATATCTATGCATTATTTATTGAAATGAAACAGATTCACCACCTACTTTTCCCAAAAGTAGGAAACTGAAATGGATTGTTTTGGTTTGCCCTAGTGGACTCTCCAAAAAAAAAAGTAAAAATTTGTTGACTCTATAAATGGATAGGCTGAAAAAACTTTCCTAAGTATAGTTCCCCAGTAGAGTCACAAAACTGTTGATTCTCAAAAATGCAGGTTTGAACCACGAGAGGTTTCCAAGCTCTCACAAAATTTTTGGCCAACGTACAAGGCCAATTGACATAATTGAACCTTCTGCTCTTCAGGCTCTGTTAAACCTAGGTGGGTGCACCTATGTGAATAAAGTAGATTTAAAATGTATTTCTTGCTCAAACAATCTATTCACAATGACAATTGTAAGTGAATAGATAAAATCACTACAACTACTACTGCATAAAAGAAATAATTTGAATATATTGTTTATTATGAATTTTATCATCTGGATTGTGATAGATCAGTGCCTTCTATCCACATGGGCAATGGAGTCAAAAATCAAAAATTATGTGTTTTTTCCTCTCTGTCTTAATTCAAGTTGTTAGGCACTTTGAAAAATGAAACTATATGACTGGAATAAAACCATTAATTTATGACTTGCATAAATTGTGTTGGAATGTTTTCTTACCGAGTTCTCCTTCAATAATCCAAAGGAAATCCTAAATGCGACTTGTTTAAAAGAATTTAATTTTGACTTGCAGACACCAGTTAACCAAACCACACAAAGTGACAAATGCATTGTGATAAATCAAACATATCTTGATACATTGATTTAAATGATTTAAAACTTCAAGTTGGAGACAATCCAAATAAGAAATGTAAAATTTATAGCATCACAACAATTGAATACAGGAAGGGTTTCAGCAATTCAAAAATATTTTGTCCATTGATCTGCTTCAAAAGGGCCTGTACATTATTTGCATTCCCACTCTTATTCTCTGAAAAATCTAACTCCTACAGTCAAACTACTACCTCCTCTTTAACCGATTTTTTCAATTCATTTATACAGCATATCTCAAGGGTCATGACCTTTCACTTTCCCATTACAACCGCTTGTATCCATTGACATAAATTAAAATATTTAATTGAGTTGCCTCATCAAAAAATTAAATATTTTTATAAAGTTTTGTGTTTTATTTCATCTTAATACTTTGACCGCTCTTTATTTTATATTTCCTATGGCTTTAATTACTTTCACCGCTCCACCACGGTCAACCTTATCTCCTCATGTGGTGTGGCGGTGTTTCAATTTGGCCACTCTGTCACCATTCTTGTATACCATGCTACTACCATGGTTATCTCCATGTTTATCGCTCTCTTACCGCTCAACCGCGGACTTCGTTGTGACCCCCGACGGTTCCGTAGTTTGACTGTCACGACTTTGCTTCTTCCACCAACTGCTCAACCGAAGACTTCGCTTTTGCTTTTGGTGGGACCGTGGGGCTTTGACTTTGACCACTCCCATGTCACTTATCCCCTTATCACTCAACCGTGGCTTCACTCTTAACCTTTGGGGGTATGGTGGTGACCGTCTTTGTCACTTGCCCCACCATCTGCTACCCTTTATCGCGCTATCACGGTCACTGGCTTGACCGTCAACAATACCGCGGTAGCCACCTTAACCGCTAGCCTCTGTCCACTACAGTCACTGTGGTCTCTTCTCTGACCAGGCACGGTGTAGCAGTAACCATCTAGGCCGCTTCTCTCTCCACCTTCCGCATAATCGTAGTCTTCATTCTAACTGTTTGCGGTGTCATGGTAACCCTTCCCTGATTGATGACTATTCACCGCATAACCATCGGCCTACCAATGACTGTCTATGGTGTAGCGGTAAGGGATAATGTGACTAACCTTAACCACTCACCATGATACTGCGAGCCACTTTGAAAAAGGCCACGGTAAAATGGTAAACGACGACGGCCATGAAAAGTGAAAACTATGGCAATGGAATGGGTATAAGGCACTTTAGCATTATAAATGGCAAAAAGAATAATTTTTAATGAAAAAAGATGGTAAAATATTAGGTTCAAGCGAATAACAAGATCTTAGAATTCTAATGAAATTTCTAGGTCTAACATTGGGCATGGTCGGCAAGTAAGTAGACTAGGTATGATCTCATATAGAACTGCAAGGTTTTCTTCATTGCCACAAATTGCTCATGCAAGCAGTTGCTAATCATTCCAACCCAATAAAATATGGTGTCCCATTGGATTATTTCTTCTATGAAATACAACATCCATTCCTGAAAGAAGGCCACGGTTAGGAGGCCCATAACTCTGCTCAAAATGGCTACCAAGTCATGGTAATCCTAATGGAAGTTAGTTCAAAAGAGGTCCTGGGGCACTTTATTAGTGCTACCCCTCTTTTCCTTCAGCCGATACTGATTGATTAGTTTCTTACATTTGACGGGATCAACATCCCACATTTTCTTACCATATTCCTTAGGTGTCTCTTCCATCTGGTTGAAGGTAGGGATGCGAAAGGTCCTCCCTATTGACTTGGCGGACAAGTCAACCAATACATTCCCATCTCTGTCTACTATTCTTTTTGTATCTTCATGATATGCCTCCCTATAGGCCATTACAAGCTCGGGGGATATGAGAGCTGGTGGGAATTCGGCAGCCTTAGCCAACCCACTGCTTCTGATTCTTCTATTATTTTATGTTGTAGGGTTGAGCCAAACCCTTCGCTTAAATTCATGAATGTCAATGTGTCCCAGATTAGTGTCTGAGATCTCTTTCTAGTCTATGGTGACCTTTGAATTGAGGGGTTCCCCTTGGAATTTGTATCTCATTTGATCCTTATCCTCCTTACCCCTTGGTGCCTTGGCGATCTTCTTCCCTTTATCTTTCTTTGTGGCCGGCCCCGAGGACTCGGCAGCTAGTTCCATATATCCTTCAATCAAAGGAGAAGTAAATGATTCAAGCATAAAAATACAAGGAATTTTAGTCAAAATCCTACAAAACAGTGTTAGATCAGATGATTTCTTCACTTAAATATCCTAGAATCTTTTCCAAATCATTGTTATTCGTTCATTCGAAGATGTTAAGGCAATGCGGGCCCAGGAGTGTGGACTTCCCTGGGCTGGCAACCAAGGCTTTTCCATTTAGAACAACATTGGCAAGTCGGCATCCCACAATTTAGGATCCACGTGATCGAAGGATGCCAATCATCATATGTTTAAACCTTAAGGGCATGGGTCAGAAGGTGCGGAAGGACGTGAGGTGTCAATCATTTGGAACGGCCCTAGTGGGATGAAAATTTGGCAAGGGAGGCCCACACGGTTGGGTACGTAGGAGGTAAGTGCATTAAGGAAAGGCGTCGTTGAGAGCCAACAGTCAGAAGGACATCACCCTTTCCCTATTTTTAATTAGTCCTTTGATCGGCGGTGAAATTTGGCGACAAAAGGTCGTCAGAGACCCGCAAGGAATGGTCCACAAGTGTTTTTGCATTAACCACTATCTCGGACGACAATCAGGAGTGCAAGGTCCGAAGGGAAAAGGGATATTATGTGAAGGTCCTTTGGAATGATGAAGCCCAAGAGGAAGTCCTCAAGACTCAACTCACATGGCTCAGGACTTAGTCTTTTTTAATTTTAACCCTAGATGGTTGTTGTAGGGGCAAGACTAGGTAGGTGGATGGACGGGTCACGGAGGCCATTTGAAATGATGGAACCCATAAGAATTTTGCAAGAGGAGGCCCATGCTATCAGAACCGAGAGGGTTGAAGGATCAACCCGTCAAGATTTTTTGGTTTCACAAAGTTTTTAACAACGGAGCAAAAGGGGCATCCCGCAGACCCAGGCCCAACAGAGATGTTGGTCATTTGAAGTTAGAACATTTTGAGGAATGGAAATGGCAGCAACAAGCAGCTTGCAGGCCTGTAGGGAATGAATTCCCTATCTCAAGAATGGTCATGGGGAGGTCAAGTCTTGCACGCGGCCAACGATCGATTTTGAGGGCTTTATCTAAGTTTCAACACATGGGTTTTTCGTGTAGGGGCCCAATTCACTAAGATTTAATGTTTTCTACCCTTTAAAGTCTAACAATTTTTTGAACATGATGAAAAATAAGCATAGGCATGGAAAGGGAAACCCTTCCTCAAGAAATCAAAGAACAAGCAGCTAGGAATGCACAAGGAACGTCCTTGGAACTCGGTAGGCGCGAAGGCGGTGGTGGCTAGGTCGCTCTGAAAAATTCTTCAAAACTCCAAAGGTGAAAATGATAGCTCAAGATGAGCTATTTATAGAAAATTTGGCATTTAAGGCCCTTCATAAATGCTCATACAATAGCGTTGAGGGTTGGTGAATCAGACATTTTGAAAATGACAGCAGGAAGAGCGGAGTCCACTGAGCGGATGATGGTTGAGATTTAGTCGTTTGGGATGGCAGATGGCGAAAAGGGAAAATCTAACTGCAGGTCCTATGAGGTGGGAGGACATTGTGAGACAATTTTTTGGAACAACGAAGAGACCAAGGAAACTTGCATAGGGAGGCCCACAGGGGTGGACCTACACTAGTTGTAAGATGCCAATTTTGAAGATCAAAGGCAAACAGCCAAGGAAATCCCACGAGGACTTAGGACTTTGAAAATTTGAGGGTAGAAAAATATGGTCAACTCAATATGATTCTTCTAGGGTTCCATGACCACTTAGGACACAAAAATATGGGGAACACAAAATGAGGTGAAGAAAAAGTGACTCAGCACAAGCGAAAAAGAGAGGGTCCCCTTTCCAAATGGGGTGTGTGTGCTATAGGCACAACACAAAAAAAGGTGAAGAAGTTGGGTCTTCAGACCTACAAGAAAAATAGTGAAGTTTGAGGAGAATCACCCTTGATAGGGTTTGGAGGAACAAAGGCTTGGTGTATCAGTTGGATTTGTGTTTAGTTGATTGAAGGCCTTCGGTTCTGCATCATCCTATTGCTTATTATTACGCTTTGATAGATTTTTTCCAAGCATCCATAGCTTGTTCAAAAGCACCTGTTTTAAAATTTTAGCCATAGTAGCAAGGCAGTGAATTGATTGATAAAATGCTTTGGTAGATATGTATGAAAAATGTTATAGCATAGACAAGGTAGTGAACTATTTGAAATAAATGCCTCAAAGAAATGTGGTCCCATGGTGATGAAATGCAATGACAAGCACATTGAGACCACATTTCTTTGAGGCATTTTTTTGAACAGTTCACTTCCTTGTCTATGCTATTTCTTATTATTATGCTTTGATAGATTTTTTCCAAGCATCCATAGCTTGTTTGGAAGCACCCATTTTAGGCTTTTAGCCATAGCAGCAAGACAGTGAACTGTTTTATAAAATTCTTTGGTAAACATGTATGAAAATTGTGGTAGCATAGACAAGGCAGTAATTTTTTTGAAAAAATGCCTCAAAGAAACGTGGTCTCATGGTGATGGAATGCCATGACAATCCAAGGAAATTTTCTTGTCATGGCATTCTATCACCATGAGACCACATTTCTTTGAAGCATTTTTTTCAAGCAGTTCATTGCCTTGTCTATGCTATTGCTTGCTATTATGCTTTGCTAGATTTTTTCAAACCATCCATAGCTTGTTTGAAAGAACATGTTTTAGGGTTTTATCCATAGCAACAAGGAAATTAACGGTTTCATATAATGATTTGATAGAAATGTATGAAAAATAAAAGCAACCAGGGGAGGTCCAACAACCACACAACACAACTCCACACAAAAACAACTTTCAAGTGGTAAGTTCTCAAATACGCTTTATCTCAACAATCCTTCTTTATGCCTTATAGCATGGAAACTCACTCAATCGGATATATCTCCTTGGTTTTGTCCTTTCAAATCAAGACCATCAGGGTTTCAAACACCATCAAGGTACTCAACAACATACCACAGCCACTCAATAGGTTACTTTGATACAACTCTCTCAAATCAAGCTTTTAACACCAACTAGGCCTCAAATTAGGTCACTTTTACAAAGGGAATCTACCTTAAACTTTCCCTTTCACTCAAAATTCAATTGGGAAGCTCTCTACAGGTTACCAAACCAAATATTCCATAATTTTCTCTACACTAATTTTATTATGCTTGGTTTGGATCTGCAATAGGAGGCCAGGCGCCGAGACATGAAGGGATGCAACCTGTGATTTTGTATCTGGTGCCTCCGTATCAGGCTTAGATGCCTTTTATTTTGCCTATGATTATGGTGGTTAATATGCTCACTTCGCTACCTTTGCTCCTTACTTTCCTTCTTTGGTTTTGAGCTTTCGAATGGGCTTTTACCTATGCCTATATACCAACCTTTGCCTCTACGCGCTCAGATGCTAGCTCGGATGCTTGCTTTGTTGCTTTACCCACCCATCACTACTTCTATCATCTATCATCCATCCATGTGCATTCTCTCTATCAATGGTTCCCCTTTATGTGACTGTTGCCTACGTAGCCTGTCTCTGATCCACCCGCCTCTACTTCGAGAGATGCTGCTAGTTTTGATGTTGTTGAAGTTGTTGGTTCTAATCCAATTAGCCTCAAATAAGCTCTAGCTTTGTATCTACAATTGATTCTCCAACTAGTTCTCAAAATGGAATTGAATCTGCTCCCAGCATTGCAGCTCTACCCGCCTTTATAGGTGTTGTCTCTCCTGTTGTCTATGCCTATGGTATATCCACTCGCGTAGCTACCTCTATTGCCTTTGATTCCTTCACCTTCATGGCTACTCAATCTACATATGAATCTCCTTAAACTATTTCTTTTCCTACCATCTTAGGTACCTATTCCTTTACCTTTGCCTATGCTTGGACTAGATCTAAATAACCTGGTCATGGTTCGGGCACTGGTACTGTTCCCACCTTGGCTATCTACTCTACTGCTTCTTCAATGGATGGTTAGGATGGGAGAATAAATTTGAGGTCTAATTAGATATTTTCACATTTCTAGACCTCAATCAAACTTTCCACCACCTCAAACTAGTCTAAGAACCTCTACACATACTCAATTCAACAAGAAATAATGTTGCTCCAGCCTAATTCACTCATTACCATATCAAAACCTCTCTTTTCCACTTGGAAAACAGAATTTTCCACTCTAGGGCTTCATGCCTAACACATTTTAAAGACACCCCTGCACTCTCTCAAAATTCCCTCACTTGTTTATTGATGTTTCAGTCCCATTCCACAAGTTACAAGAGCCACAAAAAGTGGAATGGCTCGAGTTTACATTTTAAAGGCTACAAATAAAATAAAATAAGTGGCCAACTCACACCTTTAAATAAATTTAAAATATATTTCTAGAAAATTATGTAGTTTTACGGGTCGTACAATCATTGCAAACTCAGAAAATACAGAAAAAGTGGAGAAAAACAGAGTATTATTAATGTTCCAATCTTCCAAATCTTCAAAAATCCAACTTAAATCAATAGTTTCCACCTTATTTATGATTTTTCCCTCTAAAATAACTATCCTAACGCCTACAACTTCCTTTTGAATGCTATGACCATTTTCCTTTCCTAAAAATGCAATTTTGTAACTTTTTAGCAACTTTACATCTTTTTTCAATATTTTGCACTTTTTGCAAACTTGACCTTCTAAACACCTACCTATCAACTAAAATAACGCGTTACAATATAAAATGGTCTCATTGACCTTATTTTAGACAAAATACCTCAAAACCTCAAGCCTACTCCTTGAATTGACAACTTTTATTCAATGGTGGTCCTGCACCAAAAAATGTGGTAGCATAGAAAAGGTAGTGAACTCTTTGAAAAAATTCCTCAAAAAAATGAGGTCTCATGGTGATGGAAGTCCATGATAATCAAAATCAATTCGAATGTCATGGCATTCCATCACCTTGAGACAACATTTATTTGAGGCATATTTACAAATAGTTCATTGTCTTGTCTATGGCATTCCATCACCACATTTATTTGATGCATTTTTTTTAACGATTCATTGCCTTGTCTATGCTATTGCTTACAATTATGCTTTTGATATATTTTTTCCTACCATCCATAGCTTGTTTTAAAGCACTTGTTTGAGGATTTTAGCCATAACAACAAGGCAATGAACTGTTTGACAAGACTCTTTGGTAGAAATGTATGAAAATTTTGGTAACATAGACAAGGTAGTGAACTATTTGAATAAATACCTCAAAGAAATCTAGTCTCATAGAATACCATGATAAGAAAATGCAATTGGCAGCTGCTCCTAGTTATTAGTTATGCAATGTGAAGTAATTGCATAACTACTTAGGTTGACTTTGTAGAAACTATATTGTAATTTAAATTTTGTCATCTATCAACATCTAGTTATTAGATATGCAATGTGAAGTAATGCTTTGACTTTGAAAGATGTGCAATGCAATGTAATCAACGATTTGAGTATAAACTACAAAAATCTATTTTTTACAATTCATTAGTTAAAATATTTATTTTATTTGTTCTCTATATCTCTACATGCTATGGAAATACCTTTCAATTTCAAAAAAAATAGTTTTTATCTCTTGTTCTACAATTTTTTACGTTTTTTTTAAATATGATTTTTTCTGGATTTTTTCAAAAACTCTTATACTTCTGGTTTGTCGATTTTTCCCCAAAATATTTTTTCTGCTATGCATTGGAAGCATGAAGCATACACGTGAATACACGCAATATATTTTAATTATACATGTGAATAAGTGAAGCATACATGTGAATAAGTGAGGCACAAATAATTGAAGCATTCCAAAGGATACAAACCACCAGGAATGGAGCTTATTTACACAATACACTTTAGATGGGGCTTATTGGTCAATCAACAGTAATTAATTAAGCATTAGGTGTAAAAAAATCCATGCCTACAACATTCAAGCATACAATTTACATGATAACATCATTCAAGAATGGCAGTATAAAAATAAGATTTTCTTTAATCAAAAGGTCATAAGGCTATACAATGTTATATATTGATAAAATTATATACATTATATCCAAAAAATCCATACAAGCTTAGTACAAAGGAGTCATATGGACATAAAATTTCACGTATATCGATAGTATAAAATGTATGTTCCAAAATGCCACATAGGCATACAACAAACAACCCTAATACATAGTCATTTCCCTCTAGGGGAAGGAGATAGATCTCGTGTTGCCTTCCAAATTTGGCTGGATGGAGTGACTATTGGTTCTCGTCTTTTGAACATGCTCACTAGTCCTCCTCTCTTCACTTTGTACCTTCAACTGATACAATTAAAAGTAAAGATGTTAATACATAAAAATTGAATTGTGGAATGAAATATAGTAAAATATAATCACTTATCACATACATATAGTCATCATGCACATTTACAACATTACCATGTCCACGATCTGGAGTGACAACCACCTGTAGCAACCATCAAGATAGAAATTAAACTACATAAAAGTATCGTGAAAATTTTCTATAATAGATCATAAAAGAGTAAATATGATGTCAAATCGACTAATTTGTTGCATACCTCTCTCAATGGATCAAAACTAGCTATTGTTGCAGCAACTCCATGGTCCATCGTGCCACCTACATCACCAAGGTTGTCTAATGTCATCATCTAAAAATGAAACAACATATCTAACATCAATATAAAGAATTTCTAGTAGTCCCTATATAACTGTCATAAATGAAAGAGTAAATGGTTGGCCTCAGTTGAGACTACAATATAGTGCTTATAGATCACAAAATGGTGAAATTACTAATTCCACTGGGATATTTCAAACTCTTGAAAATGCCAAATTTCAGTGTTCATTGAGATTCATATTGCATATGTTGACGAACTAATTTTAATGATGGCATGCTTTCAACATAGTGATAATGCCACAATGAAGTTCACATGAATGAAGTGAGGATTACTATGTTACTAGCAGCTTTCAAAGGGATAATGGAACATACGATGAATTACGACATGTCTAGGGTTTTACTATAGCACATGAAGTTGGTAGTTGAGGTGGGCAATAGTAATGGAGAAGACAAATTTGGTCAATACTAAGTGGAAGAAAATTTATTTCTTCTAATGGTGTAAAGGATAAAATTTGGATGGAGGTGCTATAGCATAGATGAGATAAAGAGACAAGACCAACAAGAGATAATGGAACATATGATGAAAATATAGAGGCTATAATGGGATGGGAGTCTAATGTGATAATGGAATATGGGATGGACTATAATAGATTAATGGGATGGGCTAGGATGGGATAACAAAATATAGTGTGAAATATTAGAGGTTAATGGGATGGGATTAGGAGGGAATAAAGGAACATAGTGTGAATTAGGGAAAGATAATGGGATAAGACCAAGAGGGGATAATGGAACATAAGGTGAAATAAGAGAGGGTAATGGGATGGGAATAGAATGGATTGATGGAACATAGGATGGACTAGTATAGATTGATGGGATGGGCTAGGATGGGATAACAAAATATACAGTGGACAATTAGAGGTTAATGGGATGTGATTAGTAGGGAATAATGCAAGATAGGGTGTAGGAGTTGTGTAGGGTTTGACTATAGTACACAAAGTGCGAACTTGACCTGTGTGTAGCAATAATAGAGAAGAGTTGTCTAGGATGAAACATGAATGAATATGGTATAACATAGAATGGATAAAGTAAAATAGGGTGGAAAATAGGGGATCATGGAACATCTAGGGTGAAATAATAATGGGTACAATAAGATGGGAGTAGAAGGGCATAATGACACATAGCATGAACTAGAAGATATTAGTGGGATGGTTTAGGAGGGGATCATGGAAAATAGGGTGAACTATTAAATTTTAATGGGATGGGATTATGAACGTGTGAACCCCTAAACCTGCAAATGCACATGGACAACAAACATTGTTAGTTGTTAGATCAAAATGCAAGCAAATATGAGGGATTCCCCATAAAATCCATCTATTCAAACTAAACTAGGAAAATGAAGAACACAATAAACTTGAAACAAAAGAGATTCAATCCTAATTAAGCTAATAGCATGATGATCTTATGGGGGAATTGGTGTGAATGAAGTGTTTCAATTGGCCCTTTCCCAATTCCTTAAGTAGCAATGGTGTGTAAATGAGGAATGGTCAAATCTCCAAAGAGATTTGAGCATAGCCTTGTTGCAAATCTTGAAAGATGATTGATGGTTGATGGAAATGGACAAAATTGGCTCTCAAGTTGAAGAGAGTAACTTTGCATATGCTTGTGGATAATGATGGATTTGAGTATAGTAAGTTTACTCAAATTGTGGATGTTTGAATGAGAGGAAGAGTCTCTCATTTATAGATTCCAATCTTGGAAGAGATAGTGGAAATAAGCAATGTGGGACAAAAGATAATCCAATGAGAAGAGGCCACTTGTCCATATGTGATTGGAGGAGGAATGAGCACATTTTAATCAATGTGCATGATAAATGCCATTGGATTCAAATTTGAATTTTGAATGTGACATGTGAGAGGGAAAGAGAAATGAAGTTAATGTCACTTGGCTCAATGCACAAGGACATGTAAGAGGAGTGAATGCCTTGTTGGAAGTACCCATCCACTTGCATTTTTGAATTCAAACTTGAGGGAATATTCCCTTTTGATGCCATGTGAGGAAAATAGAGAATTAAATAAATCAAAGTAATTGATTTATTGTGCAACTTGCATTTTCTAGAGGATTTTAATGAGAGGGATTAAGTTAATCATGGATTTGATTAGTTTAATGAAGAATTGGGTGATTTGACAATTTAGACTTAAATAGATGAATTAATTTGAATTAGAATTGAGAGGAAATGGTTTATTAAATAAATGATTTGATTTATTTAATCAAGAAGGAATATGTTAGATTAAATCAAATAAGGTTTAGTTTATTTCATTTAATAGGAGGAATTTAGAGATTCAATTTAAATAAAATGAATTATTTAAATGAACAGAGAAAATAATTAATTAAATTAAATTGATTAATTTAATCACTAGAGGAGAAAGACCTAATTAAATAAATAATGATTTATTTAATTAAGGGATGAAAGGTGTTGATAAGCTGAGAGTGTGATTCAAGACGAAATGATGTTAGTAGGATCAGAATCAGGTGCATGTATATTTTCCATGTCTACAAAAGGAATAAAAGAACAAAAAGTGAATTAGGAGAAGATAATGTGACACAATCAAGGAATACAAATGCAATGTTTGTGTTTCTCATCATTTTTTTAGATTTGTATATACAAAATTATGAAACCTAGCTAAAAATTTTTTACAACACCATTAATGAATAAAAGCTACCTAAGTGAAAAAAATTTGAGGAAATGAATTGGGATGTGTGGAGGTTGAAGGTCCACCAGGAAACTGTTTGAAATCCAAAGCATGCTATGAGACAAACATTCAAATGTAACATTCAACTATTCAAATGCAATAATAATATCTTTAATACTATTTACATACCCATGGACTCATCGTCGAGAATTAATAAGGGTCTATAGGAATGGAGCACGTTTCATGAACAGTCTGACCCTGAAATTTCATCATATCAAAATTCTGCTAATTTAGTTATTCTTAAATTTTAAAATATAATTTAATAAACAACATTAAATGAACTTGTTGAATTTTACCTGAGTGTCAATGTCGAATGTATCATTTAGCAAATCATTTGTGAAAGCCATCACCTTTGCAACTAATTTAGGTTGTGTAGCTGCATCATGAGCACTCTAATAATCATACATGAAACAACACCACAAGTGCCACAATGGTGGGGTGGAGCTCAAGGCCTACACGTCTCCTCCACATCAGGCTCTACTAGAGGCCTCACACACTATAAAATGGTCTGGGTGAGTGAGTCAATCGACTCCAGTGTGTCCACCTCTACACTATCCTTAACAATGACATGCTGCACCATGGATCTGCCCAAGAGTCTCAGTGCCAACTGTGTATTACGTCATGCAACAGGTCTATCATGTGTGGTGCCCCCACCTCTACCCTAAAATTTTAAGATTTCAAAATAGTTTGGCATTTTATTGAGGAAAAACTCACAATAGAGTTTCCTCAAAAAGTATGGCAATACCTCATGGTTATTACATGGAGGTTGGTCGAATACCATCATCCACCGCTCCAAAAATTTATTTTTAATTAACTCATGGTGGTACCAAAGGATGGGGAACCTCCTGCATGCATGAGACAAAGGTGCATTGCTTCTCGGGTTTGTAAATAGGGCACATAAGTCAACTTTGCTATTTTATTTTTGTTTTTTGACATCTACATATGAAAAACCACTAGCATAAAATTTCCTCATCTCATGCCTCTTATTTGACCAAAAATTTATTTTCTTGCTCATTTCTCCTATATGAGTTACAATTGACTTCAATGATTCAACAATCCCTCTCCTATAAGGGTGGGTTTCAGCATGCTTGGTTAATATTCCAATTAATTTTTCAATGTCTCTTTTATTGTTTTTAATTTGATTTAGAATTTTTTCTTGTGTTCCTTGAGTATTCCTATGAATTGATGGAGGGGTTTCAGGTTTTTCTTGTATAGGAGGCTCTTTGTGAGGGGGTGATTGTGAATTTTCAATGTTTCGAGGTGGAGATTCATTCCCTGAGAATTAGAACAAATTTTAATTATAAAAACCTATTTCAATCTACATTCTAAATCAAATTCAAAATAAATAGAATAAAAATACACACCTCTTCGCAATCTTCGACCCCTCTGACGCGTTTGCAAAATCCTCATGAAAAATTGCAAGCTAAGAATGCAAATAATGGATGATATTTCGTGAGCACCACTTGCAGACCTCAAATCCTCAAATTCAATCCACGGGTTGAATTGGAATGAGGGTTTGAAAGGTGCTTTTTTCTTTTATTTAACTTTTACATTTGGCACACGCCAAATGGCCAATTTTGGCCTTTTTTGTGAATTTTTCCTATTTGGCACCAAAATTGTGTCATAGATTGGTGCACTTACCCTATTAATCAAATAACTAAATTTATTGATCAATTAACCCTTCTTCTAACTAATGTTCATAATATTTAATTAAATCAAATCATTTAATTAAATCCTCCTAAGTCTTCTCATTTTATTAAATAAATCAAATCAAATGTCACAATCATCTAATCCATCCAAATTAATTAATTCTGAATTAATTAATCCTAAATCACTTTCTAATCAACATTAATGAATCCTCCAACTTTTAACTCCTAAAAAGTTAAATCAACCCATGGTCAACTAACCAGGTTGCACATTTTAATTTCTTTTATTTATCTAATTCGTCTATTATCCTCACAAAGGAATATTCTAAAGAATATTCCTCTCAACCACCCTCTATTCAATTTCCCTCCAAATATTTCAAAAACCTCTCACATCCCCAATAACTCCTCTTACATTCTCATTTACTTCTCTTACATCCTCGGAAATCCTCAACCACATTCATTAAATTCTTCTTACAACCTTTCAAATCCTTGTACATTCTCATTTATTTATCTTGCATCCCCCATTCCTCAACACATTTCCCAAAATGTGCTCCACCTTCCTCCAATAGAATTGTGACACTTGGCACATTCTCATTGGCTCCCATTTTATCCCACATTCACCAATTCCTCTCATTCTTCAACCCTTGAGTTCTATAAATAGAAACATTCTCTTCACAATATGGATCCACAACTTCAAGCATTATCACTATAGCCTTTTTTACTTCATAGCAATCACCATTTTCATCATTTTTAGCTAATTTATCACCATTTGGAGTCAATTTGTCTTCTTGATCAAAGAATCTCATAGGGAGTGTTTTGTTTGATTTCTAACATGTTTAACAATTGTTTGATGTTTCTTGTTAGTTAATTGCAAATTGGACACTCACATTTTGGTGCTAGAAGGAGGGCTAACCACTTTGTTTTATCAAATTTTTCCTTAAAATACCATTTTTTGCAGCTACAAGGGAGTGACACCACACTTTCTAGATACATTGCCTTTGCTTTCAATGTCGTATTTGCGAACTTCCAGAGCACCACCTTCAGTTTCAGTGCAACTTTTGCCATGTCACGCTGCATTTTCTCGCCACTCTCGTGTCACATATGCTACAACATCGCCTTTGACCTTTCTATTTTTTTTCTTCTTTCTGGTTTTGACAAAGTGTCACTCTTGAAACTACGCCGCATACATGCTCTCTACCTTCTGGAGAGTGCCACCTTTGCTAATCAATAGAGCATCATGTTTGTTTTGAATGTCGCATTTGTCAGTTGCACAGTGTCGTGTTTGCTTCCTAGCATCACCTTTGTAGGAAAGGGAGGAAAAATGAGTTGGAAATATAAAAGCATTTTTTAATGCTCATTGTAATAGCCTAGGCTTTCCAATTCTGCATTTTATTTCCTATTTTAGGACCAACTAGAGTTATTTTTGGGCTTAAAATTTAAAAACAACTCAAGCTTTTTCAAGGTTGGTTAAAATTGATTATTAGGAACTTACTAGACTTTGATTTTGGGCTAAAATTGAACAAGACAAACTCACACTCAATTTTGGTGCTTAAAATTAATTCACTATTGCTATGAAGGCTAAAATGAACAAGTGATTGATTTGTGTGATTTTGTCTTTGGTGCATCTTAAGTGTGTATTCTCTCCCCTTGCACTTCAGGTGTTCTATGGTGCAAGAGAAACACTTGAGGTATGCTTTATTGATTTGAGTCACCCTTAAGAGAGTTATAACACAATAGGAAACTCATAGGCAAGTTCTTGGAGCACATTTACCAGTGGGCTATATCAAAGGTTGGGAAATCATGAGAAAGTACCTTCTATCCTAGACAATATATACCATACTACATCTAGTACCATGCATTAAGTGGAAAAGTAGGTGAGTATACGGTTGGGTTTTCTCAATTTTCTACTAAGAGCCAAAATTGTTTAGATACCAAAATCCTTAAATATTTGTTGGTGAAAGAACAGTCGTTCTGAAGCCACTTCACATTTGTACTATTCAATAGTAGAAACAGAAAAATCCTTTTAATCTCTATATTTTAAAGATTTTGAGATTTGGTGGTCCCAAGAAGTGTGTGTCATGGAGGGGAGCCAGTGTCGCCAAATCTCTAACTGTTCACTTTGTCTAGTGTTTCGAGAAATCCAAGTGAGGACTCAACAAAGTATGGCCATTTATATCCTAGGATTGTACAATCTGTGAGTCAATTAAATACATTGCTTGGATCTCAAACTTTGAAAAAAACATTAAACAAGTCATCAAAATTTCAAACCCTTTGGAAAGAGAAAATATCCTTGAAAATTCCAAGTATTATTGCTTGTCCCTAGGGATTTTATCCTTAGAGGCTTCTAAATATTTGGGCCCATATCTCAATTTGTTCTCTCCAAAGTCAACCTAGGGAAACTATGGCTTTGACCCTTTGATTTTCACATAATGGACCTTATGGGATGAAAAAGAGTTAAGACATAGACATTTAATTTGAACTTAATCAAGACAATTTTTGATGTGGTAAAAAGAATCCATTTAAGCAAGATAAAAGACAATTGAGCCCCACATATGTGTTTGTTCTCATGATTTCTCGAAAGGTCAAGATCCCCAAACAAAATTCTTTAAGAAAAAACTTTAAATATAGTTGTCACACTCAAAAGGTTATGAAGAAGTATATTAGGAAGTGCAACCTAAATCAATACACCAAGATAATAAAGAAGTTCATGAGGTTTTATAGACTTATTCCTTTGAACAATTCAGATATGTACGCTCAATTTGAACCACTCATTTAAGTCAAATTGTGGTCTCTTGGATTTGAACACTTTGTAGGGAAAATCATGTTCTTCAATACCTTGGTCTTGTAAGAAAAGTCTCTCTAGGTTCATCTAGGATCAAATCAACACTTCCATTTGTCATCATCACCAATCAAATCCCATCTCACAAAGAACTCTTGGAACATTGTAAAAATCATCTTTACTAGAATTTTGGTAAATCCTTCAATCATAATCAGAATCACTTTGTTTGGCTAAGCGTGTGTGGATGAATCCTTCTTCACAAATTTAGTTAAATTATCACCTTTGTGGACAAGTTTACCCCAAGATAACATCTAACATCTTGGGATTTATAAGTCCATTATACAAATAAAATCAAACCAAATCCAAATCCAAATCCAAAAAATCATAAGCTCTAGTATTCCTCCAATGTCCTCAAGAGTTCAAACATACATATCATTCACCCCTCATCATTTGCACCACCATCATTTGATCCTTAACATCCTAGATTTCCTTTTTGTGCCTAAATTTTAGACCAACCCAAGGAGTTAGAAGTTTACCTCATATTCCCAAAAGTTGATCCTTATTTTATGGTTCAAACAAGATCTCAACACAAGAAGATCATGGAGAAAAACAAAGAAACATCCACTTCAAGTGATTTGAGCCAAATTGCATCTGAATTCAACCCCAAGGAATCAATAAACCCTCCACTTAATCCCTCTCAAATACCTCAAGATCCTCAAGACGGAGGTTTTCAAGTAGAGTATGTCAGCAATAACTTCCAAGGGATGACCCAAGATGAAATACTTGAATTAATCCAAAATCCTAAAACACATAAGATTTTCAACATGATCATGAGGCTCAACTCCACACAATACATGTTGGCATTAGCAAAGGAAGGAGCTAAACTCCCTTCCGATTTTGATGTAAGTACTATTATGGAGCAAGCTTTTGGGAGTATACCTCAAGCACCATTCATTCCTTCATTCCCAAACATCATCCAACCCATCACACAACCAACATCATCTCATGCTCCAAGTCAACCAATAATCACCAAAGGGAGTTCCTTACTCCAAGATCTTCAAACACATCCACTTGTCAATAACCAAAACTTGGAGGAAAACATGATCTTGGGCATGCCTAGCACCGTCCCCCAAGACCTAAAGCATCCAGATGTGTCACTCATTTTCCATGATACGAACAACCCCTCCACCTTTTCGCAACACCAGCATACCCTCTTGATACACAAATCTCTCTTCCCATGATATCACAAGGACAAGTTAATCTATTTTCACAAGTGGGAACTTTTGATGCATCTTCATCACTTTTGCAAGGAAGCACACCACCAATCTTCCCATCATTCCCGCTATTTCCATCATCATCCACACCTAATCAAGGTATAGGGAAAATCCTCCTATCCAACACACCAATCCCACATCAAACAAATCAAATCATTCCAAACAAGTCAAATCAACAAATTAATCATACCAAATTCTTTGGCCATGCCACTGATATCGCAACACCAAGTGGCACCAATCCAACCAATCAACATACCAACTACACCCAAACATCTCAAAATATAGTCTCACAAGGACTAAGCATACCAACCATCAATCCAAACATATCATCCACCACACAACCCCTTGTCATCACTCAACAAATACCAAAAAAACCACCTCAACAAAATCTTGCTACCTCACATCACACCATTCTACCAAATCCTTCACCTCCACCACTAAATCCAAATGTATCAAATCAATACAACATCACATTGCAAGCAGCCCAACAAGCGTACCAAAAATCACTTCAACAATTCCAAGCTCAACAAGTTGCACAACAAGTCACTCAACAAGCACAGTAGGCAGCACAACAAGCTCAAGCACAAGCACAGGCATTGCTACAATAGCAAAAAGCCACACAAGTTGTGCAACAAGCCGTTCAACAAGCTCAAGCTCAAGCTCAAGCACAAGCACACACTTTGGCCTATCATCAAGCCTTGCAGTAATACATGCAACAACAAGCATTGATAGCACAATAGCAACAAGTTGCACAAAAACAAGCCCAACAACAGGCATTATTGGCCCAACAATAACAAAAACAAAAATATCAACAACAAGCATTATTGCCACAATAGAAACAACAGGCATATCAACAAGTATTGGTTACACAAAATAAATTTCAACAACCTCTCACAAACACACAAATCATCCCACCCGTTACCCAAGAAACAAAACCACCATCTCAAAACACATTCATCCCACCACCCGATCCACAAACTGATTTATCCACACAAGTTAAATTTGTCTCGCAGCAAATACTCAACATATAATCAGGAAAGACAAAGAAAACACAAGTTAATTTGTGCCCCTATTTGTTTGACAGAAGCATTGCAATGGTTCCATTTCCACTAGGCTTTGAAATACCGAAGTTTGATAAATAATGAGGGACTAGAAATCTTGAAGATCACATTAGGTAATTTCATGTACATTATATGGAGGTTGCATATGATGATTCTTATTTAATGTGACTCTTCCCTCAGAGCCTATCTGGTCCAGCAATGGAATGGTTCCCTCGCCTTCCCCCAAGAATTAAAAAATTTCAAGAAATTGTGGAAAAATTCATTAAAAATTATTCATTTAACTTGGGTATGGAGGTGATCTTGGAAGAATTTTCCAACCTAAAACAAGGCAATGGAGAAACATTCACATCCTTCTTACAATGATGGCAATCCAAGGCCAACAAGATCAAATGGTCTATGCTAGAAGAATAAAAAATTGAGACTATCATCTCAAACCTTGAAGGTACCTTGTCCTTTCATTTGAAAATGCAATATATTACCATATATGACCAATTGATTCCCAAATAAATCAACATTGAGAGAGCCCTTATAACACAAGGGGGCACACCCACATACCAATACAATCAACCATCAACAAGTTACAATGATAAACCTCGCACATGGGCTAAGAACAACAACATCACTAATGATGGTGTCGTTGATGCTAAAAAATTTATCAGTGCTCCAAGGCCAAATGTGCAACAACAAACTTACCAAAAATCACAAAACAACACCTAGAACACTCCACAAAATAACACATCACAACAACAACCCAACAATCAAACTTTCAACAACCTAAATGCTCAAGGGGGACCTCCCTCAAAGAACAAATATCCCCCTAAACTAAAAATACACACCCCTTGGGGAACCAATTGAATCAGTCATGTAGCAGTTGGTAAAAGAAAATCTCACCAAAATCCTTGTTTATGAAAATTACCAAGAGCCTCAAGTTAAACCACCATGGTATAACGAGAAGCACCTTTGTGACTTTCAAAAAATAAAGGGACACACAACAACCAACTACATGCGACTTAAAAAAATAATCCAGGACCTCATTGATGATAAGACCATAACCGTTGAACAACCCATTGAGAATCAAGATATTAAATTATACACGAATATGATGCCCGATCATAATAAAGGAAACAACAATGGAAAATGGAAGTACGCCAATGTGAACAATATCTATGACCATGTCGTCACATCCTTGGATGAGTGGGTAACATTTGTCAATATCAAAGGATCTAGAGCCAAGTGTGGAGTCACCACACATGGTGATAGAATTACCATCCTAGGACCTTCACAACCATCCAAGGCACCCACCACAAATCCGAAGTCAATCCATAATGGTTACAATATCCTAGATCAACTGAAAAAGACCCCCACCCAGATCTCCATCATGGAGCTGCTAAAAATCTCACCCGCACATAGGGATATCCTAGAGAAGCCATTGGATGCATCCTCCATCCCCAAAAACCTTGATATAGACCAGTTTCAAGCTATGATCAAAAAAATCACTACACCACATCTTCTCACTTTCTCTAAACATGATCTCCCATCCCAACCATCTCATAACCGTGCACTCCATCTTGAAGTCCTAGTACATAAGAACAAAGTCAAAATAATCTTGGTGGATGGAGGTGTGGGTTTAAATATTTATACCTTGAAGTTAGTAAAGAATCTAGGATTCTCATAAGATGAAATCAAAAAAGTCAAAGGTATCACAATCAGAGCCTATGATGATCAATAATGGGTGTCCCAAGGCACCATTCAACTCCCCATTCAAGTGGAACCAGCAATCATGAAAACCACTTGTCAGGTTCTTGACCTTGAACTCCCATATAATATTCTTCTAGGGTGCCCATGGATCCATGAGATGTAGGTTGTTGCATCTGCATTCCATCAATGTGTCAAATTCCCCTATGAAAACCAAGAAGTCACAATAAATGGTGACCCTAAGCCTTTTTATTATTGCAAAAATATGGAGGCCAATTATTATAAGATTCCCCAAGTCCCAAAAAATGATGAGGGACCCACATATCCTTATATTGACCCAGCCACCTTAGCCTCTACTTCTGAGACAAAGACACCCTCTATTATGGACATCCTAGATATTAAGGTCATTATCCAAGATAATGGATGTGGAGATTATAAAATGAAAAAGAGTGCCTTTGTGGTAGGAGAGTTACCTCAATCTCCTATATCCCATGGAAAACCACAACCAATTGACCTAACATCTCAGACCTTCAACGAAGAACCTACCACCTTTAAAAAGTGGGGAGACCTAAGAAAAGAGGTGGTGGATGAGAAAGATGTATCAAGCCTGTTATATCAAGATGAAAGGCCCTTGCCAAATCTCACCATGGACTAAAGAAACAAATGTTTCCAGCTAATGCTTGGCATGGGATACGAAAAAAATGGAAGGCTTGAGAAAAATGATAATGGTCAGTTTGAACCTATCATTATTGATAAATTCCTTAAGAATCTTGGCCTTGGATGTACCCCTCAGAAGATAACCATACTTGGAAAAGGTGCTAAGTTTAAAATAGTCAAAGCTCCTCCTCAGTTGTCGATATCCACTCATCTTCCCCTAGAAAAAAATACATTTGATACAACCAACATATGTGATGAAGATCCCATCTCCAAACTGCCCATTCTATTTGAGGATTCCTCCCTTTTTATGATCACTACCATGTATTTCGATTTGAGTAACCAAACCATTGAACTAAAGCTTGTTTATCCCCAACTAATAGACTATGACCAATGAGGACCATTGATCTTAGACACATTCGAAAACAATGAGGCTCTCTCAGAATTCATGGGACGCGGGGATACTCTACCATATGGAGATCACAAAGCAGGGTTTGATATTGAGCTAGAAACACATGCATACTATGGGGAAATGATTGAATCTCTTAGTCGCAAAATAGAAAATCTAAGAATAACATGGAGATCTTTAAGTGAAAACCACACTATGGCACTTTCTGATCCAAACATAGTAAAAAGAAAGGATGTATCTGATGGTGAAAACCTCTCTGAGGTTCCAAAGGATGAGGGATTAAATCTTCCCCTTAGTTCCATCCATCAGGAAAAATCAGCAATACTAGCAGAAAAATGCAACCCAGTCAATCTAGGAACTGAAGAGACACCACACATCACTTTCTATGCAGAATCACTTTTAACTGAGGAACAATAAATTTTGGCTACATTTATGGGAGAAAGGAAAGTAAATTTTGCATGGACCTATGCTGACATGTTAGGTCTTGATCCAGAGGTGGTGGTCCATCACTTAGCATTATATCCAAAGGAAAAACTAGTGAGACAAAAATTAAGAAAGATGCATCCACAAATCGCATTGTTGGTCAAAATTGAGCTATAGAAAATTCTTGACGTTGGTTTCATACAACCTATTTATTATCCTGAATGGATTTCCAACCTTGTACCTATTTCTAAGCCCATTGGGGGCATCTGCATCTACACCAACTTCCAAGACTTGAACAAAGCATGCCCTTAGGATGATTTCCCTCTTCCCAACATAGACATGATTGTAGATTTAACAACACGACATGAAATACTATCATTGATGGATGGATGTTCAGGGTATAATCAAATTATGATAGAAAAGGATGGTCAACATAAGAAACCTTCACCTTTCCATGAGGCACCTACTATTGGAACATGATGTAATTTGGGTTAAAGAACACTAGAGCCACATACCAAAGGGCTATCACTCTAATTTTTTTATGACATGATCCATAAATCTTTGGAAGACTACATAGATGACATACTAGCCAAATCAAGAAAGTGTTAAGACCACATAGCGGCACTAAGCTCTATCTTTGACAGACTGGAAGAATACAAGGTAAGGATAAATCCTAAGAAATATGTATTTGGTGTCACATCAACAATTTTGGGGTATATTGTATCAATGAGGGGAATCGAGATAGACCCTACAAAGGTCAAAGCAATCCTTGAAATGGATGCACCACGAACATTGAAGCAGTTAAGGGGCTTGTAGGGAAGGCTCCAATCTATTTGCATATTCATAGCACAATTAGTAGACAAATCCATCCCATATTCTCATCTACTCCACAAGGGGGTAGCATACAATTGGGACGAGAAATGAAATTAGGCATTCAATAAAATCAAAGAATACTTGCTGACACCGCAGTACTCATGCCACCAATCTAGAACAAACCACTCATCTTCTACATATCAGATACAGTGGTAGCACTTGGTGCTCTCTTAGCTCAACATGATGAAAAAATAAAAGAGAGATCCATTTACTATATCAGCAAAACCCTGGTAGGGCACACGCTAAACTACGCATTGATCGAGAAATCTTGTCTTGCAGTAGTGTTCGCTTCACAAAAATTCAGACACTACATGCTTGCTCATCAAATAAATCTCATCACCAAAATAGACCCTCTCAAGTATCTACTCTCCAAAGCAACGCTCACAGGATGAATGGCTAAGTGGGTTATGATCTTAACAAAATATGATATTGAATATGTAGAGCGGAAGGCAATAAAATGATAGGTAATTACAAATCAACTAGTTGAGGCACCGATATATGTAGAGAATCCATTGGTGTCAAAGTTCCCCGATGAGTCAATTTTCAATATCAGTGTAGTAGATCATTGGAAGGTATATTTTGGTGGTTCATATACTCAACATGGGTCAAGAGCCAGAATCTTCTTCATCATACCACAAGGAGATTTCATCCCAAAATCATACAGGCTATCTTTCCCTTGCACCAACAATATTGTCGAGTACGAGGCTCTGGTCATAGGACTCTGAATTGTAGTATAGTGGAAAATCATGGCACTTAAGGTCTATGGAGACTCACAACTGATTACCAACCAAGTCAACGATGAATACCAAACGAAGGATGACAAACTCACCCCGTACAAGAAACTGGTGGAGGATCTCAAAGAATTCTTCATCAACATCACATTTGAGTAGATATTGAGGGTAAACAACAGAGCAATGGATGCCATGGCTACAATTGGATCATTGTTGGATATCCCACGCAACGTCCCTAAACAAGAATTCTTGGTAGATCAGCTTCTCATACCAACTTTTGATGTACCAGATTCTGATTTTGTGTGTGAAATCATTGGTCTCAATGATCCTTGGTACCATGACATATACACCTACCTAAAATTAGGAGTCCTCCTTGCCAATATCACCCCAAACCTTAAAAGAACCTTTATTAAGAATTCATCCCATTTCATTATCTTAGGTGACACCTTATATCATAGAAGTATCGAACGAACCCTTTTGATATTCCTTAACCCTGGGGAATCTTTGATTGCTTTAACTGAGGTACATAATGGTATTTGTGGTTCACACTCTAGTGGTATGACCTTGGCTAAGAAACTATTGAGGACTAGGTATTACTGGCCTACAATGGAGAAGGAATCTCATGATTATGTCTTAATGTTTTTACAATTTCAACAACATGGGGACCTCATCCATGCACCAGCTCAGGAGCTCCAACCGATTATAACACCTTGGCCCTTTTCATAATGGGGGCTCGATCTCATTAGAAAAATCTCTCCCACCTCATCTATTGGACACAAGTTCATTATCACTACTACGGAGTACTTCACAAAGTGGGTAGAGGTCATTCCCATGACCTATATCACAGGAAAGCATATTTCCAAATTCATCCTGAACTACCTTATTTGTCGTTATGGTGTTCCTCAAACCCTTATCTCAAATAATAGAACACCTTTCAAAAACCAGGATGTTCATGAGCTATGCCAAAAATTCAATATCCAACATCGCTTTTCCAACCCATACTACCCCCAAGGTAATGGCCAAGCTGAGGCTACGAATCCATCTTGTAAATCCTAAAGAAAATTATCAATGAAATTGGTCGTGACTGGCACCTACAGCTAAATCTCGCCTTATGGGCCTACAAAAATGCCTATAGGTGCAACCCCTTTCTCCCTGGTCTACAGATCAGAATCCATCCTTCCCATTGAGATCGAGCTCCCATCCTTAAGAATATCATTGCAGAATCTCATTACTAATGAAGAATATCAGGTGTCACGATTGAACGAGATAGAACTACTGGATGAACGACGCATACATGCTTTGAACCACTTGCAGGTCTACCAGAATCATCTCAAAAGGAGCTATAATAAGAAGATAGAGAATCAATCATTTCAAGTAGGAGAGTTCATTCTAAAAGGAAATTAGAAGAATATACCAAATCCAGATAGCAAGGGCAAATTTGAACCCAACTAGTTGGGACCCTTCATCATCATGAAAATTTACAAGTTAGGAGCATATCATCTTTCAACACCAGAAGGTGAGCCTCTGCAAGAGCCCATCAACAGCTCCCATCTCAAAAAAAAAATGCTTAAGCTTGTTGGGTATAAATCCAAAACTACAAAAAAATCAAAAAATATAAAAAATCCAAAAAAATTAGAAAAAGGATTGAAAACAGTAAAGAAAAAAATCATCCTCTAGTAAAAAGCACTTCGGTGGTACTTTAGGCAAGTACCTTGGTGAAAACCTGGCAAACAAGCGCCTTGTGTAAATAATCACTTTCCATCCACCATAGACTCTTCAAATTGTTCTGCATCACTTACCATCGCCTTCCATCACATTCATCCATCACATTCCATTGATCCTTCCATCACACACCCATGTCCACATCATAGCTTGATCTTGTGTCAATATCATGTTCCCTCCTAGTACTACTTGGCACATTCCTAAGGTCAATTTGTCCTACCTATATCGAGGTAGTCTATCACATCACGTTGGGGGCATATTATTATACCTACATTGGATCAGATTCGTGTATATTCTTGAAATCTTCCTAAAGTCCTTGAAAAAATCCAAAAACATTCATAAAAATCAAAAAATCCAAAAGCATTCTTAAAACCAGAAAATCCAAAAATATTCAAAACATATCAAAAATCCAAAAATGGGTCAAAAAGTCAAAAAAAGTCAAAAAATAGAGTTATCATGTAGAACTACGTCATCTTTGAGCTTGAACATAGGCAAGGCTAATCATTTATCAGCCCCCAAGACATTATATTAGTCCTTTAGGAGTCCATCATAATAAACTGGCAATCCACAAGTTCATATTTCCATCAATAAACGAGTTTGTTTCAGTCAAACTACATGGTATCTACATGTATAACGTAGGCAAGGCTAATATTTGATCAGCCCCCTGAGGCCCCTAGGATAGGTCTTTAGGTTAGGTTCTTGGTCAAAATCTTAGAAAATACCCAAAAACATTGGAAAATTTAAAAATCAAAACATTTGTAAAACACCTCAAAAATCCCAAAACGGCCTCAAAACATTTCAAAAATACCAAAAAATTCAAAAAAACCCAAAATCATCCATCTTGTTTTGCCTTCACCCGCAATAAGCATCCACTCTCAATAAATCAATAGTCACCTTCACCCTTTGGAAAAACAATCGAAAACAAGTATAGCAAATTGAAAGTGTAAACTTAAAGTCTTAAATCTAGGTTAGTAGGTAAGCAAGTTGGTCAACTCCTTGCATCAATAGCCTATCATCGAGTTAATCCAAAAATCATATGATAACATCTTGTCCTAGGATGCATCCTTCCTACAATGGACATCACCATCAAGCATCACCATAGTTTAGTCTTGACTAGAGGTATGAAGAACATTAGCTTGTTTGTTTACTTGATCTTTGTATTGTTGACTTGTCTTATTGCACTCAATCCAATGACCTCTCGATGATGTCTAATCAAAATGATTTAGAGAGAAAGTAATGGGGCATTGATCATTATCTTTTTTTTGTTGTGCTTGTTGGACGTTCTTGTAATATAACTTGGTGAATACTTTCTTTGTTAGGTATGTATGGAGGGTGTTTTGGATAATTTGTTGACTATTACATTAGGAGGTTTTACCTTTCTGTGCTTTGGTCTGAGGTTTTTGAAGCATCTAAAGTACATCCTAGCAGGGTTTTTGTATGTCAAGTGTGAACAAGAATACTCCTATCTATTTGTCGAGTCAAAGTCCATCTCACTAGATACAACATCATCTTGGTTGTATGTAGCTTGATGCATCGTATTTATGTGTGTTATCAAACATAAGGAAAGTTATGCTCTTTACATCCTCAATCCCTGGATAAGAAAATCATCATCACTCATCATCATATCTAATAAATTCTCGATGACTCATAGACTTGTTCGACTTATGAATCTTCTCGAAATCAAGGGTTGATCCCTCTTAATCTTCTTATTCTTCTATCTTTACTAACATTTCTATCACAGTATCAAATATGTGTCATCTATCAAAATATACATGAGGTTGCCCATGGTTGATGACTGTCTATACATCATCAAATTTATCTACATCAAACATCCAAGCTTTCTAGTCTTCTCTGAACTGAACTAATCCTGAATCTTTATCGCGAGATCGACCCTAAAATAAAAATTTTCACCCGATCTCTCAAGGGGGCAGTGTAGCAATGTAATTTCTTCTATTGGGACAATAGTGGGGCATCTGAAAAAAATCACTTGTTTTAATTTTGATCATGGTAGTGTTATTCTTTGAACCGGCGCCGTAGGTACCTCATTTCAAAGATGGGCAAAATGTAGAAACATAAAAATTCTTTATTAATACTATGCATCTGATTCAGATAAATTAACACCATTTCTTCCAAAATCACCTCAAACTAACCAATTAATGAAATAATCAACATTGTTTATTTAAATTTAACAAATTTAGCTATTAATCAAATAATTAAATTTATTGATTAATTCACCCTTCTTCTAACTAATGTTCATCATATTTAATTAAATCCCCCAAAGTCTTCTCATTTGATTAAATAAATCAAATCAAATGTCACAATCATCTAATCCATCCAAATTAATTAATTAATCCTAAATCACTTTCTAATCAGCATTAATGAATCCTCTAGCTTTTAACTCCTCAAAAGATAAATCAGCCCATGGTCAACTAACTAGGTTGCATATGAAATTAATTTCTTTTAATTATCTAGTTCCTCTATTATCCTCACAAAGGCATATTCTAAAGAATATTCCTCTCAACCACCCTCTATTCAATTTCCCTCCAAAGATTTCAAAAACCTCTCACATCCCCAATAACTCCTCTTAAATTTTCATTTACTTCTCTTACATCCTCTCAAATATTCAACCACATTCATTAAATTCTTCTTACAACCTTTCAAATCCTCTTACATTCTCATTTATTTATCTTACATCGCCCATTCCTCAACATATTTCCCAAAATGTGTTTCACTTTCCTCCAGTAGAATTGTGACACTTGGCACATTCTCATTGGCTCCCATTTTATCCCACATTCACCAATTCCTCTCATTCTTCAACCCTTGAGTTTTATAAATAGAAGCACTCTCTTCACAATATGGATCCATAGCTTCAAGCATTATCACTATAGCCTTTTTTACTTTATAGCAATCACCATTTTCATCATTTTTAGCTAAGTTATCACCATTTGGAGCCAATTTCACACTTGGAATCACATTCAACATCAAATCTTATCAAAGGGATTGGGAAGGGCTTCCTTTTCACATCAAAGGAGCACCACTCCCCCTATGGGATGGAGGTTTGCTTGAGTTAGACTAGATTGCATGCTCTTTTTTGGTTCATTTCAAGTTTTTATCATGTTTTCTTATCTTCTTGATCAAAAAATCTCATAGGGAGTGTTTTGTTTGATTTATAACATGTTTAACACTTTTTTGATGTTTCTTGTTAGTTAAATGCAGATTGGACACTCACAATATCCACCTATTCCTATGTTTTATCTAGAGGAGGTTGTGCCACCTCTGCATACCTGTTACCTTCTTTGTCGAACAACAACCTAGAGAGAGTCTTTGCCTTATTCTTAGTCCTTGTTTTTAAAGGTGAAAGTTGCATGAAGTCGAAGTCATCTAGGGAGATGGATTATATTCTCCTCTTTGGTGTTTGTGATGAGAGCCAAGGTGGGAGTGGTTACCTCTCTCCTAAATTTGCAAACATTATTTGAGATGTTGTTGCTACAGTCACAAAAGTAGTGGTTACAATAGGAGGAGTGTTAGTTAAAATAGCACTAGGAATCTCAACACTTGACACTTGAATAGACTCAGTCATGAATTGTTCTAAGTCAAAATGAGATGTAATGTCAAAATATGGAGAAGAAAAGCTCAGGAAAGATATTGGAGATCCTAAAAAATTATCCAAACCATGTTTGGTACTTTCAAAAATAGACCCTGAAGGAGATGAATGTATGGATTGGACAGACACTAAGGGGGGAATATGAATAGTGACTATGGCAGCCAGAATATTAGGAATAGGTGAAGTCATAGGAGGAGGAGAAGGAGCAACAGTAACAATGGGGGAAGAGGAGACAAGCAGTTCTTCTATAATATTCTCATGAGGAGACATTTATGATTCCTCATGGAATTCTTCCTCTACTTTCCTCTCTTCTTCCATAGACTCCTCATGTTCCTCAGTAGATGGCCCTTTTATCACCGTTTTTCTTTTCTTACTACTACACTTGACCACAAACTTGATTTTGGGTTTAGATGGTCTGCTTGAAGTTGGAGCATCACTCTTGTTATTTGTCCTCAATTTTGAATTCTTTGCTACAAACTTTTTTCATTCTTCCTCCAACCCAATGAGAAATTATTTCAACTAAATTCCTCTCTCTTCTAGCCAAACATTTGTGTTAGAAATAATAAGTTCAAATCTTTCTCGGATCAAAGTTACCTCTTTGTTTGACATTGAATGGGTGAGAGATGATACCTCGCAATGTTGTTCCTTTCATAGTTTGGATCTAAGATGTCACCATCATCTTCCATGCCTTTTGGAATGTCAGCCAAGTCCATCTCTTCAATCTAATGCAATGTTAGCTTGCAATAATCTAACTTTCTGATCTCTTCAGATGTTTGGGTTAGCCCATATATCCTCAATTCGGTGCATATGCACATAGAATTTCTTGATTCAATCTTCCATTCCTTGGTAATCAAAATTCAACCTCCTTTTGAACATTTTCAATGTGACCCATTGCATCTCTGATTCAACAAATTTAGCTTTAGGAGAAGATTGAATCGAATACCTACCAATTGTTAATGGAAACTTGAATCCTGGCTTATGGGATTCTATTTTTTTTATATTCATTGTAATTATTTTTCTACATAATTCCATCAACATAATCTTATCACTGGGGTACCATGGGAGCATGTATGGAAATCCCACAAAGTATCCAACTCTTAGATATGTAAAAGTAGGAAACTGAAGATACAAATAGCATATTTGTTCACAAATTTCCAAGCCTGATCTGATACTCTTTTCCTTTCAAGCTTTGGATTGAATGCACACATGAATAGAGTAAAGAAAGGATCACTCACCCTTCAGAAATGGTGAATTCTTTTGTTTAGAGTTATTTGTGGAAATTATTTATACACCTGGGTCACCCTTTCATTTCCCTTTATTGCCAAACCTTGAGATTGCTCCTGGCTGCAGCGGAATATACCAAGTATGAAGTCATGTAGAATTTCTATGTCGTAATCACCTTGGTCAATTGTTCATGAATGGCATTGTTGATTTTCTCACCCTAGAAGATCTGCTATCTCCTCTTCAAAATAATCTTGATGTAGAGATAGATCCAGTTTTCAAAATTGGATGAGATAGGCAAACCTTGCACTCTACTGAGAAGAGTGATTAGATTGTTCACCTCTTCAATGAAATTGTTGTGAGGGAAACTCTTGGGCCATCTAGAGACTCCTGGCCAAGATTTCTTCAACCATTTTTTGTTAATTGTCCACTTAGTAATGTTTGGGTCTTTATCATATTCCTCTTCTGTAGATTCCTTAGTTATCTCTACATACCTATCAATGCTTCGAAAAATGAAACCCTTGTCAAAGAATTATGCATCCAACCTTCTAATCACATTCCCATTTGCATCCTCGACACTTTTTTTATCCTTTTCATAGTGAGAAGCAGCTTGTAAAACAAACTTTGGGTTATGTGTTGCAACAGGAAATGAGGGCACTAGTTGGATATTACTTTCAACAATAGACCTCATACCACTGTCCAAGGATTGCTTATTTGTCCTCTATATAAATTTAGGCATGCCTACATGCCTGATTTTTGTGTCCTTTATCTCATCAATGTTTGATGTGACCATAGTGGTTGTAAACACTCCTTGATACTTGTATTTCATTTCTTTGGTCTTACTAGGAGACGGATCTGACATTTGAAGAAAATTGTTTCTTCAAAGAAATACAGATGTGAAGATCTTGAAGTACGTGTACAAGAAGATGCATGAAAAATTCATGGTTTTGCAATGTTAGGAAATTTTGCATATCGGAAACTACAAAGGTGGGGAAATTTAGAGCGATTGCATGAAATTTAGGGCTTGAGAGCGATGGATGCAAAAAAATAGAGCGCGATCAATCAAATTGGCAAAAAGGAAAAAATTTCCTCAATGTTAGGAAAGTTTTGCATTATGATGCCAGGTCATTGAAATTTAGCACATTAGCAAGAGGAATGATGTTTACAAAAAAATTTACATAGTCGCTAAAATTCAACAACCATGCAGGTGAAAATGGGATAAAATGTGTTTAAGCGCTAAGATTTGGTGATGTTGCATGTGTATTTTGATGTTTTCTTAATTTGTGCAAAGTCTCTAAAAACTAGTGACATTACATGTGGAAGATCACTTTATTTATGCAAGGTCATCAAAAAAGCCCGACCTTACATAAAGGGGTAGGACACTTAGTTTATTTTATGTTTAATCAAGGCTTATAACCTACTTTACATGTTGCATTAAACCTTTTGTGCATAAAGAAATAAAAACTTTGCTTGTGCAATTTAACATTTAGTTTTCTTTTATATGCACAATCGGAAAAAATTTCCAATAGTGCACATTTTAAAGGAGTCAGACTCTGCAAATACGATGAAAAATATCGACGTAGCAAACAAAGAATCATTAAATCCTTGTATTGTCGAGGAAAATCCCTGACCTTACATAAGGGTTGGTAAAAAAATGGGTTCTTTAATGTTTGAGCGAGGTTTTTCACCGCTCGGACATCTAGGTAAACAAACATATGAAAACCATGTGATATCAGTGAAATACACCGACATTACACGAGATTTTAAAACACCTGTTTTGTGTCGTTTCAACGAAAAAGATCGACCCAATCTTTAGTGTAGACTTGAACCTATGTAATGTCGCAAAAAAATTCCAACTTTGTGTGTGATAGACAGTGCAAACAACCTCATTTGAATTCATTTTTAATCACTGAAAAACATTGATGCCTCAAGAAGATTAATCAAAAGGAAGATTTAAATTGTTGAAACATTATGTGCACAATGGGATTTTACACCTATGTACACATAAATGTAACAAACTATTTGCAAGACTTTTCACCATTCGATCAAAGGATACATTGAATCGACAATGGTTTGAATAGAAAGACATGTAAATGATTCAATCATCAGACCAAAAACAAAAATCCACAACAACCCTATAGCGGGAAACAAAGGGTATGAAGATAGGGTTGTGGGGAAAATAAAACCTAAAATTCAAAACAATATATACATAGTAGCCCCAAAATTTAAAAGAAAATAAATATGACCACAAATACAATAAAATGAATTTTAACAAAAACCCTAATCATTATCAAAAATAGGAATAGCACGAGAAAAGGAAAAACAAATGCACATACCCAGAAGGGAAGAAGACATTCGAACACCTTAGAAATGATGAAAAACCAGCTACAAATCCACACACAATCGACCCACAAGCTTCAAAAAAACTCACAACGGATAGAGGAAGACAATCAAACAAAATAAATGAGAAATAAAAAGGTTTAAACTGATTTAAATGTTATTAAAACATTTATTGCAAATTCATGTGAGGTCGGATTTGTAGGAGCAAGAAAAATCAACACCTGAACAATTTAAAAACTCAATAGACAATATCCAAGGTCACTGAAAACTTTCGACCTTGCAACTTTATTTTTTGCATTCTGACTTGCAAGGGCGTTGAATTCTAGTGCTCTTGCAAGTGTAGAAATTTTTCTAACATAAAACTGAAATTCACAACTTGGTTCAAAAGGTGAATTTTGACAAAACAAAAAAGGATTACTTGGAACAACATTCCAAGGCTAGGGGACCATGCATGAGGACCAATGTAATTCACCTTGTTTTGTGTGCTTAGAGTATGTGGGCTATGAAATGGACAAGTTTTTTAGGGGTTATCCCACAAATTATGCTCAACTAAATTTGAGGATAACAATTTGCCACCCCATCGTCCTACCTTTGTCATTGAGGTTATTGAGGGCAATTCACTCCCTTTAGACCATGTTTGTCTTGGGACTTGGGAGTAGTGAATCCCCTCCTCCATAGTGGCCAACCCTAACCTTGTGGCCTTAAGTTGAGTGGTTAATATCCTTGTGTTCCTAAGTCAAGTACCCTTGCTTTAAGGCTCAACCCAATCTATGCCTCCAACTATTTCCCTTACTCTAGACCTTGACCCATAAACCTTACTCTACTCTAGACCTTAACCAACCAAATTATAGCAACCTCAACCTAATTTTTTTAATATCCTTTATCCCATGTACCTTGAACTAGTCTTTTTCTTGACTCAATCCCCTTAATCTAAAGCTTGACCAACTATAAACCATGTCTTATTAAATGCCTTTACTTTATGCCTTGATCTTTTTACTCTGCATATTCTTGATTCTCTTGTACTAGCACTCTCACCTATTTGTCATCTCATGGATGAACACATTCCTTCTTATCTAACAAATGCACACCTTCTACTCCTCTTTAAGCCCTTATTTTCCCATCTTCTCCTCCCACATGACACTGCAAAATCATTTAATTACTTATTCCCTATCCAAAATGGAAGATGGACTATTACCTCCTAATATAGACATATTCTACCTACCTTCCTCTACACATCTAGTGTGTTAAATTACCTACAATCTCTATTTATTGACCTATCCATAGTACCTGATTTGGTTTAGTTTGGTTATTCCTTTTCCTTAGATCAATTTATGTCAAGTGAATCATTAGATATATACATAAATTCTTCCCTAAAATAATTAATGTGATTCAAATGAATAATAATTATCCAACAATTTCTCTCTTAGATGTAAAGTGGTTGGTTGGATTGTTTCCTTCTCTTGGTCTTCAATTTCTTGAGGTTGATATCTCCTTGGAAAACCTAATTTTAAGTTTTAGGGAGATAGATTTATAATTGAATTCCTTTATCATTCATGTAATCTTCATATATACCCTAAAAAAATATTATACATTAACTCTCATAGCTTAAATTCTTTAGAGGTGAATTCCTAAAGGTCATTGTGTACATAAAATTTTCCTCATCCAATAAAATTTCCAAAGACAAGTTGAGATGGCTAAGAATCACAAAATGGACCTCAATGATTTCTATTTAGAGGATGGATTTGTTGGGCTTGTTACTAGCCATGTTGCAATAATTTTCTTTGCTAATATTTTTTGTCCCAAATATATTTCAACAACTTTATAATCAATATTGAGGGAGACTAACAAAGGAATGGTGATATTGGGTAAGGAGGTAGACTAAATATAAATTTGAGCTTTTTGGTCAATATTCTAATTAGATATGTTATAGCTTGGTTGTATAATATAAGGAATCCTCCCAGCTTTGTGGTGATGATATTATCTCAAGTTACAATTAAGTTAGGGAGATTGTTCTTCTAGTCTTGTGAAGGTTATAAACCTTTGTGGTTTATCTTGTGAGTGTCCTCGATAATCCTCATATTTCATGGGGTGTTGAGTATTTTTTTCCCTTGGTTGATGTCATTTTGTGATAGGATGTCTTGGGAAGCGTGAGGTTGTCTGAAAGTGACTTATCATTCCAGTTTGTGGTGAGTTGTGTCTCTTGGTTAGGAAACCTCTTGGGAAGGTTTTACTTTCTATTTAGAGTGGTTTAGTATGTTTGGATGTGGATTAGAGGATGATGATTCCCTCTTCCTATTCTACAGTCATGTTGTGAGAGAATGTGATCATGGGTTTTAACTAATCATCATATAGAGATGTTATTTCTCATTCTCTTGTATGTTTATCGTGGGGGAATTATCCCACGATTGGTTAGTCTTCTATGTTTTCCACCTTTATTATGTAATGTTGAAGTGTCTTGTTGTCTCTAGAATTACTTCATTGTGACAATTGTGTGCTCGTTTTTGTGCAAGTGCAGCATGTCATTGTCGCATTATGGGTGTTGTTTCAAAAAAAATATATCTCGTCAAGTTTTGTTCTAAGCTTGTCATCTTGGGGCATTACATTTGGTATCAAAGCCCATGTTGTAGCATTCGGATCTCTAGTTTATTTATTTGACCATGTGGTTGTTGGTTCTTGGTGTGTGATCACTCAAGTGCTTATTTTGGTGAGTTCGTGTTTGGCTCCTTGCATGGGTTCCTTGAGTGGAATTTTTGAGGGTTCAATATGAACCAACCTATGCAATGTGTTTGAGGAGGAAGAGTGCCTCCTAGAACCTAACACATGTGGAAGGGATGTGAAGATACCCCTGGTTGAGATTCTCTTGAGTGGGGAATGATCACTCTCTAGTGCGTTGCTTGTTGTGTGAGAGCTTTGGTTGGTTTGCATTTGTGAGTGTGTTGTTAGTAGCAGGTGTCGTTGTTTTTCCCTAGTGTGATATTTTTGAGAAATGATTTCTTGTGAGGGTTAGTTAGGCCCTTAAGTTTCCAAGAAGTGCTTGCATGTGTAGTTTCCATCTTGATGTCTCAATTATATTAAGTGTGAATGTGTAGTGACCCTTGAATGGTCTTGTTTATGTGTATGTGTGCTCTTTAAAGGTGTGTATATGGATGCATTTGATTGAAATTGGTTGTTAATGTATTGGCTCAGGATGGAGCACTATGAAATGTCTAATGTGAATGATGTGTTGAAGTAAATGTGTTGTATGTCATATGTCTAAAGGGTGAAAATGTGATCTTATAGCGATGTTTCCTATGGTGCTTTGTGCATTGTATTCCTATGGGAATATCATCATATGTGTGAAATGATTATGTTAGTGCATGAATGAAAGGTTGCATTTTCATAATAGAATATTTGGGTCAATGACCAAATCATGTTGTCCTAGGATTCTTGTGAGAACCTAAATGATTAATCATAATTTTTTCCCTCTTGCACATGGTGCATGTGTAATTGTGAAATGAAATTATGTTTATTAGGAGCATTATTTTGGTTTGGCTCAGATCCTTGGTTGTATTGTACCATGTGACTGACATGGATATAATTTTGTTTTAGTGTGTGGTTATGATGCATGATGTGAGTAATGTGTGTGTCATTGCATTGTAATTGTAAATTCCTTGTGGAAGTGGAGCTTGGGTGAAGCCCTACCCTTATGTGGATAGAATTTTTGGATGTCATAGTGAACCCTGCATATGCCTTCTTGCATTATGATGTGATCATGTCTTGATGAAGTGCATTTAGATAGTGTGGTTCTCATTGGCATGGATGAGTAAAATTGGTGAGTTAAGTTTGTATTACATTTGAGCATGCCATCTCTAATACACTTTGGATGGTGTACTCCCAAGGTGTCGTGTAGCCTTTACTCCCTCAAATGTGGCTAACATTAGTCACTTAGTTCAAGTAATCATGTTTTCAAATTTTTATGCTTTATTTTAGTTATTGATGAATTCTCTAATCGTTCATTATGGATCGATATTGAAATTTTAATTTTCTATAAGAAGTCTAATCACCAAATTCTCCATCTATATATTTGGTGGCCCTTGGTCACACTTGGTTTATAGTTTAATTTCATGCATTTTATGATTCACAATTGGAATTGATAATTCTCCCTCTTGGGCTTTGTTTCATTTTTGTGGTGACTATTCTAAATGTTTGAAATTGTTGGTCATAATCTATATTATGTTTGTTTCCTAACATGTTTGTTATGAACCCCTAATAGAATGTACAATGGAGTAGATGGCAGAGAATGTGCTAAATCTTGGTGTTTGTGTTAATTAGAATAATATTGCATCAATTCGTGTTCTTGATGAAATGGAAGTGGATGTCCTATGGTATTCATAAATTTTGTGAAATGCTTATATGCATATGGTTTTAGCTTTGAGTGGCTTCAATGTATGTGAATGTCCTTGTGCTTGACATTGAGTGAAATATATTCAAATCTTTGTATGAGAAGTGTATGGAATTCTATGATCTCTGATTGAGTTTAAATATTTGGATAATTGTGTTTGCATCGTGTCTGGCTCTTATTTCTAGTAGATGGTTGGATGTGATTTAGCCCACAAATGGTGTGTGCTCTTGCTTGTCTTGGCCTTGCTTTTTTTGGTCTTGTGACCATGTTTCCTTGTGCCTTGGAATTATTTGGTTGTTTTTTTAGGTTTCTTGGGCACCAAAATCCATCTTATTTGATAGTGTGAAGACACACATTGTGTCATTTGGGATGCAATTTCTATAGCTACACATATGTTTGGCATAGTGTAGGGTATGAAAGTGTGTTAGTAAGAGCTTTGGCACATCCTATTGTGTTTATCTTATTATATTATATATGTGTACCCTTGTTAAGATGTCAATTGAGGTTGTCCTAGTGCTTTTTAGGATTTTCTTCATGGTTGTTTAGTGGTGTTCCTAGCTTAAGGATAGATTATGGTTTGAGGAATTGGCTATCTTGTGTATTCACTTGGAGAATATACTTAGTGTTTGAACCGTGTAGTGGTTCTTGGTTATCTTTCTGATCATGATTTCATGATCTTGCTGGGTTGTTCAACCCTTAGTTGGGCCATGGTTGAGCATCATGATACTGAAGATCTTGTACTTGCTCCTATGCTTAGTGGTTAGTTGTTTCCTCGTTGGGTTTTGTGAGACTTTTGTGGTTGCTTAGCCTCATTTTTTGGAGAGTGCTTATGTCTTTCATAGGTAGTTCCTATATATTTTCCTCTAATAACCCCTATGTTGTTCCTAGTTTCGTGTGGAGAAGCTAGTGTTTGGGAAATCCTCTCTTTTTCCAAGTGGTACTCGAGGTGGAGCCTTATGTTAAGTGCCATAATTGGAGGTGAGGCATGCCCTTGGTGACCATGGTGGTGATGTAGCGTTGCCTCAAACCTTGTGTGTCGTTTGACCCAGTAATTGGTCATTGACATCGGTTGCAATGGACGTTGATGAAGGTACTAAGGTGATCTCTAAGATGGTTGTGCACCTAGAGGCGAGTGGTCACTTAGCTTGTGCACCTAGAGGTGAGTGGTCACTTAGCTTGTGCACCCCTAGATTTGTGTGTTGTATGTTTCATACCTAGACTTGGTGAGAGTGTAGAGGATTGATCTATGAGTGATATTTTTGAAGGATCGTGTACTAGGTGTACCTATCCTTGCTCGTGCAGGATTCTAGGAGTAAGCCTAATTTTAGTGGGAGAGGATGTAGTGTCCCTCCCATTTGCATCTTGTTAATGTGAGATCAATGTTTTAGCTTCATCATTTCCTTGTGTTTGATGTGGTGATTTTTTATGGCTCTGAATGATGTGTATGAACCACCACACGTTCAAGATGAGATTCCTCAATATGTCAGTTGCTAGCATTTTGTGCATTTACATGATTGGTTTATTATTATGATTAAGTTCAATGATATGCACTATATATGTTGTGATTAAATACAATCTTGATTATTGACATTCAGAAGGAATGATTATTTAATGATTTTAATGATGGATGTATAGATGTAATTTTATGCTTATGCTATTGACCTCGTTGAGATAATTATGTTATGCTTCAGCTATATATATATTGAGTAGGTACCCTTGTTGTGTGTTGAATGGTTATAGGTATAGGTTTATTTCTCCAATTGGCTAAAAAGGTCTAAGTTATTCCCCAATGGTGGTTAATTTGGAGATGTCACATTGGGCCTCTCCCTATCCATTCCCTGGTTGTACTTGAATCGAGTACGATATGTGTCATATTTGACCTTATGTGAACCCAAATTCAATTTACGATTTATTCCATAATCCCTGTGTTGTGAATGACCAGTCAATGTTTGATCTAATTGATGGTTTAAATCCTTTGTTTTCTCACAATTGAAATATTAGGAATTTAAATGATTCTGATATTTATTATAAAAATATTATTTGTGCTTCAAGAAAAGGGAAAATAGAATGAAAGAAGAAATGAAATTTATCTATTGTTTAATTTAATTGTGAAATTCAGTGGGTTGGGAATTGCGAGTTATGTTTAATTTAATTATCTTGATTAAATTCTAGATTTTATAAATTTAAATGAAAATATGCTTCTATGGATTTAATGGTTAAAGTATATGTTAAATGGTGTTTTTAAATGGATTTAATTGATCCAATTGGTTTTGGAAGAAATTTAGTTTTGAATTCAAAAATAGAAATATGAGTTTTCAATTAATTTTTAATTAGGCTTTGAAATTGGTAAATAGGAAAAAGCATGTATTTTTCATTTCATGTAAAATTGGGAAAAATAGTGAGAGAAAAACCATGTTTAAGCAATTTAGAAAATTGTTGATTAGGAGTGCAATTCTTATCAAAATTTGACGAGTTCATATTCGTTGGGATAGGAATCAAGAAGGGATCATTCTTGCTTGTTTTTGTGACTCCTCCTTTAGTGTGATTGGAAAATTTCACATTTCAAATCTTGAAGGGCATTGAGGTATTTTCCTTGTTTTTAATTCGTTTGAGCATTATTCTTCGATTTTTTTGTAGGAGAATGATTAGGGGAGTGTAGAATCCTCCAATCTCCTTTTATTTTACAAATTTATTGTAGTCTAGATTTTTATTTAAAATTTGATATTTTTCAAAAATGTAGGGTTATAATGCCAAAATTTCATAAAATGGGTGAAATGTGAATTTTATGTGAAAAGTGTGGTGTTGGGTGTATTTAGAGAAAAAGGGTATCTTTAGATTTTTTTAATTTCAAAAAATAAATTTTGAAGAAAATTTTAATGATGGATTTGGAAAAAAAATAGTTTTTGCTTGTAAAAAAAAGAAAATTTGAATTTTTTGCATGAAAATGAATGTTTTTGAATGTTTTCAAAAGATGGTACTTCATGAAATGTGAAAATAGATGTGGGAAAACATCATTGAATTTGGAAAAAGTAAAATTTTGGTGTTGTGGTTTTCATACCACACTTGTTGGAGGGTGTGATGAGCTTAGGATTTAAGTGTTAAGAAGAGTTTTGGAATGGACCCAAGGATGAACTCGACCCAAAGTGGCATGTAGGCAATCACAATGTGGGGAGTTTGGATTAATAAGTGAACTAATGAAACATGGGTAATTAATTAACCAAGATAATGGATATCCCTCTCATGCCTTGATTGTTCATAAAGGCTAAGGATGATCGAGGAAGACAAGTCGCTCAAGGAGTGTAAGACTTGTAAGATCAAGTAACCTAATTTGTATGAGAGGATACTTGGTTCCACAATGAGCCCCACGTGAGTGTTCGCAATGACTTTCACTCTCTTACCCTTTAACATTTAACCCTAGTGTAGTTGAGTAGAGTCCTGAAGGATGGTGTATTCCCTTTTATGTGTATGTATTGTTTTACCCTTGGTGAGTTTTTCCAAGGATGATCCTATATGGCATTGATGAGTTGGCCCAATTCGGATTTGCGATGTGACATTGGTGACTTTTCCCAATGTGTTTTGTGTTATTCCATTGTGACTATACCATGTGTTGATATGGATTGGATCCATTATGTGATTTGGATGATTGAGTGGTTATATGATGTGCATGTGGAGTGTATTCAGTGTATGGTGTGTGTGTAATTCATTCCCCCATTTTTTTGGTGTGATTTTTGTGTTTGTGGCCCATGTGACTATCTCCTAGCACAATGGGAGTAGATCTTTTCAATTCCATGAGGTCAGGTGGCGTGGTAACCACCATTGGGGACCTAAGGTTCGTGGATTGAGGAACAACATGGAATCATGTAAATTCAATTTTAATTCATGTAGATATATGTGTTTCATTCATTTATAATGTAATTCATTGATTTGGAACTTCTCTTTGAAGATTATTGTATCTTGTAAAAGAAAATAATAGTTTGGTCATTTTGTGTGTCTTGGTGCTGGCATCAAGAATGATTTATTATGCATGTGCTTCTCATGTTGTTACAATGCTTAATAAAACTTAGGAACACTTCATTTAGTGCTTAAATTGAACATAAGTACGCATTTTCACAGTTGGGCGGCCTAGTCTTACACCTAGGCGGTTGTGTCAAACACTACATTTAACCCAGTTTTCCAAAAAAAATCCTAACACTATTGGGGTATCCTAGAGCATTCTAGGGTGGCCTAGTAGAAATTGGGGGAGCTTGGTTTTGATAGGTCTCAAAACTCAATTTTTTCCTAAGTGTGTTGGGGTGGCCTGGTCCCCATACAAATTCCATAAAAACCAAGGTTAGTTAAGGGTTTTCTAAGCCTAATCCCCTTTTCAAATAATTTTTATGCCTTTTTGTTTGGTTATGGTGATCATTTTCATCAACTAGGTCTTCAAAAGCCTAGTCAAGTTTCCCTCCTTTTGGTCTTGTTAGTCCTCTCAATTTCAAAACATTGAATGGGTAAACCATGTAAACGAAAGTTGTTCATCTTTTTCATCATGGTCTTGGGGATCTATTAATGTTTGGAACCTTTCCTTAAGAGTATTCGTTGAGGACTTGTAGGTTCTCTTGCACATCATTTTGCATGCAACCTTTTGATATGTCTCGATTCTCAAACCTAGGGTTGGGGAGATATTTTTTCTAGTCTTGTGAAAGTTATGACCCTGTGTGGTTCATCTTGTGGGTTTGCTAAATAATCCTCATAGGTCATGGGGTGTTGTGGATTATTTTCTTTCCTTGGATGATGTCACTTTGCGACAAGATGTCTTGGGAAGCGTGAGGTTGTCTAGAGTTGACTTGTCATTCTAGTTTGTGGTGAGTTGTGCCTCTTGGTTAGGCAAGCTCTTGTGAAGGTTTTCCTTTTTTTAGAGTGGTTTAGTGTGTTTGAATTTAGATTGGAGGATGATGATTCCCTCATCCTACTCCAGAGTCATATTGTGAGAGAATGTGATCTTGGATTTAACTGATCATCGGATAGAGATGTTCTTTCTCATTCTCTTGCATGTTCGTCATGAGGGAATTATCCCATGATTGGTTAGTCTTTCATTGTTGCCACCTTGCTTATGTGATGGGGAATTGCTTTGTTGTCTCTGGCATTGTGTCATTGTTAAACTTGTGTGCTCGTTGTTGTGCAAGTGTGGAATGTCATTGTTGCATTATGGGTGTTGTCATTGTTTCAAAAAACATGTTTCGTTAGGTTTTATTTTGAGCTTGTCAACTTGGGAAACTACAAAATGTGAGGAATTGTATACTTCAAGGAGCCAAGTGAGTCATGCCTTCCAAGGGATTTGTTTTAAATGTGGTATGTATGGCCATAAAGCCTTCAAATTTTATCAAGGGACAACATAATCCAACAACAGCAATAGATATTCCCCAATAAGACACTCATCTTACCAAACTATGTTAAATGAAGTTGATGATGAGTCAAATAGCTTAGCAAGATCAATTTCCACCAAAGAGAAACCTATTTCTAAGGAGAGTACCTTGACTATTACTAGGAATTAAGTGTAGCCATTCATAAAATATCAAGTTTTCAAGAACAAAATCAAGTTATAAGATAACTCGAGATATCAAGTTTTCAAGATCAAAAGCAATTTACAAGGTAAGTGTTGTGATATTATAGTTGTAGGTGGTGCAAAAAATCTAGTGTCAGCTAAGGTCATAAAAAAGCTAGATTTGAGATGTGTGTCATCTCCATTACCCTACCAAGAATCTTGGTCAATAAAGGGTCATCAACTAGTAATAAAGGATAAGTGTGAGGTTGATGTGAAGAGTGTTACTTTTAAATATAGTCTTATGTGATGTTTTGGCAATGAATGCTTGTCATATCTTGTTGGAGACACCATGGCAATATAATAATGAATCATTATATAATGGGAAGACCATTTATGTACATGTGTCGAGAAGAATGGAAAAAGGCATGTGTTGCTTCTATTGAAGGGAAGGGAGGATAAATGCAAGCATAAAGATCATTTGGTTATGTATTTCAACGCACATGATTTGGTTACAAAAGAGAGGGTAAAAGACCATGACACCAAAATTCAAATTGAAGTTCACAAGGATTGAGTGATCAAAGAAGCCACAAAGGTAACAAAGTTAGTGGGAAAATGCCCTATAGAGGGTATACCACTCATGTTTGAAATATCACAAGTTAATGATCATAGACTAACAAATAATTACATTTTGTACAAACAATAATGTCGTAATGATTTGAAATAAAGGAAAACAAAAAAAGCCTAGCAAAAGGAAGAATGGAGAAAAAAGAATGTCAAAGGGTAGTAATTATTGAAAAGGTGGTGAAAGTAAGATTGAAGATCATTTAAATGGAAGGTGAAGACCTAGGGTAGTAAGTCAGGAGTGAATAAAATAAAGAAATTGAATCAATCGAGGAATTGTTAGTCCATCATGTAAATTGAGTAGGAAGTTCTTACACCTAAATGTGAGGAATAATTCAACAAAATCTTCAATGGAGTTGATGATAAGAAAATTATGTTATAGAGATTAGATCAAGAGATAATATGGACTATAGACGAAGGAGAACAAGTTATTAAGAATATATGTAGATATAAAGAAAGGGAAGAGTAATGCATAGAAGTGAGTGAATGCAAGCCAAAAAAATTTGCACACGAGAAAAAAAAAACCCATTGGAGGAGGTGGTTGGGCTATGATGAGTAATTGTGCACAAGAAGTGTGGAAGTGGGAATAAAGTCCCACACCTACTGAAGGAGATTAGGATATGACCCAATCAAATACTAAATAATGTGAGAGATGAGGAGTATTTTCTTCTAAAACACGTATATCAAATGATGGGCACAAACCAAAAGAGTGGTTCCACTAGTTAGCCCTTATTTGTGAGCACCATGCTCCAAAAACTTGTTACCTAGGATGTCTAATACAAGGTCATCTCAAGAATCAAGGAATTAGCATCAACCAACAATACTCTTAATTTTTGTTTCCTAGTCTAATTATTGAATAATTGAACATGACTCCCCATTTGAGGAAAGCAAGAACATCCAACTAGGCCTATATATTGGAGATTTGGAGAGCTCTTCCAATTGGATTGCAAGAAGCAAGGAGACCTTGGCGAAGGAGAAAGGTTCATTGCATTTTTGTTTATCATGCAAAGAGAAAAGAGGTAAAGAAATGCTTTGTGGAGCTTGATAATTGTTTGATTTTGTAGGGAAAGTTTGGGAGTTACTTGTTTTGTAGGATAGGCTTAGAAGTCGTTTGTTTTTGTTTGAAAAGAGATTCTACAAAAGAAATCAAAGTTTCTATCAAGGAAACTCAAGGATGTGTCCCCGACCTTTATTGACATGTCCTTGTTTCCAAAAATTTCCAAGGATGGGGGGACATGTTAGGGACGTCCCCTAGTTGTCCCCAATTTTCCAAAATCGCCCAAAAATGTTTTTGAAACACAAGGACGTGCAAAAAGACAAAGCGAGCAATCAATCATCCCCAACAAAAAGCAATATATTTTTAAAAACACTCGAGGCTTTGAAAAAATAATATTTTATTCATTGTTGGTGGGTCCCCACACCTTAGGTCACCCTAAATGAGGAAAAATAGCCTCATCTGAATGTTATTTCATTTTATGTTTGTGCAAAAAATTGCAATAGAGTTTGAAGGAAAAACATTATTTTTTAGCAAGGTTTGAAGAAGCAGTTGTAAGAAAGGTGGAATCCAAGACATATTTGGTAGTGAGAACAATTTCTTGAAAGAGGTAACTCATTCTATCATTTTATTTATTTATTTTAAATTTATTTCAAACTTTAAAGTAAGAAATGTTTGAAAAAAATTTCAATTTTCAGTTTAAAGTTTCATTATATCTTGCAAAACCAATTTGAGTTGTAGTGAGAACGATAATAGTGACAATGAAGTGGAAGAAACTCAAATAAATGTAAAGAGTTCCAGCCTCATCGGAGAGTGAAAGTGTTGGGGATGGAAGTGAACACCCACCAAATCATTTGAATTCCCTTTCATTGTCTTGAAACTTTGTGCAAAGGGCTCACTTAACCCAAAAAAAACTCAACTTGTGACACCCATAGATACCAAAAAAAAATAGGGGGGAGTAGGGTGTGGTGTCACATTTGCAAGACATATTTTAAGGGAGTTACAAAAAGGTATGGTCTCGTTTCTTGGGTGTTAAAAGTTGTGGAGTTAAGGTTTGTCCAAACATAAAGGAGGATGAGAAAGTAGAGGCTCATAGATTGCACATGGAGGTGGAAATGAGGTTTAAAGGAGTGACAATGCCAACACATTCTTCTACAAGTGGACAATCATGTATGTTATGCCATCCATGGTTGGTAGTGGTAGTAATGATATTGTCATAAAAGGAAAAAGGAAGATTAGTAGTAGTGAGAAGCCAAGGAAAATCGCAAGCATGTTTAATGTGCACGAATAAGATGCAACATAGTCTTTCATTACCAAAAAAATTATGCCCATGTCATCCCATTTTGTGTGGCCCATTCCTCTTATTTTAAACAAATGATCAATTATGTATCATTTATTGGTCCCTCATTCGTCCCCCCTAGAGATCATAAACTACACACTACCATCCTAAACAAATAATATTCTAAGGTTAATTTGCTAATGGAGAATATGAGGCAAACTTGGATCAAAATAGGTCATCCTATTGTGATGGATGGGTGGACCAATATTAGACATAGTCACTCATCAATATCATAGTCACATGTTCAATTGGCTCTTATTTTCTTAGTCATGGATTGTTCGAAGAAGCAGAAGGATGCAAACTTCCTATTTAGAATTTTGAGAGAGGCCATGGAGGAGGTTGGGGCCTCAAATGTTGTACACATGGTCATTGATTTAGCATGTGCATGCAAATTGGTTGGTATTTTTATGGAGGGTGCTTACAAGCACATATTTTGGACCTCATGTTGTGTTTATACATTAAAAATGCATTGAAAAACATAGGTAAAATAGATTGGATGAAGCAAGTGGTGGCATAAGCTAAAGATATTCAAATGTTCATTTGCAACCACCACACCTCACTTGCTCTCTTCAAAACATTTTCAAAAAATGAATTCCTCAAACATGTTGAGACAAGATATGTTCATTAATTCATTTTGTTAAAAAGGATGCTTGAAGTGCATGAGCCTCTACAATTGATTATGGTGAATTCAAAGTGGAGTAGATGACCTAATTCAAACTCTACTGAAAGAAAAGTCATCAAACAAAGGATCCTTGATGATGATTGGTGATCCACTATGAGGTAAAACATTATTGATTTTATTAAATATTAAATATTAAATTTCTTATTTTAATATGTTAATTTTATTGTTTAATGTTTTAACTTTTAGAGTTTCTAACTTGTTAATTAATTTTTTTGAACTTTTTGTTTACATTTTGCAATTATGTTCTCTTTCACCTCACCTATTGTAAGTCATTATATATGCTAATACAAACTCTCCTAGTCCTGGAGAAATATATGAGACGTTTGACAATATGCTTGGAAAGATAAACCAAACAATTTTGACTAAGGATCTTACTTTGGGCTTATATGACCAACATATTAAGCCCCTTGTCATGCAGAGGTGGAACATAATGAACACCCCACTTCATATGGCAATCTTTGCTCTAAATCTTATATGGTATGCACCAAAGGCTAGAAGGTTGTGTCTTTGTGATGACGAAGAAGTGAAAAAAAACCAATGGAAGTCTTTCAAAAGATGTATTCAGTTGAGTAGTCTACAATACTTTGCACACAATGGCTTGCCTCCTTTCACAATGTTGAGAGATGCAGATTAAGAGCAACATTGTACTTTATTTTCGTATTTCCACATTATAATTGAAAGTGATACTTGCAACATTTGGACAATTCGTTGTAGCTAGAATACTATTTATTAATTTCATGCATATTGACAATGAATAATGAAATCAATTTGAATTAAGTTCTAACATTTGTTAATTTGTTTGACTCTCATGTGAACTAACAATTCAAGACAAATGTTATGTATTAAGGTTCTATAATGTATATATGAATGCTTTATCAATGTTATCATATAAATATTTAAAATTTCCTTATATATTTTAGATTGTCCCTATTTTTTATATGGTCATCCCTTTTACCATCCCCTTTACTGTCCCCTACTATCACCAAAAAATGGCCCAAAAAATTGCCATACCTAAAACTCATCCCCTGTTGTCCCCATCTCGAAAACTTGGGGTAACATTGGTTTCTATAGATTTCCAATATGAGTAAACTCCCTTGTATTGTGAATAAATTCAGATTTATTGTCTAATGGATCTCTATGCATGTTCAATTGTCAAGTTGCATGTGTTCAAAGTGAGTTGTTGAAATCCCTATGTGGTTTGGGGTACCATATTTGAGTAGTTAAAAATTATATGGGCGTAGCAAATGGTGTTGGCCGCAAAGACTAGGTTGTAATTCATTTGGCCCCCTATCACCAATACATTAAGATACATAATCAGATGTTATAATTTGTCACATGCTTGAAGAGCCTAAATGTGCAAAGCTCTATGAACCCCAGATTCTTTTCTGGTTTTATATTATGAAATCAACATATAGTTCAATTGCTATACCCACATAAGGACATTGGTCAACATTCTCAGTGAATCAGACAATATAAGCATATTTTTTATTTTTGTAATACTTGTCTCATGGACCAAATATCAAGATATCGATAGAAGCTACGAAGAGTGTTTTGTGGGATAGAGTGTAGGAACAAATGCTCTTTGGAAATCATAACAATATGTTAGAAAATTATATAGTACACTTCGCCTACTGGAGGAAGCCAGTGGAGCTTATAGTGGTCTAGGCCAACCACCCCTCCATGGCCCCTCCCTTCTTTGGTCCGGGCAGACTTGAGTGAGACCTCCATCCATCCATGGCCTCTCCCTACCTTCGGACAGGACGGATCATAAGTGGACTCTCCACTCATCCATGGCCCTCCTTGCAATAGGCAGATCTTAAGCGGGGTCTCTAGGCACCACTTTCTTAGGCCCTTCTTCACTGAGCAAGTTTTCAAACACTCAGATTTACAAATAATCATATCAGAAATACATAATGAATTAAGAATATATTATTTTAATAACCAATAATATACTTAAGTTATTAATCCTATCTAATAAATAAATCATACCATAAATATTCTATTCACACATGAATTTATTAATTCCTATTTACTAAACAATTCACATCATAAATATTCTACTATATTACTCAGTTCTGCAGACATAAGAAAATAAAGGCATATATTCTTATCTGCAGATTGATCCTTCCTTGTCTCTTTTTCCAATTGTTGACCTCGATCCTTCCTTGTCTCTTTTTCCAATTGTTGACCTCAGATAATTATTCCCGACTGAGCTTTATTGTTTGCTGCTTGATAGGCTTATAATATTATGTTCTCTTTCCATCGATCTGCTTGTATATGTTTCATTGTATTTATTTTCTTTGTCTTATCACATCCATCAATGATGCTTTTCTTTGAAATGGGCTGCCTTTTATAACTGACCCGATCTGCCTATAGACACGTATTTTCCTGTTCCACACCTCTTGGCATTGATCGCACCCCTCTACTTACAATATTTCAAGGATAATATTTAGATGCCCATCGTTATATTGTCCTAATAATAATTTATGTCCGTTGTATTAGTTCTATTAATATATTATCCTTTTGCTATAATTATCGCTGCTGTTCTGATGGTAATTAATATGCACGCTGCTGTCTTAGTGATTAATATGCCTTTAGATTCCCATTTAGGAGTTGATGCATTATTCGATGCTATTTAGTATACTTATTTTCTGATAATATATTTTGTTTAAATATTTCTTGTTTGATGTATTTTTATTAATATTATTTTATCTCTTTTTTTTTATGATTTTTAATATTTATTTTATATTATCAATATTTACATCTATAATTATAATATTATCTTGATAATTATAATTATAATAAAATATTTAAATAACAATTATTTATATTTATATTTTTGATATTTATTCAATTTTGTTATTTGTATTTCAACATCTCATATTTAGCATTAGAATTTACATGACACTCTATGAACCCCGGATTCTTTTCTATGAAATCAACATATAGTTCAGTTGCTAATCCACATAAGTACGTTGGTCAACATTCTCAGTGAATCGAACAATATAAGCATATTTTCTGTTTTTGTAATACTTGTCTCATGGACCAGATATCAAGATATCGGTAGAAGCTAGGAAGAGCGTTTTGTGGGATAGAGTGTAGGAACATATGGTCTTTGGAAATCATAACAATCTGTTAGAAAATTCTTTGCAGAACTCAAATATTGTAATGTAAATATCCTTTCCATGTCAAATATTGTAATGTAAAACTAAATATCCTTCCCATGTGTCACCATGTCCTCGACTTTTTCCCAAAAGAAAAAAATTCCACAACAAAAAGTTGCCAAAATGAAATGCATCTTTTAAATGAAAAAATTGACGTGCATAGAAAGGCAGTTTGGATGACCTGTTCTTGAGAATGCCTCCAAGAGCTTCATATGAAAGACTCTTCTATAGAGTTTTAGAAGCAGCAGGAGGCATATCAGAGTTATTGAAAGCGAGGAAAATAAAATCAGCAGTGAAATACACAAGATTGACAGTTTAAAAACACATAGGCAAGCATAATAGCTGTGTACTAGCGTGCAAAGCAAGCAGAGATATGAAATAGAAATTGGCCCCACAACTAAACCAGGGTCAACATAAAACTAGAGGCTTCCTGAAATTTATGATTGAGATCTCAATGATTGAATAAATTATTTGTGATAAGTAAAAGGTAGTTTCCACGGTGTGTCAAATTATGATATTGCTATCAGTATTCATAAATGGGTCAATGAGTGACTCAAAAACTATGCAGTTGAATCCTGATAGCAATATCAAAATTATTTGTGATAAGTTGCTTGTCATTCCCTGATCAACAAAGGTGATGTAACATTATCATTTCTAATTTAGAGAAACTTCCTCTTAATCAAGCTCAAGCTTCATGTGATGCTCCAATTGCTACAAAGGCTCAAAAACACCCTTCTCTATGTATCTATTCCAGAGTTCAGTTCATCTGTTCTTCCCCCGAACAAATTTAGGCCTTGAAGCCTTTCGTTCCATTTTCTCTCTTTTCCGACGTGACTTTTCATCTTCTGGTTCCTCCTATAACAAAATCAGAGGAAATTAGGTTATTTTCTCAGTATATCTTCTTTCATATACATTTGGCACTAAATCAATCTCAACTCACCGCCGAACTCTGGAACCATCCCTTGGAAATATCATAAAGCTTGTAAGCAGCAAAAGCAGGAATCTGGTTAACACATTAGTTACATGATATTTAGATCAAAAGAACCACATAGATCTAACCAGAGATATGTTTCAGAAATTGTTAATGCAACTCTGTCATCACATTTTTCACTTTATATTTGAATAAAAAAAATTGTAGGTGACAATTTATGTACAGATAATCGGACAACAGATTTGTAAATATTTGTACCGTAAAATTAAGAATGTAATCAGTAATATAAAATAAGGTCAAGAGTCATGTACATAGGAATTAAAGGGTCAAATGCCATTTGTAAAATGTATAAACGTGATTTTTTAATGGAAAGAAAAAAAAAATCCATCATCATAATGTATCATACTTGTCATGCATCTTCTATTTGTTATGATAACGAATGCACTTAATATCAACATGTGGTATTGAAGATGTCAAGAAACCCAAGAATGAGGAAATGACTGCAGCAAAGTGGAAACAGGTGATAGAAGGCAATAGATAATGGAACTTGACAAAATCTAATAGGCTGGGATTGTTCGAATAACAGCAGAAGTAAGGAATTAATCATTACAATGAACCTTAGCTTTCTTTTTCATGATGTACCAACCATGTGAAGATAGCACTAAATCCAAGCACAAATGATTGGAAATGGAATGAAGTGCTGCAGTGAGTGGAAAATAATGGAGAAATGGTAACCAGCAGAGTGGAGGATATGCAAACTATGGGTGTTGGAATGAATATAGAACCAGATTACGTGAAATTACTTCAAGAACTCTAACAATGAGCGATAACAGAAAAAATGATTAAATACCAATTTTTAACCATCCTTGCCATACAGAAAAGAAACAATTTTCAAACTTGTGAAGCTTTTTAATGGCAACATGAAACAAAGCAGATAGGTGTTGGGAGAATCCCATTGATAGCACATAAGAGATCCGAAGCAGACAGTAGGAATAGTGTTGCGAAAAACACAGTAGAACTGATCAGGAACACCCAAAGCACTGGAGACAAGTTGAGACATGGACAATGGGGCATGTCACAGCATTTTCGTGTGCCATTTTTTAAACTTTTGAGGTATTTTATTGCATTTTCATGATTGTTTCTATTCTTCCTTTATTCAATTTGAACCTAGTCATATGATGATATGTTGTCCATGGGTGCTAATACCATTTGGTGTTAGACAAATATAAGGTGTTGTGTTCTGCTATATTTTCATTAAGGCATTCTTTTACAAGGAGTAGCATTTATATATGATGATTACTTGGTACTTGAAAAGGTGATAACAATTTAAACTAGGTCATCCTCCTAGACATGGGTGGGTTTGTACAATTCACCTGAATTAAAATTTTGGAGTAATGAAACTTGGCAAATACTCACAGAGTCGCAACCCAAGGCATCTCAGCAAATATTCCCTATGCCTACCCAAGCCTGCCAAAACACTCAAAAAAAGAACAGAAATACAATGAATTTTATTATTTATTTATTTATTTTTAAAACATCAAAAAAATCATTTTTACTGTACTACTTTTTAAATAGTTAATCGAGTTATTGTCAAGCTTTTATCAAGTATTGGCCAAGATTTTTCACTGAGCCCAAGTCCAAAACTGAAAACAGCTCGCCAATTACTCACCAAGACCAAGTCTCATGGCCTTGTGTCTAATAATTTCTAAGAAGGTTGTAAAATGGTGAATATATTGAAAATCCAGTCGAACAATCACCATAGGCTTACAAGAAGTGTATTGAAAAATCAAGCCAATGAAGATAGAAGATAGGATAAAGTTTGAACAAATTTCATAACAAGCTAGCTGAGAAGCTGGGGTAACTTAGACCAGTGTGTTGAGATTCGATGAGTCTCCACAACAACATGTGAATCTGAGTCCAAGGCACAGGCTGTGAATCTGTACCCTCAATGAGTTTGAGAGCCAAGACTCACAAGTCTGCTGGCAAGTCCTAATTGCCAAACTCAGCCAAGTATGCCAAAAAGAAGAACCAAAATATAAAACAAAAGAACCATTAAGAACAGTTTTTTATATATTAGCCATATTATATCTTTTTTTAAATAGCCAAGTATATTGTCATTGAAAAACAAGCCATGCCTTCCCATGGGGCCTAACTGCACAATTAAGCTGTTGAAAGACACGGATAGTGGTCACAGGTTCAAATCCCCAGCTTCAACCATTGCATGAGTAAGGGAAGCTCATGTGACCAGAGGTTATAGGAGCCAAGTAATTAGGACCTCACAAATGCAGTTCTGGCTAATGCCAATTCCTCCATATCCAAAAAAGCCATGCATCACAATTGTGCCAACCAGCATTATTGATATTGTCTCAACTCTCAAGTGCCATGTCAAACAACAAGAACAAAACACCTTCACGCACATTGCCTGATTCCAATCTGTTCTCAACACCTTTACTGTTTCTGGAAACACCATACTAAATGCATGGTATAGTCAGTGAGTACTCAACGGAAATTTGATCGCCCATTTACTTGCAGGAGATTTGATTGGTGAGTTCCTCAAGCAAGAACATGCTAGAAATTTGATCAGCCAAGTTACATGAGCAGGAACTCCCTGGAAATTTGATTGGCTGAGTTACTCAAGTGGGAACTCGCTACTCAGCAAGTACAAATCCTAGCGAGTCTAACTGCCAAACTCACAAATAGTTAAGAGTACGGCAAATCCAATAGGTGGACTCATCAGGACACAGGCTAGACACATATGAGCAGTTTAGACACTGAAAAACCAGCTGAAAAAAACTGTTTTTTATTCTATCTAAACCCTCACACCCCTAGCAATTCCTCACACAGCATTTGGAGCATTACTTGAGAGAATTTGAGAAAGCTTAGAGTAGAATTTGAGCAACAAATTTATGCAAATTCAGATTTCCAGGTCAGAATATTTTTCTTTTTCCCAAAGCATTAAGCATGCAAATTCCATCCAAAATATTAAAATTAGATTTTTAAACATGATTTCCATGTCATTTTTCATAAACTTTAACTCTGATTTAAGACAGTTTTTTTTTTATGAAATTCATGTTTTTTTCTTGTACATAGGGTTTTGGGTTTAGGGGGGGAAAATATTGTTTTGGTTCAATTTTTTAATGCTAATTTTTTAATGTTTAGTTTGAATACTAAACATTGTTTTTCGTATTTTAACATGCAAATTAAAATTAGCATACATTGTCATCTACATCAAGCTCAATATTAGGAAATAGAAGTCATCCCACAGACACCACTTGAAAATATGGAGCAATTGGACCGACCTAAGGATGTGTTATTTTCTACTTCTGTGGTAAGGAAGTTTATAGAGGCATCAATTGCCTTGAGTACCGTATCTCATGCATTATTTGCCACGATGTCAAGCCATGTCCCAATACATGGAAGAGGCAAAATGAGAGATGCAAGCAATGCTTGCATTGTTGGATCAAAAGAAATTAGAAAGGGCGAGGACACAAGCACCCACAGCAGCAACCATTAATCCCTACTTAACAAAAAACTGAGGTATATATGGCAGAGATTGTGGAGTCTAGTCGTGGTCCACAGACACTATGCAACACATCCATCTCATCCAGCTCAAGCAAAGCCCAATCATAGGGCTGTTTTGTACCTACAAACACATCTAAAGCACAACCTTCATTGCATAGTATAGAGCAGAAGGAGGTACACGAGGAAAAAAAATAATACATGTGAATTTGGTCACTACATTGATAATTGCAGGGAAAGGGTACAAGGTACCTCTCCAAAAGACACAAGTGAATGGTCGTTCCAAATCATTATTGCAAACAAGTCAATTTTGGAACAAAAGAAACAGTGACAAATTTTTGGATGCACCATGCACCATTCTTTTAGATGGGTGGACAGATGGAAGGAACCACACCCGCATCAACTTTGTAGCAGCTTTAAATGATGAGATGGTTTTTAGTTTCAAATGATGAGATGATGTTCTTGAAAACAATGTATGCCTCTAACAAAGTAAAGAATGCAGAAAGTTTGAGCCTAATGCTAGAGGAGGTTGTCTTGGAAGTGGGCATTGAGAATTTTATGCAAGTTGACAACAAAAACAAAGATAGATATGGCAAAGATTGTGGGCTTTAATCACGGTCCACACATCCACCTCATCCAATTTGAGCAAAGCCCAATCATAGAGTGTTTTGTACCTATAGACACACTAGAACACTATTTTCACTGCAAGTTATAGGGTGGAACAAGGAGGTACACAAGAAAGTAAATAAAACGTGTGAATTTTTTGTATTACAACCTTCCCTTTAATGTGAAGGGAGAACTCATATTGGGAGTAACTAGTCACTACATTGACAATTGCTAGGAAAGGGTACAAGGTGCCCTCTCCAAAAGACTTAATGGATGGTTGCTTCAAAGCATTATTGTATATAAATCAATTCTAGAATTTTTATTTTTTTTTAAAAGCAATAACAAAGTTTTGGATGCACCATTCTATCAAATAGGTGGACACATAGAAGAAATCACATCCTCATCACCTTTTTAGCAGCTTCAAATGGTGAGATGGTTTTCTTGAATTCAATTGAGGCCTCTAACAAAGTAAAGAATGCAAAATCTTCGAGTTTGATGCTAGCATGTCTTGGGAATGAGAAAATCTTATGCAAGTTGTCATTGATAATGCAGCAACATATGTGGTGGCTAGACTACTCCATAGGCAACATCCACCACTTTTTTGAACCCCTTGTGCAACCCATTGCCTTGACCTCCTTTTGTAGAACATAGGCAAAATTGATTTGGTGAAAGAATTGTAAAAAATACCAGAACCATAATAAAATACATTTATAATCACCCTTGCATTCTCCGCTTGATGAGAGATCACACCAAAAGGAAAAAACTTGTGCAAATGGGTGTCACAAGGTTTGCAACTTACTTCCTAATGTTGCAAAGCATTTGTAATTTGTTGACACTATCAAAGCAAATGTTTGTGAGTCAAGCATCGCTAGATTTAGCCTATTTAAAGAAAGTTGATGGAGAGAGGGCCACAAACATAGTTTTAAAAAGTAACTTTGCAAAGAGAATGATAGAGATCATCAACATAACTTCAAACTTCCATTTAAATTTTAAATTGAATTCAATCATTTTCAATTTTTAAAAGTATTTACTTTAATTGTAAGTTTGTAATTTTAATTGTTCATACCTATCGGAGCCTTTGATAAGGGTTATGCTTGGTGGATGGGGAGCAAAAACAAATGAGATACATTGATAATGTTGTGGATAGGGACGACCAAAGAAGCCATCCAAAACTATTATAGGGCAAAAAGAGAAAAATTTGATTCCATTTGGAAGATTATTTATTGAAAGTGGAATAATCAACTCCAGCAAACCATTAATGCAACAAGGTACTACATCAACCCCAAATTTTTCATCTTTGATAACTTCACAAATGTTAATGAGGAGGTTATAGAGAGCCTCTCAACATGCATTGAAAGGATGACACCTAAGGTTGAGGTTGGAAGATTGGAGTGGAAATACCCAAATATTCTAAAGTTAGCCCTTCAAATTTTATCTCAATCTTGTAGTGCTTCTAGATGTAAGCACTATTACAAAAAAAACACATAGACAGTTAACCAAGATTGCATACAAATCTATTTAGAAATAAGGTGCAAAATTCCCCTTATATAAGATTACAAATATCTTATCCATAGAGGATAAGACTAACACCTCAGAGGATAAGATAGACAACTCATAAAGCAAAAAGGTAAAAAACTAAAGTCAACATGACTTTATTAAAAAAGATTCCTAAAGTCTATCTTGAAAGCTAATCGACTATTATAATATAAAAGAATTACTTTAATACCCTCCCTTAATGGTCATTCTACTAACTACACCAAGATTATCCCAAAATTTTACAAATTTGTCAAGACCCAAAGGCTTGATAAGAATATTTGTATTTTGGTCCTCAATTGGACAATATTGCAACATAACTAATCTATCTTCTACAAGTTGCCTAATGAAAAGATGATGAAGCTCCACATGTTTGGTACACTTGTGGAAGACTAGATTCTTGGCAAGCCTTAGCACCCCTTGATTGTCACAAAACAAGGGTGAAGTCCTTGCTTGAGACATTTGCATGTCTAAAAGCATCCTCCAAAGCCATACTGCCTCACATGTTGCTTTGGCAATTCCCTGATACTCTGCTTTTGTTAAGGAAAGAGCCTGCCTACTGCTTCTTACTAGTCCAGGTGACTACACCCATACCAAGGCTGAAAACATATCTAGAATTGGATTTCTTGTCATCAACAAAACCTACCCAATCTGAATCTATGAACCCAACCACCCTAGGATCTTTTCTTTAGCTATACAGAATGCCATCCCTTTCACATATCTTAGTACTTGCTTCGTTGCAACCCAATGTTCAGCCTTTGGGGCTGTCATAAAATGGGAAATCTAACTCCCAGCATAAATCAAATTAGGTATAATGGCTATAAGATAGATAAGGCTGCCCACTAGTTTCCTAAAAGTTGACTCATTGATTACTTTTGAATCTCTTTTGGCTGAAAACTTCAGCCCTTTTTCCATAGATATAGACGAGATTTTGCAATCTATCATTCTAAACTTGTCGAGCAAACTCTTGGCATATTTAGATTGAGAAATACAAAATAACACCACCTGTCTACCAAACCTCTACACCTTGGCAATAATGTAGGAGGCCTAAGTCTATCATGTCAAAAGCCTTACACAAATTACATTTGATTTCTTCAATCAAATGTGCCTCACTACTTGTAATGATGATATCATCCACATAAATGACCAAAAGGATGATTTCATTGCCTATTCTTTTGACATATAAATTTGGATATGAAGGACTTCGTTGGAATTCCTATTGATCCAAATACCTATCAATTTTTATGTACCATGCCCTAGGTGCCTACTTCAGGCCATGAAGAGCCTTTGTCAGTCTACATGCCTGATGCTCCTTTGCTACAACCTGAAAACCCTGAGGTTGTGTCAGGAACACTTCTTCCTCTAAGTCACCATTGAGGAAGGCACTCTTCATGTCCATTTGATGGACTTTCCAACCAAACTGTAATGCTATGACTAGAACTAACCGAATGGTGCTCATCTTTTTTATAGGAGCAAAATTCTCCTCATAATCAATACCTTCTCTCTGCGAGAACCTTTTAGCCACCAACCATGCTTTGTACTTTTCAAATATACTATCAGCTTTGTACTTGACTTTGTACACCCATTTGTAGCTAATAGGTTTCTTCCATGGTGGAGGATCTGAAAGAACCCAAGTCTTATTTTTCATTAGACTCTGATGTTCAATTTCCATGGCCTTTTCCCATTGAAGTTTACCTTTCACCTCTGCAAAATCTCAAGGTTCATAAACACCTTAAATGTTAGCCATAAGAGCAAAGTTAATTGTGTTTTGCTTGCTCTTGCCTCTAGATGATCAACCCTCAACCATTTCATCATCTCGAACATCACCAATGAGCTTTTCCCACCACTTAGGTCTCTTTGTAGAAACCCCTTCATTCAAATCAATGTGGTCATTGTGACTTGGGTTGCCTAGTACTATATCATTTGGATGTTGATCCAGGTTTTCTTGAAAACAATCATTTGGTACCAAGGTTACACAGGGACGGATCCACTGCCCGAAAACCCCATGTCCCCGTCCCCTGTCGTCCTGGGGACGGGGGGACGCAAAGGGGATGTCCCCCTACCGTCCCCGAAACAACAAAATCAAGAGGAAACGCCAGGAAATGTTTCCTATCGTTTGGGGATGTCTCCCCGTCCCCAAATCGTACTGGGGACAGCTAGCTGTTCTCCATAGGCAAAGACTATTAAAAAATTACAAAACTTTAAAAATTTTGATTTTTTTAATCTTTTTCCTTCTTGCACAAGGCCCACGAACTCTCCAAGTCAATTAAATATATTTTTTTGGGGGGACTAATGTTTTATGAAGACAAAACATTAAAATTTTGTCTTAAGTTTTTAACTATACACAATGAATTAAGTTTTTTATTTCTCACGGGTGAAGGCATGCACACGAGACGCAGTTGTGAGCGGACATTTTCTGAGCCGACTGTGGGAAGCTCGAACCAAGGGCAATGCACTAGTTTGTTTCTCAGGCGACCAGGCGACCAGCTAGCAGCAGGGGTGAAGTTGGTGTTTTTTTTTTTTTAAATCTATATTATCATATGTGTTGAAGGCGCACATTTGCAGTGACGGGTGAGGGCTAAGGAGTCATAGGCGACCATTGAGGTTGAGGTATGAGGCTATGAGCTTAGTTTTAAGCTTAAAATTTTATTTTGTTTTCCAATTTTCATTTTTTCATCAGTAATCTGAATCTCTTTTCAAAAAAAAAATTAAAATAAAAACTTTAAACCCTTGCATTCTAATTTTTGTGTTATTCTAAGCATAAAATTAAAAAGTAGCCATAGGGCTTTTTTAATTTTATGCTCATAATAACAGAGAATGCAATTTTTTTTTAAATGAAATTAATAATTTAATAACCCTTGCGTTCTCTATTATTCTGAGCATAAAATTAAAAAAGCCTTATGGCTACTTTTTAATTTTATGCTCAGAATAAAGAGAATGCAAGGGTTTAAAAACTATTAAGTTTAATAATACCTTTTTTGGTTTCAATTTTACAAATTTTCAAGCTTTCAACAAAAAAAAAAGCATCCAAAATGAGCAGCAACAGCAATAATGGCAATGAGCAGCAACAACAATAGTGTCAGTGACCATGAGAGTGAGAGTAGTGATAGTGACAATGAAGCTACAGGAATGCCAGTAAACCCTTCTTCTACCTCTGAAAATCCAACCCATGCTTCTTCAAACCATTTTGCATGCCCTATACCCACTCTTCAAAGGTTTGCAAAAGGCCATTTCAACAAGAAGAAACCATTGCATCAGTTTGCCACAGATGTGACCGCCAACAAGAAGAAAAATTCAGGGGACAGCAAGAAATGGTTGTGTCATGTTTGTAAAACTAATTACCATGGGATCTATACTAGGATTAGAAAGGGTGTTAGAGTTTGTACGGAAATAGCATTGGAGTAGCAGCTTCTATTTGCAAAGTTGGCTGGAGTAGGTGAGGACCAAATGATTACCATTCAAAATAAAAAATGGTCATTAGCTGATTTGCAAGCCTCTTCCAATGTATCAATTGGAGAGAGTTGTGATAGAGGGAAGAGGAAAGCAAGTGAGAAAGATTTAGTCATGGGGTTAATGAATGTGCAAAAACGTGAGCACGCTGATGATGCAATGGCCAAATTCTTTTATGCACATGCTCTTCCATTTCATTTGGCAAGGTCACCTTATTTCAAAACAATGGTGAGAGATATATTGGCAGTTGGATCCTCTTATGCCCCCGCTAGAGAACATAGATTGCGTACCTTCCTCCTTGACAAACAATATTCAAAATCTACCATGATGATGGAGGAGATGAGGCAAACATGGATTAGGACTGGCTGTTCCATTGTCATGGATGGGTGGAGTGATATTTGGCATAGGCCACTTATTAATGTTATTGTTACATGCCCTGCTGGTTCATACTTTCTTCGAGCTATTGATTGTTAGAATATTATATTCTACATTTGTTTAATGGTCAATAGTAGTAGGTAGTTAGAAGTAGGTCATTTCTTAAATGACTACAGTGTTGCTACAGTACTTTGTAACTACTATATAATGTACTCTTTTCTTGAGTAATAAAAATCACATTTTAACCAGTTCATTTTCTGAGCATGGTATCAGAGCTAGTCTGGGCCTAACTCCTTCACGGGAGGGTCCAGGATTATGAGTGTGATCTTCTGAGACTTTGTTGGGTGTATTTGTGAGTCCAGATCGAGGGTTTAATTATTATGGTAGTTATGATATTGCTATCAGGATTCAACCATGTAGTTTTCGAGTCAAACTCATTGACCCAAGTTTCATGAGTAGTGGTTCACTAGAACCCATCTCTCATGATAATGAATGGTCCACCTACTTATCTATTATGGTAGTGTTTTTTGGTTCATGTTTACTAAATCCAGTTTTCTCTTTCCGCCCGTGTCTGCATAAGGCATTTATGCTTGGGCTCGCGCGACCTCTTGAGGGTCATTTTTCTGTTTTTGCCCGCATTTGGTGAGGTCATGAGGACGTGAGTTTCCTACCCGTGCAACCTTCTTTCTTCCTTCCTGCTCGCGTAGGGTTTTCCTTTTGAGGCATCTTCAACCTGTGACCTCTCTATTTCGCATCGACATTTTTGCGTGCTTTATTTCTTGCGCGACCTAGACATCTCTTGTGAGCCTATGCATAGGGTTTCTTTGCGCAAAGAGTATTTTTGAGGCTGCATTTTCTGCTCGCAGCGCGACCTGGTTTCTTCATGCAACCTGACTTCTGGCTCGATGGGATTTCTTAGCCCGTGTTTTGCCTTCTGGAAGACGTGAAAGGAATTCTTTGAAACTCGTTTCTTCTTTGTACCTGGCGCGGCTATGGATTTTAGAAATTTTTGCAACCTGGGTACTAAGATTTCAGACATTTTTTGCAATTTTTTCAAGCTCTCATGGCAGCTAGGGTTTCCAAAAACTTCATCTAGATTTTTGACCCTTCAGATCAAGTCGTAAATTTTTTCGATTGCAGATTCTTGGTGGGTTTTTCGAGATCTCAACTGGGTTGTTTTCCGTTTTTTCTAGGTACCTCGTTTTTCATGCCTCAAAATTTGTGCAACTGGGTGTTGACGAAATTTTCTGGGTAGTCAGAAAATTTTCTAGGTTTTCAGCATCCTTTTCTAGGTACTCTTTAGATCTTTTGGGTTTTTAAATATTTTTTCCCTTAAAAAAAAAATCAGTTTATTATGGGTTTTAATATTTTTTTCCCTTACAAAAATTTGTATGGGTTTTCATATTTTTTCCCTTAAAATTTTGAGAGGGTTTATAATTTTCTCCTCAAAAATTAAGAGTTTTTCCTATATAGCCTAGTCTTGGTTTCTATTGTTCGGGAGGGCTCTCTAATATCTGGTTTTTACGGGTTTTTTCCAAAAAAAACAATGATTTGTAATCTTGGGTTTGACAATTTTTTCCTCAAAAATCATGGTTTGTTGCAATCAGTATTTTGGTCACACTTGGAGTTGCTGAGGCAAACATCTGCACAACTAGCTTCTTGCAGTCTATTATTGGGAGTCGTGCTCATTTGCAAAAGTTTCGACAGTTTGTCGATTTATCCTCAAAATCGTGGCTGTTGTTCTCGATGTGTCTCTGGTTTTATGGAGGGACAACTTTGTTATCCAACGTCAGGTTGGACGTTTTGTGATGACTTTTGGTCAGCAGTTCTGTAGTTTATGGGAGGGTTGGTGGCAGATTCATCTCGGTGGTAGAGTCAGTGGCAGGCTCTTGTCTCTTGTTGCAGAGCATTCTAAAGAAGGGGGCAGCCTTCTCTGTTTTTTCTAGACGTTTTTTGGTTCTCTTGGTCATTCACATTCTGTACATCCAGGGAGGGTCTCCGTAGCAGTAGAGTGTTCTGAAGAATTAGTGACCAATCGCCCTGCAGATTTTTTTTTGTAGGCTAGATAGTAGATTGACCATTAAGGGAGGGTGTTAGAATATTATATTCTATATTTGTTTAATGGTCAACAGTAGTAGGTAGTTAGAAGTAGGTCATTTCTTAAATGACTACAATGCTGCTACAGTACTTTGTAACTACTATATAAGGTACTCTTTTCTTGAGTAATAAACATCACATTTTAACCAGTTCATTTTCTGAACGACTGGTTCATACTTTCTTCGAACTATTGATTGTTCTAGGAAGCTTAAGGATGCAGATTTTCAGTTTGGCATTTTGAGGGAGGCCATAGAGGAGGTTGGGCCTTCTAATGTTGTGCAGGTTGTGACAAATTCAGCTCGTGTTTGTAAGCTAGCTGGTTTGATGATTGAGAGTGCTTACAAACATATTTTTTGGATTTCGTGTCGTGTACATGCTTTGAATAATGCTTTGAAAGACATTGGCAGAATAGATAGGGTGAAGGCGACAGTTTCAGAGGCTAGAAATATACAAATGTTTGTATGTAACCATCAAACTTCACTTGCACTATTCCGATCTTATTCAAAGAAAGAATTCCTCAAACCAATTGAGACTAGATATGCTAGCTACTATATTTTGTTGGAGAGGATGTTGGAGGTCCAAGATGCTCTACAAGCCATGGTTGTTTGTGCAGAATGGAAAAGGTGGACTCTATCAAAGACAAGTGAAGGCAAGGAAGTGAGAGATAGAGTACTTAATGAAACTTGGTGGGCCAATATCAAGTAAGAAATCTGGAAATTTAAATTGTTTTTGAATTTGTTACACTTACACTTTGTCTTACTTTAGTCTTTGTATTTTAAAAGTTCTAATTTTTATTTTTATTTTTTGTAGGTATATTTGCTCTTTCATATCACCAGTTGTTGCAGTAATCCGGTATGCAAATACAGACTCTCCTAGCTTGGGAGAGATATATGAGACTTTTGATAGCATGCTTGACCAAATGAAGCAAGCTATTCGTAAAAAGGATCCTGAGATGAGTTTTTATGAGGACCATATTAGGCCTATTGTGACAAAGAGGTGGAACACAATGAATACCCCTCTTCATATGCTTGCCTATGCTCTTAATCTGAAGTGGTATGTACCTAGACCTGGCCGAATGCTTCCTTCTGAGGATGATGAAGTGATAGAGGGGCTTACAACAGCTCTTCGTAAAATGTATGCCAACAAGCAGGCAACCATTCTTAGAGAGCAGTGGCTTATGTTTTTTGATCTTCAAGGTCCTACATTCAGCAAACCAGAGGCTAGGATGGATAGGGCCACCATTGCACAAAACAACCCCATTGGATGGTGGAAATTCCGTGGGAAGGACACCGGATTCGAAACAACTTGCCATTCATTTTCTCTCACAGATTGCTAGTTCCTCTGCTGCAGAGAGGAATTGGTCCACCTATGGCTTCATCCACTCCATTAAGAGAAATAGGCTTACTTCAAAACGAGATGAGAAATTAGTTGCAGTTCACAGTGCCTTGAGACTTCAGGACCGACAGACTACTGAGTATCGGTAGACTCCAACAGCACGATGAGAAGTTGATCTTGAAGATGTTAGGCAAATTGATGATGAAGAGACGCAACCAGGATTGGTCGGGCTACCATTGGATGATCCACTCTTGCCAAAGGATGATAGTGACTCAAATAGTTCTGAGTCTTTGGATATTCATCGCCCGAATGAGGCTTAATTACATAGACTGTTGTATTTAATATTTTGATTTTCATGTTTGAACTTTGAGACTTTTGGATACATGTTTGAGAAATTTGGATATCGATAGACCATGGTTTTATTGATGTTTGATACTGCTGTGATAAATTTTATAATGCTTTAATGACATTTCTTATGCTGTGATAGTACTACTCTCGCGATTTACTTACATATTGATATTGTTGTTATCAATTATTAATTTATTGACATATCTATCTCTCTTTCCCTCTCTCTCTCTAATATATTAATAAATTTTGAAAAAATCATATATATATATATGTATTTTGTATGTATTTTGTATGTCGTTGTCCCCTGCCGTCCTCTAAAAATTGCCCCTTAGGAAACGTCCCGGAAACGCATCCCCTGCCATCCCCTCGTCCCCGTTCCCGACAGGGCGTGGAACATAGTCTTGTACTGGTACCTGCCTAGGCGATTCCACATGTTTGGAATCATCAGAGTTCACCCCTTTAGGTGTAGCTAATGGAAGTTGGACACCTAAATATTTAGCCTTCAAAGGCTGATATTTAGGACTCTTAATGTCAAAAGAGAGTTGAAAAGGCCCAACTTCTTCATCAATCACAACATCCTTGCTAAATGTCAATCGGTCAATGTCAATATCAATCAGCCTATAGGCTTTATGATTGTCATTGTACCCTACAATCATTAACTTCTGACTCTAGGAGTCCAATTTGGTTCTCTTTGCATTTGGAATCCAAACATATGCAATAGAACTAAAAATCTTTAGATGGCTCACCTTTGGTTTCCTCCTAGACCATGCTTCCTCTAGGGTCTTCTCATTCACCACCTATGTCGGAGACCTGTTGAGAAGATAAAGTGCAATGTAAACTGCCTCTACCCAAAACTTCTTGGGAACACCCCAATTCTCCAACATACACCAGGCCATTTCCATAGTACAGTTCCTTCTCTCAGCAACTCCATTTTGTTGTGGAGTGTATAGTGTGGTAAACCGACATTTGGTACCATGTTTAGCACAAAATTCCATGAATTAGTTTCAACAAAATTGACCCCCATTATCAAACCTGAGAGTGATTATTGAACAACCAAACTCTTTTTCTACTAATGCTTTCAACTTTTGAAATTCTTTAAACACCTGATTTTTCTTTGAGGAAAAACACCCACATTTTCCTACTAAAATCATCTACAAACAAGAGAAAATACTTGACACTAGTGACCGATGCCATATTCATTGGTCCACATACATATCATGCATGAACCACGTAAAGGACCCTCTGTTCTCTTCAAGCCTGTCCTTTTGAAAAATGATATTTGTGTTGCTTCCTTGCTTGGCAAAGTCCACAAACACCCTGTATTTGTTGCTAGATTTCAAGTAAACCTTCTACAATATGCTCTTGAGCCAATTGAGAGAGATAAGATAGGTTGAGATACCCATAACATTGATGCCAAAGAGTACTAATAGAAAATGAACTCTTGGTTGCCAATGCACGCTCCTAAACCTCTCCAATATCAACAAGCCAATACAAACCATGATCCTTTATGCCAAGTGTGATAGTTTTCTTGGACTCTTTGTCAACAATATGGCACTTGTGTGTGCTGAAAACGATGTCCATCTTGGGATAGTGGCGCATAATTTGACTCACTAAGAGCAAATTGAGCTCCATGCCTAGAACATAGTATACATTGAGGAAAATAAGATTTTTCCATCCAAAGGTTATCTGAACATTGCCTTTGACAACAACAATATACTCCTCGCCACCACCGCAGATCACTGAATCGTTGCAAGCTATGTACTCCATGAACCAATCCTTCCTATGAGTGAAATGTCTAGATGCTCCAGAATCAATGTACCAAGCAGAAGACTTGGAGTGATTTGCTGGTCTTTTGGCCATGAAAGCAAAGAAGGCTAACTCCTTATGCTTAGAATGCTCTGCGACATGAGCCTTTTGTAGAGGCCCTTGTCATGTCCCTTGGAATTGCAACACAAAAAAACCTGAGCATTGAAAAGCAAATAAATAAATTAAATAAATACCAAAGTATAAATATAATGAATTGTCATTTAACCATTATTATCATAATTATAATTATCATAGATAAAATTATAATTATAAATATCATAAATAGAACAATAGATATTATTATTGATAATTATTATAAAAATATTAAAGGAAATCTCAAAGGAAACAATAAAAAAGTTTGTTGATAACTAATTAAATAAACAAATAATAATAAGAGTTGCTAATATGTTGGTGACTAATAAATGTAAATAATAATTAATATATATCGGTCCCTAGAAGAGGCGTTGATTCCCTAGAGGAGGCATCGATTCCTAAGTTCATGCAGCGATTATACATTTTAAACAATGCTTTGTTAAACAGCGATACAATCATTAGTGAGGATCGGGTCCAAAGAAAAGGCAGTGACCACTTTGAAATGACACGTCCTTGGTCAAAGTAAGAGTTATGACTCTTGGCAAATCGGGTAATAAAAGGAAGAACTGTCCAAACCAAATGAGGGGGGAATGGGGAATATCCTTGGAGTATAAGAATAGATATGAACTACAGATGTATTGGAAAATAGGAAGGAAAGGATAAGATATCATTTCATAGGTGAGGTATATATATATGGAAGGAAGGATTATAAGGCAAATAAGAGCAGATGGAAGAGAAAGTAAGGAGCAGGTTTTAGAGCAGATGGTGTGTGGGTTTTAAAGCGGAAAATATAAAGGAGATAAATGCAGAATTAAGAGGATAGATACACAGCAAGGAAAGTCTACTAAAGAAGTAAATAACAGGTTTGGAAAGGGAGAATATAATGATCAATAAATGAATACATATATGAATAAGTATATATATATATATATATATATATATATATGCAAAGGTAGTCAAACTGATTAATAATAGTTATAGATATATATGTTTATATATATAAATAATACGATTATGCAATAATGCTGCTTGCAGCAATTATTGGAGCCTTATAAGTAATTATGATGCTTATTTATTTGATTCACACTAACGATATCGCCTGAGTGTCAAGAACAGATGGATCGATTAAGGGGAATAAACATTCAAATTAGGACACAAAGGAAAATCAATCTAGTTCATCACCTCAGACTGCTATTCTTCTGCAACTCATTGTTTACATATGTATGTATATTGCCTATATGTTAATAAGAATATTTAATGAATAATTTCTTGTGATAGAATATATGATGTGCTTGATTGTCTAAAACCTACTTTCTGGAAAGGGCCTAAGAAAGCGGTGCATGCCTAGAGATCCCACTCAAGATTCTGCCCAATCCTAAGGAGAGGATGGGCCATGGAGGGGTGGAATTGCCAAGACCGCTTGTGAGCTCTACCTATTCTCACAAGTGGGCAAAGTGTCTTCCGAGGTTGTGACATGGATGGGGAAAGCAGGTACAAGTTGCCAAGGGGGGAGCTGTTGTCATGTCCCCGAAATAGCAGAACTATAAAGACCAAGTGTTAAAATACAAATAAATTAATAAATAAAATAAATAGCAATATTAATATTAAAATATAAAATAAATGTGTATCATATCAATATAAAAATATAATAATAATATATAGGCAAATTATTGTTATTACATTCTATTATTAAATAACTTAATATCAAAAATAATAATAATAAATAAATATTATAATCATTACACATCAAAGATTGTAATACATTAGAATAAAATAATAATAAGATATTAGCAAATTGTTTTATTATTATACTTTAATGTTAAAATATGTTCAATAAAACATCAAAATAAAATAATAAAATAAATAGAAATCTGAAATATCATAATTATAGTAATAATATATTATTTTAAAAATAGATATTATTGTGATAATAAAGGCAGCAATTAAATCTAACAAAGGGATGTATTTTATGAAAAGTCACTTCTTTCACCAAACAATACATTTCCCCCATGAGTCACCTACCTTGAATGGTATAAATAGAAGGAAGGAAAATAAGGAAGGGGGAGAAAACATTGAGAAATACAATCTGCAATTTAGAACAGCAGCAACAATGATTGTTATGCATTGGAATATAGTCATTTAATATATATATATATATATATATAATTTAATAGGCATAGAAGTATATATGCAAAGATATACATAAGTTTTCTAATGAATAATATTCAATAAATAAAGAATATATATGAATAAGGAAGGAATAATTATATAAACATATATATATATATAAAAAAATACTAATGGATATAAGTAAAAGAATAATTATATATATGTATATAAAGTATATATATATATAGATATAAATACATATACATGATTATGCAATAATGATACTTATAAGTAATGATGACTCTTTAATATAAACATAAATAGATTATATATTTATGAATTGTCCTCATCCTATGATCAATTTAGTATAAGGTTGAAGGAGGCGAGTAAGGAAACATGGAGAGATATGGCAACTCAGGTGATGTACTCACTTAGCAATAATATTTAGCATATTTTGAATATAAAAAATTGATATTGCTAATTTGATTATTGATATAATGCTTTCTTTAATCTTATCATAATGAGAATTATTCTAGGAAATGATGAACTTAAAGAACCATTGATAAATGAAGATATATTTGATTATAGGCATGAAATAAATCTTGGATGAATGCAAATATAGCTGATCGTGTAAAGATTGTCTTCTTTGTGCTTGTAACCATATCAGGAAGGGTGAACCATGGTTTAAGTAGATTGTTTAAAAACCCCACTTTCAGCCCCTTAGGCCCTAGACAAGTGATTGGGCCTTGCAGCCCCTTAGGCCCTTGACTAGGGATTGGGTTATAGAAGGTTGGGGGTCCCACCTAGGCTTGTGCCCCTTAGGCCCTAGACAAGGGATTGGGCCTTGCAGCCCCTTAGGCCTTGACTAGGGATTGGGCGAATAGGAGGTGGTAGACCTTAGGCTACTTAAGGATTCCATGATTCCTCTCCCCTTGATAGGATGAGTGTCTTCGAGGTGTTGCCATGAATGGGGTATGTAGATACTAAGCCACTAGGCAAGAAGGATTGGGATGGACAACCTCTTGAGATTTATTTGAAGGCTTCAGGGCGGATCCACCCATGGCACTCCTGTTGCTTGTTAAATTGCATTTATGATTATGCTTGTTAAATTGCATTTATGATTATGCTTATATTTTGGATATCTAGATATTAATGCTAACGAACATATGTGTGTGTGGGAATGTTGTTAATATGGTGAATGTAGATCTCAAATCAAGATTACTTAATTGAAAAGAACAATCATGTGGAAAGAAGGAACCCTAAACCTAATCAACAGGTGAACTCTAGGGCAAATCGGGTAAGGGACATTACAGCTGTGGTATACAACCTCTTAGGCTTGGCATATGACTTCAGGTGGACCCACTATGTTCCTCCTCCAAGTTCACAATAGGTTGCATTATTGATAATCTATAAATGTGTTGCCATTGGCTAATGCTAACAAACGTATATAAATATTGAGGAATGTTGTTCATGTGGTGAATGCAAGTTTCAATCCAAAATTACATCATTGAAGAGATAGTTATTGATAAGGTGAAAACCCTAACCCTAATTTGTTGTAATTTGTGATCAATAGGCAAATTCTAGGGCAAATTAGGATAGGGGACATTACACCCTCCCTAGTTGGATTTTTTACCAGCCAACCTATTTCTACAATGCTTCTTCATGTGACGGAGTTTACCACAATAATTGCATGTGATAGTCTTCAAATTATTCGAAGTATCATCAAAATTTCCTTGACCTTTCTTCTAAGGCCACTTGCCTTTGCCCTTGTCCTTGGCTGTAAAGCCCTGTTCTACATTTGGTGAATCATTGTTGCTACCAAACTGCATCTTCCATTTGTCCTATTGCAAGTGTTTGTTGCACAAATCATTGAACTTGAGGTCAACATTGGTAGATGTGATGTTGGGTGTTTTGACGAAATGCTAATATGACCATGGTAAGTTTTTCAATGTTATAACCACCATATCTTCTTCTTCCATTGTGAGACCTATGGCTTGCAACTAATCACAAATGTCTTTGATCTTCATCAAATGATCCTACAAAGACATTTTCTCGTCCATCATGATCGAAAAAAGCATATTTTTAAGGAAGAAGGCCCTACCTTTATCTGACGTCTCGTGCAAATCTTGCAAATGCATCCAAATCTCCACAAAGGTTTTCCTGATGGAACCTCCAGAAGCATTTCATATATTAGTGATAATTTAATGAGCATGACTACTTCACGATTATGCTCATCAAACTTGTCTTGGTCTTTACCTGCAACTATTGGATGAGTGTATGCACCAAGGACAATCTAATCGAGGCACCTATATTCAAAGATCATGAGCATCCTCTATTTCCAGGTGTTATAATTTTTGCCAATGAACCTTGGGTTGCCTTCCAACATGATGTTGGGCAATGAAGCCATCCCTTCCATAATATGAAATCACGGAAAATGAAGAAATAGGAGCTCCCTTGATAGAAAATCACAAAAAAAATAGCAAAAAAATTTCAAAACTTGCAATAAAAAATTCTAAAAAATGTTGAATAGTCAACTATAACCCTAGCAGCCTAAGTGATTGGAAAAACGTCCAAAAAATGACAAAGAACACCACAAATTTTGGAAAAAATTGGTCAAAACCTTAGGCACTGTTGTACCCACAATTTTTGCAAAAAATCGTTAAAAATTTTCAAAATTCGTAGTTGGAGGTCAAGTAAAAACCTGTCGTGGCTTTTGCAAGTCAAAAGAAACCCTTTCACAACCTAAAAAACTCACAACTTGAAATTGCAAAAAAATGGTTGTCGCAAGTTGCAAAAACCCTATCGCATGCCAAAAAACTTAGAAAAAGATGCCTGAAATCTGCAAAAATCTATCGCCAATACACCCTGGCAATCACACGATCAAATAACAGCAAAAACCCATAATTTTTAAGGAAAAATTCATCAAAAAATTTTGAACTTCACCAAAAACCTTTGGCGCTGATTTTTAAAGAGAGAAATCTGCCATTTTGAAAAAAAAAAGTCGCAATTTTCCAAAATATAGAGACGATTTTTTTATCACAAAAAATATGTGATTTGATTAGTTGAAAACCCACGAATTTTGTAAAAAAATCTGCCAAAAATTGCAGAAAATAGACCCACAAATTTGTTTTAAAAAATTCGCCAAAAACCTTCAAAGAAAAAGTTCTGAGATTTTCCTTGGCTGATTCATATGGCACCATACAATTTCGTGTGTGCCCTTTTGATTAATCTTGTGCCATGATCACAAACACGCAATCACATTCACTGATCCTGAGGTTTCACAAACCCAAGCTCTAATACCATATTACAAAAACAACACAAAAGTTAACCAAGATTGCATAAAAATCTATTTAGAAATAAGGAGCAAAAGCCTCCTTATATAAGATTACAAATATCTTATCCACAGAGGATAAGATTGACACCTCAAAGGATAAGATAGACAACTCATAGAGAATAAAGGTAAAAAACTAAAGTCATCATGACTTTATTAAAGAAGATTCCTAAAGTCTATTCTAAAAGCTAATTGACCATTACAATATAAAACATTACTTTAATAAGCACAACTAGAGTTCATTTGAGGCCATTCACACAAAGAAGCACAATAAGTTGACTCAACAACACCTCAATAACCTATTTTTGTGTAATACAACCTTCAACTTCACACAAAAAAAGTGGACACATCTATATAAGAACCTATAGACTTGAATGACATTGATCCCTATATAGACTGAATTGCGCAAGATCAAGAGACCCGCTTATTTACAAAGGATAAGATTGTTGGTTTTCATAAGTAAGATAGGGAAAATGTAGATACGACAGAAACAAGAGAGATTGAATTATATGACATCGTTGTAGATGATGTCGAACATGAGGTAGAAGAGTCATTGTCATCTACTACCAAAATGGAGCCATAGGCATAGCCTTCTAGCGAGGAGCCATAGCTGACCACTGTTGTACCCCAAATTACAATTTTCGATACACTTAGGCATTTTGAAGTAATGAGTCAAAATACTGTTAAATCTTCAAAAAGGTCAAAATTGGGGTTTGCACGTCTTGCATGAAGGTCAAAAACTTAGAAATTTCAAAATCAGACAATCTGGGTCAGTATAGAACGATCAAATCAACAATACCCAGATTTCAGTTTTTCATCCCTAAATTTTAGGAAAGTTTCTATTTATAGCAGTTTTCTAAAAATATAAACTTTTTCTAGGTTTTTTTGGGTTTCTCAAAAAATGGATACTTGTAAAATTTTCTAAAAATAGAAAGTTTGGCCTCTAGGGTTAAGATTGATTTTGATTGGTTCAAAATAACTCCTCATCAGGCTGGTGCAGTCAGAATCACAAAAAAATCAGTTTTACCCTACTAGGTCTATTCTGCTTTTTCAAAAGCTTTTTCGGAGACCCAAGGTCATCAATGGAGGTCAGTTAGCTGCCAGGTGTCAAAATCAGACATTCAAGCCCCAACAAAAGCTATCAATGAGGAACATGCACGAAAAACGAAGAACACAGAGAGGAAGATTGAAAAATGCAAAAATGCAAAATTTTGTCTAAAGTTGGTGAATCCAAGCGCCCCTGCTCAGTTTGGGTGCCCAAACCTTCATGCCTTAGAAAAAATTTTAGTTCCGGCAGTCAAAGACAAGGCACGTTAAACGATGTAGATGTTGAAAATTGCATAAAAATGGCAGTTTGCCAGCCATGGGCGCCCTTGAAGGAGAAAGGCGCCCAACTTTTCAAGAGATCAAAAGTAAGAATTAGGGTTTCTGCCTCCAGGTCAATGTTACTCAGAATCCTCGCCCAATCACGCAATCATCTGGAACATCAGATCAAATGGAGGAGTTTTAACTGAAGGACAAAATGCAAATTAGGAAAAAATGAAAAATTTCTAAGTCTAGTAACTCTAGGCGCCCTAGGTGGCCAGGGGCGCCCAGCTTTTTGAATGACCTAATCTGACAGTTAAGGTTCGCAGGAATGCTCAATCTCTTCAGTTTCCTACCAGCTTCGCAGCAAATGTCTCCATCAGCTCGTCAGATTACCCAGCCGCTGGCAAATACAAATCAAACAGAGGTCACAAAGAGAGGTGTTTTGAATCCTGAAGATGAAAAACAAGAAAAATGGCTCTCTGGAAGAGATGGGTGCCCCTGAAGGAGAAGGGCACGTAGAGTTTAGAGCCCTCAAAAGTCAGTTTTCGAAGATGAGGTATCCAGAAGACCCCTTCAAGAATCTTCTTAGCAATCTAGTGAATCCATCAGCCAATCAATCTGATCAATAAAACGCCTGGAATCATGAATTCATCTGAAGGTCAGAAGACAAGCAAAGTTTGAAGATCATCAAAAATGGCTAAAACTAGAGAAAATGGGTGCCCCTGGTAGAGATAGGCACCCGACAAATTGAAGGGTCAAATGAAGTTTTTATCAGAAGACGTCTCTAGAACAATGTCGTCAGATTCGATCAGGCTCCGTGATGCAACGTTCAACTCGTCTGTTGAATCAATCTGGAAGTCAGGAGATAGGATCAAATTAGGGTAGAAAATTGAAGAGAAGTTGAAAATGATGAAAAATTGGTTAAGTCTGAAGAGACTGGGTGCCTCACCTCAAAAAGGGCACCCAACTTCTCATGCCTTAGTAAAAATTTTGGAAATTTCAAAAAAATTTAAAGTAGGGAAAAACGCCTAAGTCCATTTGCATGAGCTAAGTTTAGGGTTTCAAAGAATTAGGGTTTGAGAGCTATTTCTCAAAGCTAAAATTTATTTAAAGGCATCTCTATGTTTTATTTTCGTATTTTCTTGTAGGTGTCTTCAAAGAGAAACAGAGCAGCAACTTCAAAACCTATATTTTCAAGATTCAAAAACATAAACTTGCTGGTTTTTCATAATTTTTCAGATCAGCACTCAAAGAAGGCTTGCTTTTTCATATTTCTTCATCCAAAACATCAAATTTGTGAAGGAGGCCATTGTTTTCAATTTTCAAAAGTTAGTTCATATTTGTTCTATCTTCTGGACAAGTTTTTGAAGGATTTTTTCAAGGTTGCAGCAGTTGCTTTTTATTTTGCATGTCAGAGAAAATTTCAAAGTTTTCCATTTCTAATCTTCTGGATCTATACCAAACATTCTTCTGGACAAAACCCATATCACAGTTTTTTCAAAGAAACTTAAAGTGGTTGTTTTTTCAATCAGAAACCAGGGTTTTCAACATCTGATCAACTGGGTTCATCCAGAATATGCTCATGAACAATACCCAAATGCCAGCTTTTTATGCTTTTTTCGGAGAAAATTAGGGTTTGTTGTTTTTCAGTCTTCACTCCAAATTTTCAAAAACAGATGACCTGGGTTGGCTTGTAACGAAAGTCTAATCAAAACCCATATCTCAAAAGAATTTCCAAAACTTCATCCGTTTGATGAAGACAAATCAGCAAGCTAAAATTAGAAATTTTGCCAAAACTTGTCAGAAACTAGGTGTATTTACAGTCAATCTTCAAGTTTTGCAGAATGGAGTACATTCCTACAAAGTTTAAGACCAAATAAGCATTGTACCATGATTTCATAGAGACAGCCGAGACTAACTTACACCATATCAAACCAGTATTCAATCTACGTCCTTTGGAAGATGCAGGCAACGCCACCATCAGGCATCTTGGCCATTCAAGTCTTCTCGCAGCAACATCCATACCTTTCTTAGTACAGAGCTTAGAATTCATAATTGCTTGTATCAAGCATTATAATCCTGCCACAAGGGAAATCCAGTCAGTAGATGGAAGAATCATATGCAGCTTAAAGCTAGACATGATTGAGAAATGCTTCTCAATTCCACCATGGCTTGAAATTGTTACCATCAACATAGAAGAATATGAAAGGATATGGGAAGAGCACCAAGAAAAGTATAGCAAGAAGATTGCACACAGGTGGCTGAAAGAAAAACACTGTACATTGCCAAAGAACATCGGGAGAGGAGAGTTCAAAGATGAATTTGCTATAATAATCACCTTACTCAACCGAATTACTAGTCAAGCGGATGCAACGAAGTTTCAGCCTTGGATGTTCTACACATAGTTGGAAAACTCGGACTCGCCGCAGACTCGGCAGCCCAAAAATATGACTCGGACTCGGGACTCGGGACGGACTCGGGAAAAGACTCGGCAAAAAAAAAAAACCGTAGTTTTACAAAAAAAACAAGAACAAATTAATGCATTTAGAGAATATAAGAGCTTAATTTGATTATCAAACACTCATAATTCAAAGATTACACATGTCATATGATCATCAAACACTCAATAATTGAAATTTAATCATTCATAGTCATCATATACTCATAGTTTCACTTTCAATGTATAACATCATAAGTTTATAAATGTTTACATATAATCATGTCAAAAAGAGGAAAACATTAACAACCACATATAATCTACATCTTCCTCTTTCCCCTCCCAATGGTACTCAATTTTGGAGGCCTAGAACTAGAAGGTGCCCGTGTTGTAGTATGCAAACGAGGACTAGGAGATCGAGCAGGGGAAAAATGATATTCAAATGTGTCTTCGTTGTCCTCCATGGCATCCAATCTTGCTGCTTCTTCTTCTTCTGCTGCTGCTCTCTCTAATTCAGCAATATCCTCATCAGTAAGTAAGACATCAGCCTCATCATTTTGTTCATTAATAGTCCATTCACCATATGGATCAATGTCATCCAAGTCGATGGACTCGTGTGAAACACCCTCCACCTTCCTAGTTCGAAGGCGAAGGTTGTACCGAACAAAAACTAAATCATTTAGGCGCTGCTGAGTCAACCTGTTTCTTTTCTTTGTGTGAATGTTTTCAAATAAACTCCAATTGCGTTCACACCCAGAAGCACTGCATGGCTGCGACAAGACACGTATGGCTAGCTTTTGAAGATTTGGTGTGCTAGCACCATAGTTCTCCCACCATAGATCTACAAAAACATGTTTAAAAAATATAAGTATTAAGAAATAAGAATAAAGTAAAAATCTATATGTAAGAATCAAGTTTCTAATTTCAATTTTTACCTGGTTGTTGTTTTCCTCTCCTTTCAATTGCTTGTTGGGAGGAAAAGAGTCTCCCCTCTGCACCCTTGTAGACCTTGAATAGATAAAAGAAAAAGTAAATCAAATATAGAAAATTCATAGATAGTCAAGGCTCAACATTGCAAATTCATAAATAAGATGTAACAAATCTCACCTCCAACTCATCAAGCACCTTATTTCTCAGCTCACTATCAGGCACCATCCTATCAATGCAAGTGACAACACCGTCCATGACCTCCTCATCCGCCTTAAATGAGTCCGAGAAGTAGAACTTCGGATTCAAGAAGTAGGCAAAGGCATGAATCGGCTGGTGGAGTTGGTTTGTCCATCTCCGATCAATGATGCGCCATATGATTTCATATTTTTTTTTGTTGCCGCCATAGTAATGTGATATGGCCTCTTTGGCCCTATCCATGGCCTCATAGATGAAACCCATTGGCATGCCATCTCCATCCACCATACGAAGAACCCTCACCAAAGGCTCTGTCACCTAAAAAAATGAAAACAAATGTTAAATTATAACAAAATTAACCCCTCAAAAAATAAAAAACAACAAATAGATTATCATGTATAATTTTTTTTGTGTGATTGCTACTTACCCCCATCAGCTCCTCTCCATTTTTGATGAATGTCTCATCAAAAACTATGGTAACAATCCTCTCCCCTTCAGCTCTACTGGAAAATGAGGACTCCTTCCAAGCATCGGACACAAACATTTGCTTGAGATGACCAATGGCACCAAGAATGCTTTGCAATGTGAGGAAGTGGCTAGCAAATCGTGTCACTCCAGGTCGCACAAGGTCCTTGCCATTTGTGAATTTCCTCATCAAAGAAAGCACCCAAGTATGGTTGTAGATAAATTTTGTAACACTTTTTGCATCTTCAACCACTCTTTTGACCCATGAAATCTTCCCAATATCCTCTAACAATAGGTCCAAGCAATGTGCAGCACATGGAGACCATGCAATTGTGGGATACCTCTCCATAAGTAGCCTACCTGCAGCTACATATGCAGCTGCGTTGTCCGTGATAATTTGGACAACATTATCAACTCCAACCTCCTGGACCACCCCATCCAATAGACTGCATAAAGTCTCAGCATTTTTAACTTCATGGGAGGCATCTATTGATTTTAGGAACACCAATCCACCATTTGAGGCCACTAAAAAGTTCAGGAGAGTTCTATTCCGTCCATCTGTCCACCCATCAGATAAAATGCTGCAACCTTTTCTTCGCCAAAATTTCTTTTGCTCATCAACTACAAGCCGTGTATTCTTTACGGATTCCTCTAGCAATGGCCCACTCAAATCTTTAGCTGATGGGGTCTTAAACCCCTTTCCTGCAACTGTAAGGGCGTTCACTAGACCTTCCCAATATGGGCTGCTTGCAACATTGAAAGGTAGATTATTGTAGTACCAAAAGTTTGCAGCAGCCATCCTAGCTTCATGATGCTTTTCCTTATTCCAACCGGTACCTTCAAGTGAAGGTTGTGCTCCTGGAACATTACGTGGAATAAAATAATTTGGTCCTGATGAAGGACCGTGGCCAGCACTAGCAGTAGAATAGGAACCCTCAAGACTCTCACCAAAAGATGAATGTGGAGCACGAACACTTGGACTTGCAGCAGTAGCACCATGAGGCATAGTTGGTGTAGAAGGGGATCCACTCATCATTGATGCTAGGGCATTCTTTGTTTTTTGTCTTTCATCTTTTTTTAGCTCATAGTCAGCAAGAAGGGCCTTTATCTCTCTAATAATCTCAGGAGTAGTTTTAGGGCATCCCTCCACATTTTGCCCAGGTATCCTTGCAAGGTGGTATTTTAACCTGTTTATTCCTCCTGTCATCCATTTTTGACATTCAGTACATGTCACTTCACCTTTTTTGATTCCTGGTATTCCATACTTCCATGCAGGGTCTTTTCTCATTCCCTTTGGATTTGAAGACGACATTGCTGTTTCAAGTTCAACGTGGAAAAAAAAAAATCAGCAAGGGTTTGCAAAAAAATCAGCAAAAAAATGTGATTCAAAGTTTCATTTATTTGCAAAAAAAAAGAATGCAAAACCAAGCTAGAAATAATAGGAATTAGGCTATAATGGCTATTAAGGAAAATAGAAAAAAAATTTGGCAGCATATCCCCTTATTTTTCTTGATTTTTTTAAATTTTGAAAGCAAAAAAACAAAAAAAAAGAAATGTTAGATCACTTACCTGGCTCTATTTTGATCTTTTTAGCTCCTCCTCCTGCCTTCTTTCAAGCTAAAACCAATTTGCAGACCTAAAAAACACCAATGCTTGAGCTAAAATGAACAAAAAATTTATAAAAAATATGGGTTTTAACCCATTTAGACGCCCCAGCCGCGGACGAGAGTCCCGACCCAAGACTCTTCTGGACTCGACTCCCGAGTCCGTGGCGAGTCGACTCGGCTCAGCCACGGACTCCCGAGTCTGCCGAGTCCGCGACGAGTCCTGAAGAGTCCGCCAACTATGGTTCTACATGATACCTCATATCATGAAGAAGACAGAGTTCTATGACTGGCCTAGATTAATCAGTGATTGCCTTCACCATCAAATAACTGAATATTTCAATAGACAAGCATTCCACATGACCTTCTACCTAGTCTACTTGGTTGCCTTTCAGGGTAAATTCAGAGGGTTAAACACGGAGGGTTCTTTAAATGTTCAACATGTCTACAATTACTACACTCAGTTGGAGTTCACTACGGCATCACATCATTACAAAAGAGTGAATGAAGCATTCTTAATCTATACAGTGCATGACCTGGACAACGAACTACATGTTCACATTTCATCTATTGCCAAGGCAGCAATGTCAGAATGGGCGGATTGGTTTATTCAGTTTGCCACTTTCACTTACCTAAGGGTTTACGACTATTCAAGTGCTCCTCTTATGTTGTCGAGGTATCCGTCAGATGAAGTCGTATGGAATTTCTCAGACAAGTATCAAATGATCACACTCGCTTGTGCAACAAAAAGAAACCAGCATTCAACTTCCCTTTTGCTTTGGGTATTTACAGGTGCAGATCATCCGCAGATGCTAAAATAATGGGTAATGAGTTAAATAAATTTGGTCTCAAGCCTTTCAGCGAGAGACGATCTTATGATCCCCATGGTGTCTATGCAGCTCGACTTGGTTAAAACTATGCTCATGTGCCCGCACTTTAAGACTTTTGGGCTAATTGCAAAGATGAGTACGAGGTGCAAAGGCGAAGCAATAGTAGACTCACCCTTCATCAAATGAAAGATTGTTTATCCAAAGACATTGAAGGGTTATCAGATGATGACAGGGATATAATTCTCCCAGCCTATACTAGAAATCAGATTGAACAACAACCTATTTCACAGGTTAACTGGGCTAACAAAGAATGCATTACAGAAAAAGAAAGGACCCGTCAGATTGTAGATTACAGCAAGACCTTCTTGACACTCAAAAGAATGAAGTCAATTCCAGTAGCAGAGCCGCCAAGGGTTCATCCATTGCCTCCTTCTTCTAAAGCTCAATCAAAGACAAAAGAAAAAAGTAAAGAAGTTGTGAAGGGAAGTAGGTCTACAAAGAATGCGAAGAAGAGGTTGGATTTCACAGGAATTGTTATACAGGAGCAACCTACAGCTGAAACAGAAGTTCCATCACATGAGCCCATGCCGCAAGAAGAAACAGCAAATGTGCCTTTGATACAAGACCCTTTACCATCTCCTAGGTCTTCACCAATTCACATTGATTTGGAAGAAGAGGAGATAGAGGAAGATTTTGCAGTTATTCCTCCCATGGATGTTAGTAGAGATACCACATCTTGGCTTGAGAGCTCCTTGAGAAGAACAAGACGAAGGCCTTCGTATCAAGTGAATGTAGATGATCTCAATGTATATCAGGAAGCACCTAGGAAGAAGGCCAAGAAACAAATACACTTTGAGATGAATCCTGAGGGTGAAATGGTCATGGAGACAGCTACACCTCTTGAAGATAAAATCAGGAATGAAGTGGATGTTGATGATTTCATAATGGTCAAAGCAAATCTTGGTAAAAGTACCCGACATGCTGACATGAGTTTGTTTAAGATGATAACTGAAAATATTCAAGAAAGAGTGCAAAAGAATGGAGAAGACAAGGCAGCCCTCAAGGCTGAAAATCGTCAACTCCGGTTGTGTATATCAAATCTCATTCATGGCACCTCACAAACAACACAGTTGCTGCCCCAAGTTTTAGAAACACCAGTTGATCAACAACAGTTGAGGCAGTTGGTTATTTGTGGAAAACAAACTCAGGAATGGATTGAAGAGTTCATCGTCAGAGAAAAAGAGATTCTAGCACAAGTCTTCCAGCTAGGATACAAGGCTCGTGACTTACATCAAGGTATCCAAGATTTTGAGCAGTTGATAGCCGAGTTCAAGCCTATACATGAAATCATAATTGCAGATTTAGAGATAGCTTATGACTCTACAATGACAAGAGAACACAAAAGACAAATCCTAGAGTGGAAAGGAGGTCACCTTTTCAAGGTTAATACATATGTTAGAATATCTGAGTTTGCAGTGTATAGGCAAAGAGTCGTTGATACTCTTAAGTTCATCAAAAAATTTGTTGCAGCAATTCCTTGTCAGTATTGTCTTGAAGATGGTTCATACATTGGGCTTGACGTAGTCCAAGCAGAGTTTCAGAGTATCATGCATGGCCGTGATGGCAGTGTCGGAAGAATGAAGATGATTTCCATGATGTCAGCAAAGTTCGAGAAAGCGGCCAACGAGAGCGAAGATTTCTTGAGATCTATTGCAAATGGTGAAGATATCTTAGAAAAGCGGCATTTTTCTATTAATAATATTGGCACTCCCGCCAAAGATGAAGTTGCCCGCTTTTTAGCGGATGTGATCGAGATTTAAATCAGTTTTCTTCTAGAAGCTTCTTTCACGCTTTCTTTCTATTCTTGTCTCAATTCTTGTCCATTCTTTGAGGATAGAAAGAAAACAATTGTAACGAGTTGGCACTTCCCATTTTTAGATGCTTTCTAGGTTTTAAATGTTTTATCTTTTCTAGGATTAGAACTACAGCTTGCATGTTGGCAAGCAGTAGTTGTAAAAGCAAGAAGATTTTAGAGTTCCCCACTCCTCTGCTTATGTATAAATAAGAGCAGTGTTTGCTCATTTTAGTTTAGCCATACTAGTGATAACAAGACACAAGTGCCTTTAGTGCCTTCTCTTTGTTATTTAGTGTTGTTCAAAACTGTGCTTGTGATAACAGAATCGTTGAGCTCATGCCTTAATGTTTGTTATCAATTAGTGTCAGTTCACTTTGTGTAAAGAGCAAGTTTGCATGCCTCCTTAGCTGCAAATCCTTGTTTAGTGCATATGTTTTGTGTCAATTGTAATCTAGTTTTGATCGCATGTTGCAAGTATTTTGCTACATGTTATGTCCCTGAAATAACAAAACCATAAAGATCAAGTGTTAAAATACAAATCAATTAATAAATAAAATAAATAGCAATATTAATATTAAATATAAAATAAATGTGCATCATATCAATATATAAATATATAAAATGAAATAACAAATATAATAATAATATATAGGCAAATTATTGTTATTACATTCTAGTATTAAATAACTTAGTAAAAAAAATAATAATAAATAAATATTATAATCATTACACATCAAAGATTGTAATACATTAGAATAAAATAATAATAATAAATTATCAAATTGTTTTATTATTATACTTTAATGTTAAAATATGTTCAATAAAATATCAAAATAAAATAATAAAATAAATAGAAATCTGAAATATCATAATTATAGTTATTAAATATTATTTTAAAAATAGCTATTATTGTGATAATAAAAGCAGCAATTAAATCTAACAAAGGGATGTATTTTATGAAAAGTCACCTCTTTCACCAAACAATACATTCCCCCCATGAGTCACCTACCTTGAATGGTATAAATAGAAGGAATGAAAATAAGGAAGGGGCAAAAAAACATGGAGAAATAGGATTTGCAATTTAGAACAGCAGCAACAATTATTGTTACACATTGGAATATAGAGCCATTTAATATATATATATTATTTAATAGGCATGCAAGTATATATGCATAGATATAGATAAATTTTACAATGAATAATATGCAATGAATAAAGAATATATATGAATAAGGAAATAATAATTATATAAATATATATATATATGGATTGTCCTCATCCTATAATCAATTTAGTACAAGGTTGAAGGAAGCGAGTAAGGAAACATGGAGAGATATAGCAACTCAGGTGATGTACTCACTTAGCAATAATATTTAGTATATTTTGAATATAAGAAACTAATATTGCTCATTTGATTATTGGTGCAATGTTTTCCTTTGATGTTATCAATATTATAATAGTTTTATGAATTGATGATGGTTGCTTTAGCATTATCATGACCATGAATGAAACTAAAGGGTATGATATGGCGACATTTAGTTTCCATCATTGTTAATATTACATTGGATAGTATCATTGATCATAGACAACTAAATATGATGAGAATTGGCATTGTTGTAGTAATACAGATCCATGTACTTTTTTCACATTATGTTACATTTTCATGCATCCATATAATACTCTCAGACATGATACAAGCATATAGATAATTCAATAGTAAATGCATAGGTGACTGTCCAAAGATTGTCTGCTCTGTGATTGTTACCCTATTAGGATGAGGGAGAAGCAACACCAAGTGGATTGCCTAAAAACCCCATCTTCAAGCCCGTAGGCCCAAGCAAGGGATTGGTCATGAAGGGTGGAGGTCCCACCTCAGCATTCTGTTATTTAGGGGGGTGGTAGGCCTTAGGCCCTTGGTACTTAGGGTTTCCCCCTCCGCTCCTAATAGGGCCATTGTCTTCCGAGGTATTGCCATTGGTGGAGAATGCAGGTACTAGGTCGTTGGGAAAGGAGGACTGCATAAGCAGCCTCCCGTGCCCAGCATGAAGGCTTCAGGGCGGATCCACCCATGGCACTCCTCTTGCTTGTTAAATTACATTTATGATTATGCTTATATTTTGGATATCTAGATATTAATGCCAATAGATATATTTGTATGTGGAAATGTTGTTAATATGGTGAATGCAGATTTTAAACCAAGATTACTTCACTAAAAAGAACATTCATTTGGAAGGAAGAAACCCTAAACCTAATCTACAAGCAAATTCTAGGGTGAATTTGGTAAGGGACATTACACTACAACTTGTTGTCCCGGAATTGTAACTTTGTGCCAAAAGTTTGAGTAATAAAGTCTTGAGCGTGCTTTGCTGCCCCAATATAAAAATATTAGATTTTCATTTATTGTTTTGTGCCAAGAAGTGAGGAAATAAAGTCTTGAGCGTGTTTTGCTGCCTTGATATAAAGTCTCATATTTCCATTCATTGTGTAATACTTATATGATCTCCTTTTTCAGCTTGCATTGAAATTCAGTAGATGTATGTTGAGGAAAGTTTATTTAAGTATCTTTGTCAGAAAATCAATCTCGTTCATTTCTAACTCTCTTGCTCTGCGTTTACTTGAGAGGCTAGAAACATCAATAGTGTAAGTTAAGTTGTAGTTGTTAAGTTTCATTTAAGGGAAAACCTCAGCTGCAACATCTAGAGTTCTATAATCTTGTGTTCTCACAGTTGAACCAAAAAGATAGGCAAAATTAGTTTAGTTTACTTTCTTTATGCAACTCAGCAAAAGAGGGAGCTTCCCCTCCTAATCTGAAGAGCAGTTTATTGCACATAGCTGTCCGTTTCCAAAACGCATTCTAGAGGTGCGATTTGAAACACCAACAACCACAAGGTCTAGAGCCTCTCCCCATTTTTTCATAGAACAATCATCACAAATTCATGACAATTATCAACCAATTGTTATATTTATATGATGATGCAATTTTGTACTCTATTTGTAGTTTACTAATTTTGTATTCAAAACTAATGGAAAACAATTCTCCAACATTCTAAAGACTCATTCAATACATTTTCTAACTACATTTAGCATAAAACTTTTTTTTAATATTTTCTTTAAGTTGTCAAGTTTTGCTTATTGTACCCCAAAATTAAAATTTTTGCTACACTTAGGCATTTTGAAGAAATGAGTCAAGATACTATTAAATCTATTAGAAAATGTCAAAATTGAGGTCTACATGTCTTGCATGGGGGTCAAAAACTTGAAATTTTCAAAATCTGACAATCTGGGTCGGTTCAAAAAGATCAAACCTACAATACCCAAATCTCAGTTTTTCATCCCTAAATTTTAGGAAAATTTTTATTTTTAGCAGTTTTCTAAAAATAGAAACTTTTTCTGGGTTTTTCTGGGTTTCTTACGAAATGGATACTTGTAAAATTTTCTAAAAATAGAAAAGTTTGGCCGTTAGAGTTAAGACTGATTTTGATTGGCTTAAAATACTTCCTCTGTCATGTCCCCAAAATAGCAACACAAAAATAAATAACCTCAAACATTTAAATGCAATTTGCATAAGAAAATGCAAATAAGTAACAAAATATATTAAAATTATAAAAATAAAAATTAGTAATTATAATTATCATAAAATAGTATTACAATTGTAATCATCAAATATAATATTGAAATACAAACATTAACAATTTAAATATTATTATGAAAATATATAAATACAAAAATAATAATAATAAATAAATATTATAATCATTACACATCAAAGATTGTAATACATTAGAATAAAATAATAATAAGATATTAACAAATTGGTTTTATTATTATACTTTAATGTTAAAATATGTTCAATAAAACATCAAAATAAAATAATAAAATTAGTATATAATTTGAAATATCATAATTATTAGTAATAATACATTATTTTAAAAAATAGATATTATTGTGATAATAAGCCTTTAAAGGCAGCAATTAAATCTAACAAAGGGATATATTTTATGAAAAGTCACCTCTTTCACCAAACAATACATTCCCCCCATGAGTCACCTACTTTGAATGGTATAAATAGAAGGAAGAGGGAAAACATTGAGAAACAAAAACAGCAGCAACAATGATTGTTATGCATTGGAATATAGAGCCATTTAATATATATATTATTTAATAGGCATACAAGTATATATGCATAGATATAGATAAATTTTATAATGAATAATATGCAATGAATAAAGAATATATATGAATAAAAAAAGAATAATTATATATATACATATATATATATATATATATATATATACTAATGGATATAAGTAAAAGAATAATTATAGATATATGTATATGAAGTATATATATATATATACATACACGATTATGCAATAATGATACTTATAAGTAATGATGACTCTTTAATATAAACATAAGTAGATTATGTATATTTATGAATTGTCCTCATCCTATGATCAATTCAGTATAAGGTTGAAGGAGGCGAGTAAGGAAACATGGAGAGATATAGCAACTCAGGTGATGTACTCACTTAGCAATAATATTTAGCATATTTTTGAATATAAGAAATTGATATTGCTAATTTGATTATTGATATAATGCTTTCTTTAATCTTATCATAATGAGAATTATTCTAGGAAATGATGAACTTAAAGAACCATTGATAAATGAAGATATATTTGATTATAGGCATGAAATAAATCTTGGATGAATGCAAATATAGCTGATCGTGTAAAGATTGTCTTCTTTGTGCTTGTAACCCTATCAGAAAGGGTGAACCATGGTTTAAGTAGATTGTCTAAAAACCCCACTTTCAGCCCCTTAAGCTCTAGACAAGGGATTGGGCCCTGCAGCCCCTTAGGCCCTTGACTAGGGATTGGGTTATAGAAGATTGGGGGTCCCACCTAGGCTTGTGCCCCTTAGGCCCTAGACAAGGGATTGGGCCTTGCAGCCCCTTAGGCCCTTGACTAGGGATTGGGCGAATAGGAGGTGGTAGACCTTAGGCTACTTAAGGATTCCATGATTCCTCTCCCTTGATAGAATGAGTGTCTTCAAGGTGTTTCCATGAATGGAGTATGTAGGTACTAAGCCACTAGGCAAGAAGGATTGGGATGGAAAACCTCTTGAGATTTATTTGGAGGCTTTAGGGCAGATCCACCCATGGCACTCCTCTTGCTTGTTAAATTGCATTTATGATTATGCTTGTTAAATTGCATTTATGATTATGCTTATATTTTGGATATCTAGATATTAATGCTAACAAATATATGTGTGTGGGAATGTTGTTAATATGGTGAATGCGGATTTCAAATCAAGATTACTTAATTCAAAAGAACAATCATGTGGAAAGAAGGAACCCTAAACCTAATCAACAAATGAATTCTAGGGAAAACCGGGTAAGGGACATTACATCCTCATCAGGCTAGTGGAGTCAAAATCACAAAAAGATCAATTTTACTCTACTGGGTCTATTCTGCTTTTTCAGAAGCTTTTTCGGAGATCTCAGGTCATCAATGGAGGTCAGTTAGCTGCCAGGTGTCAGAGTCAAACGTTCGAGCATCAAACAGATGCTGTCAACGAGTAATGTGCACGAGAAATGAGGAACAGGCTAAGAAAGTTTGAAAAATGAAAAATGCCAAATTTTGCCTAAGTCTGGAGATTTCAGGCGCCCATGTTTCAATGCCTTAGAATATTTTTCATCTTGGTAGTCAAAGACAAGGGAGACACGTTTTGCAAGGTAAAATTGAAAAGTTGATAAAAATTTCTAACACTGCCAGCTATGGGCGCCCCTGAAGGAGAAAGGCGCCCAGCTTTTCAAGAGGTCAAAAGCCAAAATTAGGGTTTTTGTCTCCAAGTCAATGTTGCTCAGAATCATCTCGTCTCCACAATGAAGCAGCCGACACGTTCGTCAAATCATCCAGTTATCAACAAATTCAAGACAAACAGGGGTCACGAAGAGAGATGTTTTGAAGACAAAGAACGAGGAACAAATAAAATATCCAAGTCTGGAGAATATGGACGCCCCTGAAGGATAAAGGTGCCCAAACTTTTGAGGGGTTAAATGATCAAATTTGCAGAAGACTCCTCCAGCACAACTTCGTCAGACTGGACCCATCTTTCCAACGAATCTGTCAGCTCGTCTGTCAGAATCAGCAATCATCAGATATCGCGAGGCGAACAAAGGAGAAAAAGTGAGAGAAATGGTAGAAGTTGAAAGCAACAGTGAAAATCCAGAATAAAAAACTAACTCTGGAAGCTATGGGCGCCATACTTCAAGAAGGGCGCCTAGGGTTTTGAGCAACCAGAAGTCTATTTCCGGAGATGAGTTATCCAGAAGACCCCTTCCAGAATCATCTCAGCTGTCCAGTGAATCCATCAACCAGTCATTCTGATCAACACAACACCCGGAATCACGAATTCATCTAAAGGTCAGAAGGCAAGCATAAATTTGAATATCATGAAAATGGCTAACTCTGGAGAAAATGGGCGCCCTTATCAAGTATAGGCACCTGACATTTCGAAGGGATAAATGAAGTTTTTAGCTAATGACGTCTCCAGAACAATATTGTTAGATTCGACCAGGCTTCGCAATGGAATGTTCAATTCATTCGTCGCACAAATCAAGAAGCTGGGAGACAGAGCTGAAACAAGGTTGAAAAATGAACAGAAGATAAAATGATGAAAAAATGGCTAAGTCTAGGAAAAAAGATGGCATACCTCAAAAAAGGTGCCCAACTCCTCATGACTCAGTTTATTTTTGAGAAATTCAAAATTTTCAAAGAGAAGAAAAAAACGCCATTACTCAAGGCATGGGCTAAATTTAGGGTTTCTTCAAATTAGGGTTTGAGAAGCTGTTTTCAAAGCAAAAACTTATTTAAGGACATCTCCATGCATTATTTTTCATATTTTCTTGCAGGTGCCTTCAAGGAGAAACATAGCAGCAGCTTCAAACCTATATTTTTAAAGATTCAAGAACCCTAACTTGCTGGTTTCTCATAAAATTTCAGATCAACAATCCAAGAAAGCTTCCTTTTTCATATTTTTTCATCAAAAACATCAAATTTGTGAAGAAGGCGGTTAATACTGTTAAATTTCAGCAAGCTGATCCATTTTTGTTCTATCTTCTGGACAAATTGTTGAAGAATTTTCTCTAAGTTGCAGCAATTACTTTTATTTTGCATGTCAGGGAAAACTTCATATTCATCCATTTCTAGTCTTCTGGGTCTATGCTAAACCTTCTTCTAGACAAAACCCATACCTCAGCTTTTGTCAGAGAAACTAAAAGTTGTTGCTTTTTCAGTCAGAAGCCAGGGTTTTCAAAATCTAATCAACTAGGTCCATCCAGAATATGCTCAAGAACAATACCCAGATGCCAGCTTTTTTTGTTTTTTTTGGAGAAAATTAGAGTTTGCTGCTTTTTTTAGTCTTCACTTCGTATTTTAAAAAATGGACAATCTGGGTTGGCTTGCAACGAAATTCTAATCAAAACCCATATCTCAAAAAAAATCTCAAAATTTCATCCGTTTGAGGAAGAAAAATCAGCAAGCTAAATTTAGAAAGTTTGCTAAAAATTGTCAGAACCTAGGCATGTTTACTATCAATCTTCAAGTCTTTCAAAATGGAGTACACTCCCACAGATTTCAAAACCAAATCAGTGTTGTACCATGATTTCATTGAAACGACCGAGACTGACTTGCATCATGTCAAGCCAATATTCAATTTACGTCCTTTAGAAGATGCAGGCAACACCACCATCAAGTATCTTGGCCATTCAGGTCTTCTTGCAGCAGCTTCCATACCTTTCTCAGTACAGAGCCTAGAATTCATAATTGCTTGCATCAAGCATTATAATCCAGCCACAAAGGAAATACAGTCAGTTGATGGAAGAATCATATGCAGCCTAAAGCCAGACATGATTGAGAAATGCTTCTCCATTCCACCATGGCCTGGGAGTGTTACCATCAACGTAGAAGAATTTGAAAGGATATGGGAAGAGCATCAAGATAAGTACAAAAGAAGATTGCACACACGTGGATGAAAGAGAAACATGCCACATTGCCAAAGGACATTGGAAGAGGACAATTCAAGGACGAATTTGCTATAATAATCACTCTACTCAACTGAGTTACTGCTCAAGCAGATGCAACAAAGTTTCAGCCTTGGATGTTCTACGTTATACCTCACATAATGAAGAAGACTGAGTTTTATGATTGGCCTACATTGATCAATGATTGCCTACACCATCAAATAACTAAGTATTTCAATAGACATGCATTCCACATGGTCTCCTACCTAGTCTACTTGGTTGCCTATCAGGGTAAATTCAAAGGGTTAAATACAAAGGGTTCTCTAAACATTCAACATGTCTACAATTATTACACTCAATTAGAGTTCACTGCTACATCACATCATTACAAACGGGTGAATGAAGCATTCTTAATCTACACAGTGCGAGACCTGGACAACAAGCTACATGTTTGCATCTCATCTGTTGCTAGGGCTGCAATATCATAATGGTTTGATTGGTTTATTCAGTTTGCCACCTTCACTTACCTAAGGGTGTACGGTTATTCAAGAGCTCCTCTTATGTTACCCAGGTATCCATCAGATGAGGTAGTGTGTATGGAATTCTTCAGACAGGTATCAAATGTTCACACTCGTCTGCGCAACAAGAAGAAACCAGCCTTCAGCTTTCCTTTTGCTTTAGGTATTTACACTTGTAGATCATCCGCAGAAGTTAAATTAATGGGTAACGAGTTAGACAAATTTGGTCTCAATCCTTTCAGCGAGAGACGATCATATGATCCCCATGGCTTCTATGCATCTCGACTTGGTCAAAACTATGCTCATGTGCCCGCACTTGAAGACTTTTGGGCTAATTGCAGAGACGAGTATGAGGTGCGAAGGTGAAGTAATAGTAGGTTAACCCTTCATCAGATGAAAGATTGCTTATCAGAAAACATTGAAGGGTTGTCAGATGATGATGGAGATGTGATTCTCCCAGCCTATACTAGAAATCAGGTTGAACAGCAACCTCTTCCACAGGTCAATTGGGCTCACAAAGAATGTAGTACAGTGGAAGAAAAGACACGACAAGTGGTAGAGTACAGTAAGACTTTCTTAATCCTCAAAAGAAGAGAGTCCATTCTAGTAGCAGAGTCGCCAAAAAAACATTCATCTCTTCCCTCTTCTTCAAGAGCGCAAGCAAAGAACAAAGAAAAAGTTCAGTCTCAAGAGGTCACAAAGGGCAGTAGATCAGCAAAGAGTGCCAAAAGGAGGTTGGACTACACAAAAATTGTTATACAGGAGCAGCCTACAGCTGAAACAAAAGTTCCTCCACCAAAGCCCATACTTCAAGAAGAAGTACAACATGATGAGCCTTTGATACAAAATCCTTTACCATCTCCTAGGTCTTCGCCAATTCACATTGATTTGGAAGACGAGGAGATAGAGGCCAATGTTACAATTATCCATCCCTTGGGTGTTAGTAGAGATACCACATCTTGGCTTGAGAGCTCCTTGGGAAGGACAAGAAGAAGGCCTTCGTATCAGGTGATTGATGATGACCTCAGTATATATCGGGAAGCACCCAAAAAGAAGGCCAAGAAACAAATGCATTTTGAGATGAATCTTGGAGGGTGAAATGGTCATGGAGACAGCTACGCCTCTTGAAGATAAAATCAAGGATGAGGTGGATGTTGATGATTTCATAATGGTTAAGGCAAACCTTGGTATAAGTACCTGACATGCTGATATGAGTTTGTTTAAGATGGTAACAAAGAATATTCAAGAAAGAGTGCAGAAGGATGGAGAAGACAAGGTAGCCCTCAAGGCTGAAAATCGTCAACTCTGGTTATACGTATCAAATCTTATCCAAGGCACCTCACAAAAAACTCAGTTGCTGCCTCAAGTCTTAGAAACACCAGTTGATCAGTAGCAGTTAAGGCAATTACTTATTTGTGGTAAACAAACTCAAGAGTGGATTGAAGAGTTCATCAACAGAGGAAAAGAAGTTCTAACACAAGTCTTCCAGTTAAGATACAAAGCTCATGACTTACGTCAAGGTATCCAGGATTTTGAGCAGTTGATAGCCGAGTTCAAGCCAATGCACGAAATCATAATTGCAGATTTAGAGATGGCTTATGGCTCTACAATGGCGAGGGAACATAAAAGACAAATCCTGGAGTGGAAAGAAAGTCATATTTTCAAGGTAAATACATATGTTAGAATATCTGAAGAGTTTGCAGTGTACAAACAAAGAGTCATTGATACTCTTAGGTTCATCTGAGAATTTGTTGCAGCAATTCCTTATTAGTATTACCTTGAGGATGGTTCATTCATTGGGCTTGACGTAGTCCAAACAGAGTTTCAAGGTGTCTTGCATGGCAGCGATGGCAGTGTTGGAAGAATGAAGATGATTTCCATGATGTCAGCACAGTTCGAGAAAGCGGCCAATGAGAGCGAAAATTTCTTGAAATGTATTGCAGATGGCAAAAAAATTTTGAAAAAGCGGCATTTTGCTATTAATAGCATCAACACTCCTACTACAAATGAAGTTGCCTACTTTTTAGTGGATGTGATCGAGATTTAAATCTGCTTTCTTCTAGAAGCTTCTTCCACCCTTTCTTTCTATTCTTGTCTCAATTCTTATCCATTCTTTGAGGATAGAAAGAAAACAATTGTAACAAGTTGTAATGAGTTGGCACTTTCTGTTTTTAGATGCTTTCTAGGGTTTAGATGTTTTATCTTTTCTAGATTTAGAAATAAAGTTTGCATGTTGGCAAGCAGTAGTTGTAAAAGCAAGGAGATTTTAGGGTTCCCTACTCCTCTGCTTAGTTATAAATAAGAGCAGTGTTTGCTCATTTTAGTTTAACCGTGCTTGTGATAACAAAATCGCTGAGCTTATGCCTCCATGTTTGTTATCGTCTAGTGTCAGTTCACTTTGTGTAAAGAGCAAGTTTGCATGCCTCCTTAGCTACAAATCCTTGTTTAGTGCATGTGTTATGTGTCAATTATAATTAGGTTGATTGCATGTTGCAAGTATTTTGTTAGAACTTGCTGTTCCGAAATCGTAATCTTTGTTCCAGAAGTTTGAGTGAATAAAATCTTGAAGCTTGCTTTGCTGCCCTCGATATAAATATCTCAAATTTCCGTTTATTGTTTTGTGTTAGAAGTATGAGGAAATAAAATCCTAAAGCTTGCTTTGCTGCTCTCGAAATAAAAGTCTCATATTTCCGTAATACTTTTATGATCTCTTTTTCAACTTGCCTTAAAATGTACGTTGAAGAAAAGTTTGTTTAAGTATCTTTGTCAAAAATCAAACTCGTCCATTTCTAAACTCTCTTGCTCTGCGTTTACTTGAGAGGGTAGAAACGTTTTAAGCATAGGTTAAGTTGTAGCTGTCTAGTTTCATTTAAGGGAAAACCTCAGCTGCAACATCTAGTGTTCTATAACCTTGTGTTCTCGCAGTTGAACCAAAAAGATAGGCATAATTAAGTTTAGTTTACTTTCTTTATGCAATTCAGCAAAAGAGGGAGCTTCCCCTCCTAATTCGAAGAGCAGTTTACTGCACATAGCTGTCTATTTCCAGAACGCATTCTAGAGGTGCGATTTGAAATGCCAACAAAGATAAATTACTTTTCTTTCACATAAGACCACTCAGATTTTCACAAATGTCCCTGATTTTCTTAACATGGAATGATTGTTGAGTCTAGAATTGGACAGAAGCTTACTGAGACACAAATCTAAAGATAGCTTCAAACACAAAATAATAACACCTTAACACACCCACGCCAAATACATGACAAAGATGTCTCTCACGCCACTTCTACACACTTTCATACTGAAGACGATTAACTCCTCACACTATATTGCATCTCTTCCATTATCAACATCTACCATCCATGTGTTGCAAAGTATCTTAAGCGATTTTCTATGCTTATGTTGATAGCAACAAAAACTTCATGGCTTCCTCATACACGCTGAATACATTCGACTTGCAAAGAAGAGCAATATCAAATTTTGTACAAAGATATACATAAAGACCCTCATCTGGTATGAGCACTATTGCCAAAAAGCATACTCGATGATCAATCACAATTAAATCTTCTTGGAATCCCCATACTCATACCCCGAGTACCATCGACTAAGGCAGAGTAAAAAAAAAAAAACGAATTAACTGAAGCCGCACAGAAAGAATAAAGTGTAGTCGGGTATTATCTTCAACGTCTCATTTCTTAATGAATGCCAACAAATGCCTATTGTATTTGAGACTTGGTGTTACAAAGTGAGTATGGCACACACATTTTCTTTTTGCAACCATCAAAAATTATTTCACCACACTTAGATCATCCGTAGCCTGTAGCCAACGCCATACATGGTATGACCCGATAGAAAATGTATATGAAATTCAATGCCACCTCATATTATCCTACCGTCTCATATTAAACTCGAAATCTGAAGCTAATGCCAAGAATAAAAAACCACGTGCTTAGGAAAAAAATTAGCAATAAGAAGCTGCCCACAACATAACCATCGCCCATATTAGAATCGACAAGGAAAAAAAAAAAAATTGCCTGAATAAATAAAAGCTGCCCCATAATCATTTTCGACAAGGATAAAAGGATTAATAGCCACCTCAAAGCATCAAAGACTGAAGCTGAGCTGTCACACACTAAATGCAAATGTTACACAAAGAGAGTCATCATAAATCGTGCCAGCACAAAAAAGGACTCGCCCTTGAATATTCAAAGCTGACATGAAGAGTTGACATGTCATTGACATCAATTCTCACTTAGCATTTGACTGCTGACTTTCAAGTCTGATATGGCACTTGTATGACTCGGTCCCTTTTTTTTTTTTTTAAAGAATGCTGACAAAACAAGCAAGCAGGCAGCTTACTGTGAGCAAGCAAGTAGGCAGCTGACAAAGGTCTTTAGCGCATAATTAAACAGATTGAAAATCTGATGAATAATCAGCAGCTAGATATTTCATTCCAATTCTCTTTTCCAGAAAACCAGGCATAGAAAAAACAATGTACCATTGACATCAATGACAAAATATTCAACATTGCTTTCACCATTTCACTTTACATTTACACTTCACTTTTGCAAGAAAGAAAAGGAAGGAAAACTGAAAAAGAGAGAAAAAAGATGAAGAAGGTATATAAATGACTAAATCCATCAAAATTTCCAGATTTAACAAGTTCTCTTTTGCTTTGTTTTTTTCTTTTTTTTTTTTTCCATTTTTGTTTTGTTTACTCTACATTGTACAAATACATGTAAACAATAGCTATAAGTTGAATGAATAATACATTGTGATTGAACTTGGTTCAGTCAAAATATTTCTTTCAACTTCTTTTTGTATCTGTGATTCAACAATGAATAAGCTGCTGTTTTTTTCTCGCTACAAAACAGCTGAAACCTTGCTTTTTAACTTATTTATACTTCTATGTTCTAAATGTGTTTTCTTTGAATTCTTTTATGCTTCAGAGCACTGCAGTTCTTTCTCTTCTGCACTTAAAATGCATACAAAACCTCTTGTTTTTTATGCACTTCTAATACCCTGTAACAGTTCTAAAAACTCAGAAACTTGGGATGTTCATTTTTTTTTTTTAGCACTTGAAATATGCTGCAATGCATAACAACATTCATTTTTTAAATCATATTGTCATTTTTTGTTGTTTCTTTTTCCAAGTCAAAATGAGTTATATGAGTGACAATGAGGACCTTGATTTGGGTGATGAAAGTACGAGAAATGTGGGGGAAATAGGTGAGGCCAGCCAAACCCCCTAAAAAACAGTTTGATTGGCAGTGCATTTCGATTTGATTGCCCTTTCAATATATTGGCACCATATGTTAGGGGCCCATTTAACCAAAAAAAACCTGTGTGTTGGTTTGCAATGTTGCTTGATACTAACGAGGTAACTAATTCGGGTGAGAATAGACATTTTAATTGCAATATTTTCTCAGACAACTAGAAGGGCAGCATTATGAAGATTATTGCACACTTCTTACATGTCTCCAACAAATGAATTGGCTCTTATGGCAAGCTCTTGATTGAGGAGAGGGCTGAATTGATCAGATTATACCGAGGAAATATCACTGTACCATCTTCTACTTCCTCTAAGGTTTCTACACAAGAAGCTATACCAACTGTAGTCCCAACATTTGAGGTGAGTGGGATGGAAAAAAAGAGGAAACAAAGGGTCACAAGTTCAACATAAACATAATTGATTATAAATATGTTCAATCTGCAAGCTAGAGACGAGGTAGATGAGGCCAATCACAAATTCATTTTTTCCAAAGATATTCCTTTCGATGTTGCTCTACTCCTTATTACAAGGAGGCTATGGCCAAGGTAGGCAAAGCTGGAGTTACTTATGAACCTCTTAGTGATTCCAAATTGAGGACCATAATCTTGGGAAAAAGTTATTCCAAGGTTAACCTATTGATGCAAGAGATGAAGGCCACATGGATATCACAAGGCTGCAGCATAATCATGAAAACATAAGACCTATCTTCCTTAAGGTGACTAATTGTTCTAGAAAACATAAGTATGTTGAGTTTCAATTTCAAATCTTAAAAGATAAGATTGAGCAGTTTGGTCCTTGAATGCAACATATGTTGGTAGGGCAGAAATTACACTAGTTCAATCCACCTACAAGCACATCGATTGGACCCCTTCTTGTGTGCATGACTTGAACAATGCACTCAAATACATTGAGAAAATCAAGTCAAAAAGGTTGTGGTAGATGCAAGAGAGGTGCAGATGTTCATTTGCAACCATCACATCTCATTAGCACTGTTTCAGTCTTTTTCAAGGAAAGAATTCCTCAAACTCATTGAAACTCAATTTACCTCATACTTTATTTTAACTTATGATCATGACAAAGTATTGGACTAGGTGTGGTAAATCCAAGACAAAAGAAGGGAAGAGGATGAAAGAGATTATAGTCATTGATGTTTTTTGGTCACATGTGAGATACCATCTTTGTATCATATGTTTGAGTATCAACAGATCTAGGGTTTCCAAAGGTTGCAACCTTGGGGAGATTTACGAGGGGATTGATAGAATGCTTGGACATAAGAAGGGTGTTTTCCATGAGAGACCCACCCTATAGTTCTACCATGAGTATATTCGGCCCATCATTCAACAAAGATGGGAAATGCTAAAACCTCTCCAAACATGGCTGCATACACACACATTCATCAAAAGTGGTATGTGGAGAGACCTCGCAAATCATTCCCCTTGTCGACCACAAGATAAGGAAAAGCTTCATTAAGGCACTCAAGAAAATGTATAGTCAGAGCTAGATGGATTAGACTTACCAAACTCAATAGCTAAAACTAAAAGAATTCGGTACAAATTAACAAGCACATTTTTGGCATAGAACAAGCAAACTGGTTATGACTCTATGGGCCTATAACTGTTACACACTCACATGTTACTACATCTTCTAGGAGAGTAAATAAGTATGTTGAACAAAATGTGTTGTATCTCATTGATCGCAAGACACCTGAGTATAAGTGGAGCCCATCAACATAGTGGAATGTAAAGCTTGATGAGCCATGAGTTGATGAGGAGAAAGATGTACAGTTAAGATTGGATGGGCTCAAGTTGGAGGGTATAGTTCAGTCTAGTAGCTCCAATTATGAGAAGCAATTTCTGAGATATACATTGGATGTAACTCCCATCTTTGAATAATTCCCATATTTGAGCTTATTGCTCAAACCAGAAATGTGTATCTTCTTTGGTATGGCTATTTTGTCATTTTGATGTTTGTCACTTGTAGTTGTGATTTTTAGCCTGTTTGTAATTTGTAACTTCTATTGATATAAATAAAATTTAAAAATCATGCCAAAGATGATGTGCTTGAATGGTTAACCTCACTATGGAGACCCAAGTTCGAATTGCCAAAGTGACATCTTAGCATTGGAGTGCATGGAGCAACAGTATTCCAACACGTTGGTCCTTATGGACAATGTATGCAATTGTAAGTCCGCTGGTGGACATGTTCCTTATTACATGAATTGTACAAGGTGTGGAGCCCAAAATCAAATCCTCACTAATCAATTTTTAAAAAATAAAATTTATAAAACATCCTATGTCATTATGATTATCAAATGGATTATTCAATCACTTCTTCTCACTTCCTTTAAGCTATTTAAATTTTTTAATGTTCAAAATTATTTTACTAGCCATCCTCTATCATCCTCAAAATCTTGGAAAAAATTTGCCATCCCCAAAAGTTGAAACCATGCCCCCCATCCAGGAAACTTGGAGAAACACTAGTGATTAATTGTCTAGAGATGGTAGGTTTGTATACATGTAAATGTGGTTATTGTAAATTGAAGACTGCAAAGAGTCGTGTAGGGGTGTAATCAAAAGTCAAGTATTTGGGAACTAGAAGGTTGAAGGCTATTTGTAAAATTTGTTTAATCATGATTTCTTAATGGAAATGACCAAGCAAATTTATGCAAAGTCATTTGTATTGTGCTTACCGTTCTCATTATTTTTCTTGTACTCACGAATGTCCTTAATTCCAAAAAAAAAGGAAAAGACTCGAGGCTCATGTTCAGCAGATTGGTATTTCAAGTAAATTCATAAAAAATGCAAGGTATCACTTTCTGAGATATAACTCACATATAGGACTGCCCATTATGTTTAGGGAATATTATGACTAACACGTTAGCAAACTGCCTAATTCCAGTGCAAAAATAAAGTTATGCAGCACACTCATGTCACCACTAATTTGCATAATACACCAGTCAAAACCCTTCCATGTAGTCTAAACAAGGCTGTCGTCTGCCCTCTAAAAAATGGCCAACAAAAACAGAGATCCAACCTTACCTCATGCGATGGATCTTTTTCTTGTGTCTTTGCAAAAGAAATTCTTTGGCACATGATGATTCACAATAGTCAAATTCTGGATATGAAAGAGTTTGATTTTATAACTCCAAAGATATTGACAACATTTTTTAATGTGTGGACAAACATAATAAAGCATCTCAAAGCTTAAAGGAAGGAGGGGGGAAAAGAACTTGATTGAAGCATATAAATGCATTTCATGGAATAGATTCCTTTTGAACCTAGCAAGACCGGCATGCAATTTCCAAGGAACCAACATCACTCAAGAACCAATCAAGCAGAGCATGGATCAACAGCCAGAGTTATTTTCAGCTCAACTATTTAAAATTTGGCCATATCTTTCTCTTATAAGTTATAACAAATATAAGCCACCAACATTTGTTATAAAACATAAAAGTAACCACATGGGATGAGCATACAAAGTTGAGTTAAAATGCTTTTTGTTGTTTGTTTGGGTTCTTCTGTAATATGGATACCATAACAGCACTAACCTTATGTTAAAGTTTATATCATTCCATGATTGGTTAGCTATATTGTAAATGCAATTATGAGTTGTAAAATTCTCATTCAAGTATATTTACCAGATATCCATATACTTTTTCAAGGAAAGAATTACTTATTATTCAATTTATGTGCATACTTTGGGTTTTAATCCAACAATGTGTTTGTTTATCATCTAATTTTCAAATCTGCAATCCAATGGCTCCATATGAGGATTCCTCAAACTGGCTGCTTGGGTTTTTACAATAAGAAGTGAAATAATGAAAGATCAAAGAAAGTTTTGGAAACTAGATAGATATTCATATACTGTTAACAAGTAATAGCAATTCAGAAATTACACTCATTAGCTTATAAAAATCAAACCTCATTCATAAATCAGAAATAATTTAATTGATCTTACGTTCTTCATTGTCACTTGGACAGCAGGGCATCAAACAGTTTATCATATAATGCATCCTTAACAAAATATATTTTACAGACCATGTCACACAATATGACATGATGCAACTTTCAAGGCTGTCTGATACATACCACTAGATATGCATACCAAAATTTATCTGATATGATTGATCCCAATTGAACAAAACTTGTAATGTAGATCACATCATGTAAATACCTGCACAAGAGGGAGCCCAAGAGAATAAGTCCTCCATTAATCTATCCCAACAACTCATACTAAATAGTAAAGATATACCTTGTATACTATGTGAAACAGATGTTACTCTTGCACTAACCTAAGCATATGGGGTCAAAACAGAAAAGCACACAAGAAATGCTCTCTATTGGTTAAGGGGCTGAACACTTCATTCACAAAACAAAAATATTCCTATAAACAGTTTCACGATGCTTCAGGCCATGCTTAGTGTCATTCCAAAAGTCTTTGTTGCATTTAAAAATAGTCTTGATCATGCTTCACTCCCACAATAAAGAGGTTGCTAAAAAAGAGACTAGAAAGCCACTAGTAGCAACACTGGCTAAGCCAAGGCAGGATAGCTATGTCAAAATACTACTGTAGCAGTGCAAAGTCGATCTTTTGTTTTAGCTAGGTCCTTGGTTATCCTACCAATAATATTGTTGAAGTCTTTGCTATATGTAGGGGATTAACATAAACCAAAATTCACCAAGTGTTGAGTAATGGGTGTTTAGTTGAAGAATTCAAAGCTCAAAAGGATATCATACAAATGCTTGACCAGTTTGATGATTTCAACGCACTCCTCTAGACACTAATAAAGCTGCTTATCTGTTAGCTAAATTGGTAGCATCTCTAAAAATGGGTACAGAATGGCAGGATGTCAAGGAAGGTTTGCCGTGAATGAGGTTAAGAGCAAGCCTTTTATCAATTTTAGTGAAAAAAATAAGGCAATATGAAGGGATTCCTAAAACAGTCCGGCCTATAGCTATAAGTTGATAAACATTGATTGCTACCCTCATAGCTGTTAGGGCTTATATCGTTAATGGGATTTTATATACACTATAGTTTGATCACCTGATCTTATCTCTTCTCACATGCCACCTTTTTCCAGTTATGCCATCAAACTCACCCTCTCTTTTTTCTCTAAGACACATCTTGGCTGCATGCATGTGAGCTTTTATTGCCATTTTCCACAGACATTTCTCCTGCTTTTCCATTTCAGTTGCAACTTTTTCACCAGTTTCATAGTCTGCTTGGAAATTTTCTTTCCATGCTCTTGTTTTGGACAGCATTTTTTAATCTCTATGTTTTCTATGGTATATTGCTATATTACAGAAGCAAATTGGGTAAGCAGTGTGCTGTACATGGCTGTAGTTTAGAGCAGTTGCAGAGAAAGATTTTCAAACACTGCTGCCTTCCTCAACGCTAGCAAACTTTGGGGCTATCAGGTCAGCCAATTTCTACCCTTCTGTATTTTTCAGTTAGTTCTATCAGGAGGGCTCCTGCTTCATTTTTCCTTCTAGTTTTCTTGGCCATTCAGATGGTAGTACTGTTCCTCTCAACTCACAGCTAAGTGCAGGTAAAAATTCTAAGAGAACCAAATTCCCCTACATCTAAAAAATTTGAGCCACAAGTGGCTATGGCAAGCAATTTAGAGACTGAAATGAGAAATTGTTTTTCTTCTTTCTTGGCCATTGGTCGCAAATTCCTTAAAAACATGGAGGAGATGGGGTGCTGCGATGAGGTAAAAAATCCAATTGTGGTGAGACCTCTCTTATTAATATTCATGCTCTCGTTGACCCAAAGCAAGCCCTCCCTCAGAATCCTGTCTTCAATAGTGCTGTCCAGTTAGTCATTTTAGTCGAGCATGGATTACAGGATATGAGACAGCCAATCTGTTAAACGTTGCTGATCCCACTAGAAATGAGCTCAACTCTATGTTCTGAAGAGATTTACAATATCAAAGACTATCCTGACTATGTGATGCTTGAATCAACTGCTCCTACTAGGCATACAGTTTATAAAGTAGTAATGAGTTATACGTAAGTTATGTCTGATAAAGTAACTTACATAATGTAAGCCACAACCAATGCAACTTCCCTACTTAATAATAAATAAGCATGCACACACATTGGAATGCATGCCTCACAAAATATTCCCTCATTCTTCAAATTGGTATCAGAGCCATTGGAGATTTATCGAATTTGGAGCAGCAAGGAATCTCTAGATAGATACGCTAGAACAAGACATAAAAAGGTATGTGGTTGCAGAAAACACTGCAAAGGGACAGGTAGGTCAGATTGTGGGAAGAACGATTTGCAGGGTCAGCACTCTGAAACTTGCACTAGGTTAGTGTTTGCAGGTCAACTGCAGTACAAATTCAAAAATCAAAAAGTGGGGGCACAACAAAAAGAGACAATAGTTTGTGTGCTGACAGCCATTCAGCCGCATGGCGAATGCAGAGCACACTGACTTGTGCATAGCAGTAATTGGGTTAGGACAGAAACCACACACAGCAATGCACAGGTTAGGGTGGAAACAGCACACAAAAAAGTGCAGAAAAACAGCACCTCAGGCATAGAACAATCGTGCAGAATAACAACAGACAAGCACATCAAAAAAACATCTAGGGCAAGGGATTTAGAGATAGGTTTCATAACTTGTTCTTTAAGTTTCACATTTTTTCAGACTTCCTAATTGTTGTATGTGAAATTTAATAATAATCCCTATATTTTATGTTTCCTTGCTGTTAGTAGTTCAGTTGAAAACTTATTCTTTTTCTGTTGTCAAACATGGTCGACATTCAAAAACTAGTTCTGCCTGAAGCACAGATATTAAGAGGCTAAATTGTAATACTAGAATTGAAAGATATTGCCATTGTTGAATATCACAACTGTGAAAAGGTAGTCCTCAAAAATGGAAACCGAACCTTTAACAAATGTTTACGATTTTGAAATACATCACAAGGAAGCCCTGTTGTTGTTAGGATTGTCCATATCGAATGACTTGATCCCGCAAGTCTGGTATGCCACTTCCTTTGGTGGCCTTTCAGAAAGTCTTAAAAAAATATCCAACCTCAAAAAAAAGGCAAAGTGCTATATCTAAAAAATCTGATGTTTTCCACAAAGTTGAGTGAAGGTGGGTCCCTATCAAAGCACCTTCTTAGGCTGAAAGACCTGAGAGATCAGCTCTCTGCAATCAACAAAAAGGTGAATGAAGATGATATGATTGCTTTAGTCACCAAATACTCTCCCACCTTACTTTGAAACTTTTGTGAGTCTCTGCATCTGTTGGTCAAAACCTCACATTTAAAAAACTTTCATATTTCCCAAAAAAAAGGGGAAACAGACAAAAAATAGGAAAATCCAATTCTAGACAGTTTGAGGATGCACAATAAAAGGGCAAGAAGAAGAAAATTATGACTTCTGAATCACAATGTAAAAGGTTACTATGGTCATAAGGTCAGGAATGTCAAGAAAGAGTGTCAGAAAGGACAATATAACCTACCCCACAACAACAAGAAGTTGTGGACTCAAGCTAATGTGGTAGTAGTTGAGGTAGAGAAAGACTCCCAGAAACAAAAGTATTCATGATAAGACAGCTATGGAGCAACCAATTACTAATTTTTTTATTCTGATACATATTGTCATTCAAACTATCACAAAGACTGTTCTGTGAAATTTACTACTGATTCCAATTATACATATTCTATTTCACCATGCGATGGTAGATCACATGTACTAGAGGGGGGATGTTAGAATTGTGTTAAGTGAAACTACAAAATTCATAATTTAGTATCTTAGGTTTATTCAAAAATATGAACAAAAATTCTATTATCTACTAGTTAGGTTACAGATAACTCTAACAATGGTATGGATTTTCATTTACAAAAATTCTATTGTGACAAATGTCAAGCAATGAATAATGATTGCCCTGAGAATTGTACAAGGTGTGTTGGAAATATTGTCATTGATGTCAAAGGCGTATGGAGAAAATTGTTAGAATTATTATCATTGATGTCAAAGGAAGACTTCTGCGATGAAAAGTTTGTTGATTGAAGACAAGGAATAATAAGAGTTTGATTTAATTTATTTATGGCCGACCTCCATGTGATTATGGCAACGCTAGATTTAAAAGGAAGAAATTAAAATAGAATATTAATTAAAGAGGCTGACCCCTTAAGGAAATGTTATCTCCCATGGATGGCCGACCTCACATTAAATTAATATTTATCAAAGATCGCTGACCTACTTTGAAAGGTGAAATTAAATATTTAAAATAAATTTTATGTCAAATCTTGACCAACCTACTTTTGGTAAAGTGCATGATTTAGATATAAATAAAAGTTATTTTGGAGGTTAGAAAGCAAGTTCTTCAAATGCAAAATCATTCCTTTTAAGAGCAGAAATTAGGAGAAGAATAGCAGATTTAAGAAGAAGTAGAGCAGATTATAGCAGACTTTCAAGGAGATTTATGGCAGATTTATAGCAGACTCTCAAGGAGATTTATGGCAGATATATAGCAGAATTTTAAAGAGATTTATAGCAAACTTTTGGGGGTGATTTATAGCAGACTTGGAGCAGACCTAAGAGCAGATTTGCAGCAGACTTGAGAGCAGATTTTATGAAGTAGACTCATGTTTTAAAAAAGCAATATCAAGAAGACGATAGCTTTGTTGTGTTAGAGGTTGGCGCCTCTCTATAGAAGAGATTTGTGTCTCTTGCTGAGTTGGAGCTCAGTTGTGGGGATTGGTGTCTCCAGTGGGTTGGTGCCTACAAAGATTGTAAGAACTTTTTATAAAAGCAATATTTTAACGTGGTTTTCTCCTGTAAGGGTTTCCATGTAAAATCGTGTCTCTTATGTGTGTTCTTAAATGCTAGATCTTGCATATATAGTATTGCTATGGATAATTGAGGATTGTGTTAGAATAATATATTCTGTATATTTAATGGTCAATGTATTTAATAGGTTAGTTTTTTGTCTACTGTTGCTACAGTAGTCAGTAGGTAGATTGTAGGTAGATATTTAATATCTACAGTAGGTTTCAACTTCTATTAAATGTATTCCTCTTTTTCAGTTTAATGCTAAGAAATCCTTTACCATTCACATGGTATCAGAGCAGGGAAATAAACCCTAAAAATTCGTGGGCTTGACCAATAAAAAAAAAAGTCATAATTCGAGTTTATCCTGTGTTAGGGTTTCTGGGAAAATTTGTCTGCATTTTTCATGAAGACTTTTGTCTATTGAAAAATGCGTTTTTTTAGGCACGCTTCTGAGAAAATCGAGCTGAGAAAATTTGGTCCGCATCTTCTATTGTGGCGTGTTTTCCTCATCCCGTGCATCGTCTTTCTCTGGCCCGCGCGCGACCTTTTTCTGCTGGGCGTGACCTCCTTGCTTTTTTGACGCGTTTTTCATCTAGTATCTGCTGGGCGCAACTTCCTAGTTTGCAGTTCTTTGAAAACGCAATTTTTCGTCATTTCTGGCCGCGTTTTGAGCTCTCTAAGGATGCGTTTTTTTTTTGCTCAGTTCGTGGCTGTGTTTTACCTCCTTGGGCACGATTCTTTGCTGCTTTGAAAATGTGATTTGTGCCCTAATGTAGCAGCAATTTTTTCTACAGTCTGGTCACCATTTCTTGATTTTTTCCAGACGCGAATTGACGTATTTATCTAAAAATCATGGTTTTCTCAAAGCTGACTAGGGTTTTGTTAATATCTTCTTCATCTGAGGTCAGAAATTTTTTTCAATTTCAGATTCCTTGTGGGATTTCTGAGATCTCAACTGGGTTGTCGTTAAATTTTTTTGGATGTCTCGAAGTTCGTGCCTCGAAATTTGTGCCACTGGGTGTTGACAAAATTTTTTGGGTAATCAAAAAAAATTTTGGGTTTTCAACATTCTTTTTTGGGTACTCTTCAAATCTTCTGGATTTCGCCATCAACGTACCTCGAAATCCGTGCTAGGGTTTTATCTTTGAATTTGTGCGTTTTTTATTTTCGTTTTGCCTTCACCAGTTTGACCTCAAGGTACGTGATGGCATCTCTGACGAATATAATGCTTGAAAGCAGCCAGAAGTTTAACGGGAAGAATTACAACACTTGGAAGCAACGCACGATTACGATCTTCGAATATCGTTGCCTCGAACAAATCGTTTTGGGGAACTCGCCTCGTCCCACTGTAGTCGGAAAGGACTAGGACAAATGGGATGAACACAACCAGGAAGTCATCATGCTCATCAAACTCTCAATCGTAGATGAGCAGCTACCTCAGGTACCGTTTGGCAAAACTGCTCCAGAAATCTGGGATCACTTGAAGGCCCTTCATGAAACCTCCGACAAAAGCAAAGCGTTCTTTCTCAAGAACATACTTTTTTCCATCATGATGGATAAGAAAATGTCCTTACAGGAACATCTGACGAAGATTAAGGACATTCGTGATCAATTGGAGGCAATTGGTCGAACAATGGAGGAAGAAGACATGGTCGTCATTACTCTGAAGAGTCTTCCGCGTTCGTATGAGCATTTCATAGAGACGCTGAATATCACCTCCACCAATGTTGATCTCAAATTTGAAGATCTTTGCAACAAGCTATTGCAACAGGATCGATGGCAACAACAGTTTGGAAGCAGTACCAGCTCCACCTCCACAGAGCAAGCGTTCTCTGCCAAATCTTTTGCTAAGAACAAAGGGAAGGCTCAATCTTCTCAACCGAAAGGCTCTGGTTCTTCTCAGGACAGCAAAAAGAAGAACGTTCAGTGCAATTATTGCCATAAATATGGTCACATAAAGGCTGATTGTCGAATTCGGATGGCTTTTGAACAAAAGAAGCAAGGAGGGTCTCAACAAAAGGCTAATGTAGTGGAGCACGCTGAGCAGAAAGAGTCTACATTCTATGCTTTTATGGCCAAGAGAACTGCAGATCCAGTCCAATCTTTTGCCTGGTATATTGATTTAGGGGCTTCTCGGCATTTTACTCATCGTCGAGATTGGTTCACCAAATATGAACCATTCACTGATTCAGTGATCTTTGGAGGCGGCGAAGAGTACACAGTTGCTGGTAAGGGCAATGTTCAGATTCACTCTGGAGGAAGAAATTTACTCTTTCTTGATGTCTACTATGTTCCAGGCATGGAACATAATCTTCTCTCTGTTTACCTCGCGGAGTGTCTATCGACGTACTACATACACAAGAAGTAAACTAAAGTACATGTAACACATAGATAAAAGAACATAATACGATTGAATCATGAACACTTCTATTCATTCATTGCAAGTATTAACATATACAATCTGACTGTCATAGTATTAGTGAATCCACATATATCATCCCTCTGACTACATGATCCCAGTACATATAGCGTTCGGCAGTGGTTGAGCAACCAACCGTTGTGTCGCTTCGTAACCATAACTAATCCGGGCTTCGTTACATGCCATTAACCATACTTACTTATTCCCACTACAACTAATGTTTTATTACCAAAGCCACCGGCCAACTACACTAATATCGACTACATACGTCGGCTTACATCATCGCCCCCCCAAAAGAAGTCGGCTTCCCAGACGACTAACACAAAAACTGGGAGCCCATTTACAAACAGATTTAGTGAGAAGAGGGTTGGGAAGACATCCCTGGTGGCTGAGGGACTGAAGAAGTGGTTGCCGAAGTGGTGAGTTGACGCAGCCGGTACACCTCCTTAGTACGTTGTTGCAGGTGGCGAGTGGCCTTCAATTCCTTCTCTCGCGTGGTCTTCACCAAATGCACTGCCTCCTTCAACTTTTTGTTGGCCTTCGCCAGTTCTTCATCTTTCCTTGCTAATTGTTCAGCCATTTCTTCTTCTCGCACCTTCATTCTTCTTTCCATCTCCACTATGGTGTTATCACGGTCGGTCACCTTCTTGTTTTCTTCCTCTAATAGGTGAGACAGCTCCAGCCTTTCTCTCGATAGATTCTGCCTTGGCATGAATGTTTTGGGAGAGCGTGATTGCCTGGTTCGCCTTCGTCTCCATTTGGTCTACCTTCATCTCAAACTCCTTGCAAGCTAGAAACAAGGACCTATATGCTGCCTCCATCTCAAAGAGTTGGGCCACCAGCTTATCGTCCTTCCCACGGAAAGACGGCCTCTTAGGATACCATGCTTCCATCATCTCAGGTGTCTTTCTGCCCACCCATTCACCTATGAATATCTTGTTGAACTCTTTTTCACTCCCTGAGTTCATGAACTGAATTATCCGTTTAGCCTCCTGCTCCACTATGGGTGAGTAGTTTCTATTTAGTGTCTTGGCGATGTCTGACACTTCCTTAATAACCAACGCAATAGGCTTGAGGCTGTGGATATACCTCTCAATTGTGTCGATTGGGTCCCTCTCTATCGGGCTCGGGAATCACCACCGCAATCCCCTCAGATACATCCTCACTAGATTCCCCGTCGGTACTGGCGGTTGCGGGTACTACTGGCTACTCGGCTATCGAAGGCTCCTCATCAGATATGATGTGTATTACTTGTGGTGTCGGTTCTCCTATTTTCCCTTTGGCTGTGCGGTATCCTCCTGCTGAACTGCTGGCATGTGGACCGCTATCTGTGTGCTCTCAGTTGTTCCCATCGGTTGTTGAGTGCTCCCTGTAGGTACTCCCTCCATTGTCTGCAAGCCAGGTGAGTGTATAGGGGAAATGTCTTCTTCCCGAATGGGGGAGCCCATTTCCATCAGCCATCCGTCTACCTGTAGTACCTCCCCGGGTGGTGCATCCTCACCCACTGTGATGTCCAGGGTTGTCTTCTCTGCTTCTACTCGTTCATCGGGCACACCTCTTGTCAATGGTACATCACCAGTCATTGCGTCCTTGGGTGCTATGTCCTCTGCAGGCATCTTTGGCTCACCTTCAATAGTTCCAACTGCGTCGCCTTCCTCCCTTGGCTCCTGTTCAATAGGTGCCATTGCCTGGGGATTTACCTCTATTGAATAAACGCCAACTGGTGCAATGCTATCGGCTGAGGAGGAGAGTGTTAACTGATCATATTCATCACTAGCCGGTTGCTTCCTCTTCCTCCTTGTCGTCTTTGGTTCTTCCGTTGTGTCGCCTGCCTCTAAGGTTGTCCACCTGAATACTGTCGGCCAAGAAGAGTCATAATCCCTGGTTGGCTATAGTTTCCCTAGTTTTCCTTGCAGCACCTAATTATAGACGACATCCAGAAACAGTGCTATCAGATGCTGGGTCATGTAGAATGCTTTATGCTTGCATTCTAGAAATTCTCTAATCCTTTTTGACAGGTAGAGTGCCCAATTGTAAATCCGTCCTACACTCAACCCGAACATGAAATCCACCATCCAAGTTGCTATGTCCGAGGCTCGACTGGCACCTGTCAACTTGCACTTGATGAGGTCCATGATGCATTTCCACTCAAAACTTATCAGCATGTTTTTTCGCAGTCCTCTCACCCCTGAACTCCACACTATCTCTTTCTCTTTTTCTGTGATATCAGGCCTGCAAATGCGTTTAATAATCATTTCTTTCTGCTGAGCTGTCATCTTTGTGGTTGGTTTGGCAACTACTTTGCCAGACGCAGGTATGCCAAAGACTTGCCTAAAGTTGGCTGGTGAGAAAGCAACCGTCACTGGAACTCCTTCGTACTCAATTGTGCTCTAGTGACCATGCTGATTGTTATTGGCCACAATATCCTTCTGATAGTCCTCGAAATCTTTGGAGTTGAAAAATGGGCATTGTATTACCTTGTCAACCTATGCCATCGCCAATGCTTGCTTCGTCGGGTGATCAGGTGTTGTCTCCTGCCACCAGGTTTTGCAGTCTGTGCCTGTGAGGCTCTCCCATGTCAATGAATTCGCTGTCACTTTGTCCGTCTTTCCCTTATCTGTCTTAGGTCTGAGTATTATTTTCTTTCCCTTGGCGCTCGTGCTTGCATCCATTGTCCTCTACTTACTGAATTGAAATTGCCTAACAATGACTTTTCCAATAAATTTAATCCTTGAAACGTACCCTGGTACAGCAGTTACCTTTTCCTGTTGTTGGATGCGAACACTGCTTCTTGGTACGGATTTTTCTTGATACTGTTGGCGTACGGGTTTTCTCTGTTGCAACCGTACGGATTTTCCTTGTTGCAACCGTACGGGTTTTCCTTGATGGTGTACGGACTCTTCCTCCTGATGGCGTGTTGTTTTTTGCTTAACATGTACGGACCTTTGATTGCGGCATATGGACTTCTTCCCACCCTGGCGTACGGCTTTTTGTTGGCTGCGTACGGACTTCACCTGCCAACGTACGGACTTCAATTTGTAGTGTACGAACTTCTTCCCACCGTGGCGTACGGCTTTTTGCTGGCAGCATATGGACTTCACCTACCAACGTACGGACTTCAATTTGTAGTGTACGGACTTTCTCTTAGCTAGGCATACGGACTTCTCCTTGCAATGTACGGGTTTCAGTTTGCAATGTACGGATTTCCTTCGGTATTGTGCGAATCTGCTTTCCCTTTGGCGTACGGATTCTTCTTCCCGATGTACGAACTTTTTATCTCTTCGACATATGAATTTTTCTTTTGTGCGTACGGATCTCTGTGCCAATGAGTGGCGTACGGAGTTTTCTACTAACTATCGTACGACTTCCCTTCCATATTGGCGTACCAATTTCTAGCAAATTTGAACGGGCTTGTCACAAATCCGTACGAGCTTGTACTGGTAGGTTTTCTGACGGCTTCCCCTCTTTTGCCGTACGGCCAATGTCTTCAACCTTTGTTGTATGAGAAAATTTCTTGCAATGGTTGCGTTAAATAAGACTCCTTTTACTTTAGGTCGCGCATTTGTTTTTATTGTTATTATTATCTTTTTTAATACTTTAATATTTTATTTTATTTTCATTTCGCCTGATTCCTTTTTCTTATTTTTCTTTCTTTTTACTATGCTTCTTCTCTTGTTTCTCAATTTTTCTTTTTCATTTCCTCTCTCCTCTCTTCAATTTGTTTTTCTCTCCTTTTAATATTTCTAATATTTTTTTATCAATCTCTTCTTTTCTCTCGTGTCTTTTTTTCTTTTCATCTCTCTTCTTCTCTCTCCTCCTTCCTTCTTTTTCTCTTCTTTCCTCGTACTCCATCATTTTCTCTAACTTTTAATTTGGAATCATAATACCATTTACACGTATGCGGGGGTCTTTTATAACATTCTTCTTCACAACAAGTCCCTATGAATTGAACATCAAACCATTTATCAAGCAAGGGAGCAAGACCAGTACCTTTATATCGGCCGTCGACATACCTTCCTCCGTACTGTTGGTACCATGTAACTTCTTCTCCTTCTACCGTGGGAGGTCCGACTGGGTTTGGTATTATTTTCCAAAGTCCATCTTTTGTTGCGATCTTCCTTACCCTTGGCACCTTCCTTCTGTTTCTTCTCATTAGCTGTAGTATTTCCTCCATGTACCCGTCCACATGTGATAGGAACTTGTCCTCTGTCATAATCACAGTTTTGAGGCAAGGAGTCGTCTTTGCGAAGTATTCTTCCCATTGGTCATCGTCCCAATCTTCCTTTTCTTCGTCATTTTCTTCAGGTTGGGGTTCTCTTGCCACTTGTTCTTCCTTTTCCTTTTGTGCCTCTTCATCTATTTCTTTGGCCAGATATCCTTTTCGTATGCCTTCGTATGGTGCAACGTAGCTCCAATGTCCACCCATTCGTTTCCATAGCGCAGGTGTCCCGAACACTGCATTGGTTAGGTGTTTATTTATTTGTGGCATTGCGATTCCTTCCACTCTTTTTTCTACCAATCTCTCTTCCATTATTTGGCTCCTGCCTACCCAAATTTCTTCTCCTGCGTATCCAGGGCCTTTCAAACCCCAGTCTTGTTCTCTAGGTGCCTCTATCTGTACAGGCCAATCTTCCTTAGTGGCGTATCCTAGCATGTTGATTGCTATGACGTGTTCCTTCTCTTCTCTTTCCTGATATATCTTCAACTTAGATCCGTTGATTGCACTTGGTAGGGGTGATGCATCCAAATTCTCGATTTTTATAGATCCATTGTCGCATATCTCCTTGATTTTGAACGGTCCTAACCACCTTACTCTGAACTTTCCAAGTTTGATCTCATTACGGCCGTTATATTTTAAAACTAATTGTCCTGGTCAGAAGTTCATCCGTCGGAGGTGTTTGTCGTGCCAATGTTTCCTTCTCCGTTGCATATTTTTCGTGACCCATTGTGCCATCACTCTCCGTTCATCTAGTTTGTTGAGTTCGTACAACCGTTCTTTCAAACTCTCCATATCCCCTAACCGATTCTCGATTGCTATCCGCAGGCTGGGTACCATGTATTCCGTTGGTACTATTGCTTCTTGACCGTACATCAACTGGAAGGGTGTGTGTCCTGTTGTCACTTTGTACGTCGTACGGTATGCCCATAGAACAGCCGGTAACCTCTCATCCCAATCGGCTTCCTCTATACCACAAGACTCGTGAATAATTGCCACTAGTACCTTATTCGTAGATTCTGCTTGGCCATAGGCTCGTGGGTAGTACGGGCTAGATAGGTTGTGGAATATCTGAAACTCTGTTGTCATTAGTCGGATGACGTGATTCACCAAGTGTCCTCCTCGATCACTGGTAATTTGGATTGGGATCCCGTACCGTGTCACTATCTGTTCGTAGATGAATCTGGCTGTGCTCTGGGCTATGTTATCTGGCAATTCTCGTGCTTCAGCCCACTTCATGAGATATTCTGTCGCCACCACGATGTATCGGCACCGATGTAGGTGACTCACTTTCAATGGTCCGATAAAGTCCAATCCCAATCGCTCAAACAACTCCTGAGGCTGGGATGGATAGGGTGGCATAAAGTCCCGCTTCAAAGGTTTCCCCACTCTCTGGCAGGTGTCACATCCTATCACCCACTCCCGTGCGTCTATGTGCATCGTTGGCCACCATAGTCCTGCCAGAAGAATTTTTCTCGCCATGGCATCCGGTCCCATATGCCTGCCAGCCAAACCCTCATGTGCTTCCTTCAGTACCCCTGGTATTTCCTCTTTTATAACACATCTTCGGAGGATCTAGTCGGACCCCATCTTGTATAGCAAGCCATTAATTAACTGGAAGGTTTTGCTTTTTAGTACGAGCTTTCTCCTCTCCACTAGTGCCATTTCCTTGGGGAATGAGGAGGTGGACAAGTACTCTCCGATCTTTTCATACCATGACGGAAGTATTGCAATCTAAAACAAGTGTGCATCGGAGAAATCTTCATTCACGCCTCCTTCCGCAGGTTTGCCTGATGGTATTCTTGACAACTGGTCGGCGATCACGTGACTCTTCCCTGGCCGTACTATGATAGTGAACGTGAACTCCTGAAGTAATAGCAGCCACCTACTCACTTTGCCTTGGATTATAGGCTTGTTCACGAGATACATCAGGGCTTGATGGTCCACGTAGAAGGTGAATGGCGTTGCTAGCAAGTAGTGCCTAAATTTTTGTACGGAGTACACCATCCCTAGTGCTTCTCACTCAGTCGTACTATAGTTCTTCTCCGCCTTCGAGAGTAGCCGACTAGCAAAGAATACTGGTTGGTCCAGCCCATGTGCTCCGACTTGTGCGAGTGTTGCTCCTACGGCAAAGTTTGAGGCATCCACATGTACGTGGAATTCTTTGTCCCAGTCCAGGTACACCAGGATGGGTGAACTGATTAGCCGATCCTTTAGTTCCTTGAATGCTTTTTCTTGTTCTTCCGTCCATAGGAAAGGTTGTCCCTTCCTTGTCAATAAGTCAAGTGGGTATGATACTTGTGCAAAATTCTTAATGAACCTCCGGTAGTACCCGACATGGCCGAGGAAGGATTTCACTCCCATGACATTTTTCGGAGCCTCCATATGTACGATGACCCTTATTTTGTCAGGATCGGTCTTTAGTCCAGCTTTGCATACAATATGACTTAGTAACTTCCCCTGCGGTACCATGAACCTACATTTCTTTGGGTTCAATGCTAGACATGTTGCTCGGCATCTTTCCATGCATTCTCCAAGGGCTTTGAGATGTTTTTCCTTGTCACTAAAAATAGACCAGTCATCTAGAAATGCTCTGAAGTTGCCCATCGACATCTTGTCAAATATGTGTAAAATTATCCTTTCAAATGTGGCTGGTGCGTTACACAACCCAAATGGCATCCGGTGGTACACGTATACTCCGTCTTCGACCACAAAAGTTGTCTTCAACTTGTCTTCTTCGGCAATACAAATTTGGTTATATCCGGAAAACCCGTCCAGGAAAGAGTACATTTCATGTCCGGCGACCTCCTCCAAGATGGTGTCAGTGAAGGGAATTGGGAACGGGTCCTTCATTGTTACTGCGTTCAAACATCGGAAGTCGACACATATCCGGATTTGCTCCGATTCTTTCTTTAAGGAAATGACAATTGGTGACACCCACTCGCTCACATTTACTTTGAAAATGATTCCCGCCTCTAACATCTTCTCTATCTCCTCTTGTACTTTCGCGGCATAGTTCTTGTCCATCCTATACGGTCTCTTCCGTACGGGTTGGGCTCCTGGTACAAGCGGAATCCTATGCACACACAGCTCCGGTGGTACTCCTCTCAAATCCTTGTACGTCCAAGCGAAGGTGTCCTTGTACTCTATGAATATTTTGAATGTCGCCGCCTTCAGTACTGGGTCCCAGTCATCACCGACGAGGATCTCCCTAGACTTCTCTTGTTCTCCATATTCACCCTTTTGATTGTCGGTTCCTCATACTTGATGGGTTTATCTTGTTCAAGCTTATGGGCTGGCGTCTCGTCTAACTCTGCCATGCCTTCCTTATATTTCCCATACTCTGGCGGGAATGCCTCACTGGTGGAGCCCTTATCTTTGCCTTCTTCTCCTTCCTTGATCTGCAGCATGTTGCAATCTGGGTGGAAGACTTCATAATCCTCCATCTGCCAGTGAAATAACCCATTCAGTGAACTGGTTTCATCTTCTGAACAACTTCCAATTTCTAGAACGCCTTCCTCGTTTGGCTCCATGGTTCCCCTTTCTTCATCGCCATCTAATCCCTTGTCAGATTCTGAAAACGCTAGGTCCTCACTAACCGCCTGATTTTTCAAGTCGATGATATACTTCTTCCCATGGCTCTCGATGGAGCGAGTATTCTTCTTCCAGTTATGGTTTGCCTTGGCGGCAATCAACCATCCGCGTCCGAGTAATGCATCGTACGCTTTTCTCTCTAGTGGGATGACAACAAAATTCAACAGGAATTGTTGCGTATCTATCACCACTTTTTGTGCCATCAACGTACCTATTGGTTTGATATTGTGTTGATCGGCACCCACCAGTTGAAATGTCGGTGGCTAGAGTGTGGGTTTCCCGAGGCTCTTCCATGTATCCTCGGGTAGTACGTTAACTCCCGATCCTCCGTCGACGATGGTATTAGAGAGTTTCATCCCTAGGATTTCCATCTGTACGACGGTCGGTTTCCTCCCACCGCTTATTGCGAGTAGCGTTGGATCCGTAGTTGCTCTTGTTGGTCCTCCAATGTCTTCGATTGGACCCATTTGTGCGTTGTCTGTCATGATATTTGTGAGTGCTACTCTTAATTGCGGCATGGTTTGCAGCAGGTCTGTTACCTTGACTGGTATGGTCGTGTGAAGTACTTGCCATACGATGTTCTTTTCCAACTCTGATTGTAACGACGTACTAGCAGCTTTAGTAGTTCTCCGTTCGTTTGCCATTGCTTCTTCTACTTCCGCCCTGGCTTCTCTGAGTCGTTCTTTCTCCGTACGGGGGTCCGAGTAGTTAGCCTTTTTTGTCTAAGCCCTTGTAAGTGTCAGGACTTCTTTGTCGGCTACCTCCAGTATGTTGATACCTTTCTGCTTGGGGCAGTCGGTATCTTCATGATCGCCCGAACCGCACCACTTGCATAGCTTCCCTCCGGCGCCTTGGCCACTCTGGCATTCCCTAGCAAAGTGGCCCCATTCGCTGCATCTCCGACATTGGATCATGGGCTGACCTTTGCTGTCATATTGGACTTTGCTTCTTGGTGTGGTGTTTCTCCGGTTGTTGTGATAGCCGTCGGGGGATGCGTTGTTATTCTGATACTTCAGTGGTGTGGTCGGAGGGGTAGATTGTTCCCCTTGTGTGAAGAACACTTGCGCACTCCGTGTTTTCAAATTGTACGGGCATTCTTTGACAGAGTGTCCCATAACTTGGCAGATGTCACAGAACATCTTCTTTGGGCAGTTTGCTTTTGTATGGCCTTCCATTTTACATTTCGTACACCATAGTTCAGTCGATTCCTTTGACCCTTCCTTGTCTGCTTTTAGTTCCTTCATCATCCTTAGCATGTCGCGACGGAGTGCTTGTATAGTTTTTGATTCATCCTCGCTTTCCCCCGCGCTTTCTTCATCATCATGTTTCTTCCCTCTAGAGGATGTCTTGTTCTCGCTTTCAATATCCATCGCACAGTTGTATGCTTCAATGTACGAGGATGGAGGTACTACCTTCATATTCTTACGTAGCGAGGGAAGCAGCCCTTCAATAAACCATCTCTTCTTTAAACCATCTGCTGGCTGTGATTCTAGTTTCCCCAGCAGGTCTTTTAATTTCTGGTTGTAAGTTCATACGCTTTCGTTTTTCCCTTGTTTGGTGTTGTAAATCTCGGCCACAATTTCACTGTCATCCCTCAACAGTTTAAATTCGTCTTGAAATGCCTGTTTCAACACCCTCCATGAAGCTTTCTGTGTTCGGTCCAACTCCGAGTACTAGTCAATGGCACTGTCTCGGAGTGTCGCCGGGAATGCTTTCAACCAGTTATCCTGGTCGTCTTCTCCGCTCGTTGTCCAAATTGTCTCACACGTTTTACAGTGTCGTACTGGATCCTCTGACCCATTCCCCGTAAACTTCAGCAACTTTTGTCGTTCTGGAGTCACCATCCTACCCCACTGTCTTCCCTGTGTATTGGCCTGACCGGACTGGTTTCGGTACGTTCCGGTGCATCACTTGCACTCTCAGCCACGTCCGAGTCACCCTTTTGTCCCCTGTCAGCGTCCTCTACACCTTAGATTTCATGGGTCCCACTCCAGTGCTCCCTCTGCCAAGGGGTCTTGGGCTCAGATCTCCCTGTCCTCAACCCTTCGTCGTCGTCTGATATGGACAACTCCCGAAAGCGTTGGATACTATTTTCAAGTTCACCGCTCAAGTCTTCCTCATTTTTTTGGTTTTTATGTTTTTCTACGTACGGGGTGCCGAATGGTTTCTCGTACTTCTCTTCCTCAGGGTACTGATGTGATTTACTAAATCTCAGCCACCGGCTTTCTTGCTCTTGTATCCTTAATGATTGCCGAATTCTTTCCTCCTCCACTTCGTGCTCGACTAGTACTCGGTTCTTGTCTTTGTTCAGCCGTACAGGCATTTACAGGTCTTTCACATGATCATTGTTGGTTGCCAGAAGTACGTCTCTGACTAGTGTCCCTTTCTTCCTCTTCCCGTTTGGTTCGTTCCTCTGCAAGGTTTGTTGCCTTTGACGTTCTTGTTCCTCCTCCGCCCGAAGTTCTTGTAGGATGATGGAATGACGGGCCAACAATCTTGGCATGCGGTGAAGAAGGTGATCAACCTCGTCGTTCACTTCGAGGCGGTCCCAGATAACTGCCTCAGGGACTTCTCGTCGGAGGGCTTGCCTCCGTACGTGGTCTCGTAGTGATATGTTCCACAGATTTGTCAAATCCCGTGTCAAGTCGTCCTCTCTTTCTTCATTCGTTACTATGGGTTCATCCGCTGGTCGGCCCATTACGCTGCCATTACACCGAGTGCTTCCCTGGTCCGCTTAGGCAACGGCGCCAAATGTTTACCTCGTGAAGTGTCTATCGACATACTACATACACAGGAAGTAAACTGAAGCACATGTAACACATAGATAAAAGAACATAATACGATTGAATCATGAACACTTCTATTCATTCATTGCAAGTATTAACATATACAATTTGACAATCATAGTATTAGTGAATCCACATATATCATCCTTCTGACTACATGATCCCAGTACATATAGCATTCGGCGGTGGTTGAGCAACCAACCGTTGTGTCGCTTCATAACCATAACTAATTCGGGCTTCGTTACATGCCATTAACCATACTTACTTATTCCCACTACAGCTAATGTTTTATTACCAAAGCCACCGGCCGACTACGCTAAGACCGACTACATACGTCGGCTTACACTCTCCGTCAGCCAAATCATGAACCATTCTCCCCAGTTGCATGTTATCTTCAGTTCTCCACTTGCAGCATTGTTGATAAGGCGACACGTACTACGATTGCCATGGGACTTGAGGATCATGGTCTGTATAGACTTGCTGATTCCGGTGATTCTCAAGAGCACGCTCTGGCAGCAAGGAGTACTTCCATCAGCAAACTTTGGCATCAGCGTTATGGGCACTATCTCTCTCAACTGTCTCGGGAGGGTTTGGTTGCTGGTCTACCTAAGATCCAAACTCAAAATCATGGAGTTTGTGGAGCCTATCAAGCTGGAAAGCAGCATCGGACACCATTCTCGGATGGTGATTCTTGGCGAGCCTCCAAGGTACTTCAATTGGTTCACGCTGATGTATGTGGACCAATGAACACTCCATTTGTTACTGGGTCCAAGTACTTTTTACTATTTGTTGATGATTTCAATCGGAAAATGTGAGTGTATTTTTTGAAACATAAATCAGATGTGTTTAGTACATTTCAACAGTATAAGGCCTCGGTTGAGAAAGAATCAGGTTCTCACATTGTTACTCTAAGGTCAGATAATGGGGGGGAGTTTTGTTCAACTGACTTCTCTACTTTTTGTGCTAAACACGGCATCAAACGACAACTCACAACACCATACACCCCTCAGCAGAATGGTGTCGTTGAACGTAGGAATCGCACCATTATTGAAATGGCTCGTTCTATGCTAGAGTACAGGAATGTACCCAAGAAATACTGGGCTGAAGCAGTTTATACTGCCGTCTACCTCCTGAATCGGTCACCTACACAGGCCGTTAAGAAGATGACTCCAGAAGAAGCCTGGTCCGGACGTAAGCCTAAGGTGGGCCATTTGAAAGTCTTTGGTTCTACCGCTCATGTATCGATTCTAGAAGCTAAGTGTGCCAAGTTGGACTCCAAGAGCCAGAAACTTATGTTTACTGGTTACAACGACAATCACAAGGCATACAGGTTGATTGATGTGGAGACAGATCGTCTCATATTTAGTCGTGATGTTGTGATTGATGAGACTACTGGTCCATTTGTTCCTACTACCAGCCCTGAGGATCAGCCTACGAAGGTTCCTAATGATGGTGTTCGTCTTCCTCTTGGTTCCCCTGATGGGAGGGCTTCAGAGCATTCCGACTATGAAGATGAGGAGTCTACCGGTCATGATATAGCACCAATTGATCTTCCTCAGGATTCATATCCAGATGGCGTTGTTCCAGCAATCCCAAAAGATGTTGTTTCTCCTCCTTCAGATGTTGGTACTTCTACTCGTCGGCCTAAGTGGTGGCTCCAGACTATCAGCGATCTTCATAATGATGAACTCGTTGAGGGTCGATCAGCTCGCAGAAAGAGCAAGCAGCCAAACACAGTCAATTATGCTCTTATGGCCAACATACACAGCATCTATGAGCCTCAGACATATTCAGAGGCTAAAGGAATTCTAGAGTGGGAAAAGGCTATGGAGACAGAATACCATAGTCTTCTGAAGAATCACACTTGGGTTCTTTCTAATCTTCCTCCTAGGAAGAAACCTATCAACTGCAAATGGGTTTATAAGGTCAAGTATCATGCCGATGGCACTTTGGATAAATACAAGGCAAGATTAGTTGCTCGGGGGTTCACACAGCGGGAGGGCATTGACTATGAGGAGACTTTTGCTCCTACTAACAAGATGAGCACAATTCGTCTTCTTCTCGCTATTGCAGCCCAATTCGCATGGACAGTTCATCAGATGGATGTTAAGAGTGCCTTTCTCAACAGTGAGTTGCAGGAAGAAGTCTACATGACACAGCCTCCTAGTTTCAAGGTTGCCGGAAAAGAACATCAGGTTTGTAGGCTCATGAAAACACTCTATGGACTGAAACAGGCTCCTCGTGCATGGTACATCAAGATTGATCAGTACTTGGTTGATCATGGTTTTCAGCGCATCCCTTCTGACACTAATCTGTATGTCAAACACTCTGGTGATGATATTCTCTTTTTTGTTGTCTATGTTGATGACTTGATCATTACTAGCAATTCAACACATTTGATTGCAGCCATCAAACAAGACTTGTGTCAAGCTTTTGACATGAAAAATTTGGGGCTTCTCCATTATTGTTTAGGTATTGAAGTTTGGCAGACCGCTGATGGTATCTTTATCTCTCAGTCTAAATACACTTGGAGTCTGCTTGACAAATTTCGGATGCAGGATTGCAAACCTGCCTCCACACCTATGGAGAAGGGGCTGAAGTTATCAGCCAACTCTAATTCACCTCCGGTTAATGACACGACATTTAGGCAACTAGTGGGCAGTCTCATCTACCTCACTGCCACTAGACTTGACATCAGTTTTGCAATGAGCTACATTTCTCGCTTCATGACCGCTCCAAAAGCTGATCATTGGCTTGCAGCAAAGCGAGTGTTGAGATATGTTAAAGGCACTTCCGATTTTGGCATACTGTATGGCAGATGCAAGGATCCAAAGCTGATTGGTTATATAGATTCAAATTGGGCAGGTTCAGTGGATGACAAAAAATCTACTTCTGGATATGTATTCAGTTTGGGTACCGGTGCTGTAACATGGACTAGCAAGAAGCAACAAGCAGTGGCTCTTTCCTCGACCAAAGCAGAATATCGAGGAACAGTTAAAGCAGTATGTGAGGCAGTTTGGCTCCGTCGGATACTTTCTGACATGCACATGTCACAAGCAGGTACTTCTCCCTTGTACACTGACAATCAAGGGGTGCTGAAACTGGCCAAAAATCCAGTCTTCCATAAACGTACCAAGCATGTCGAGCTTCATTGTCACTACATCCGCAAGCTGGTAGAAGACGGATCAGTTCAGCTGCAGTATGTTCCAACAGCGGATCAAACTATAGATATTCTAACCAAGTCTCTAAGCCCCGATAAGTTTGTAAAATTCAGGGGGCAACTTGGTGTTTTTGATAGATTGACCATTAAGGGAGGGTGTTAGACTAATATATTTTGTATATTTAATAGGTTAGTTTTTTGTCTACTGTTGCTACAATAGTCAGTAGGTAGATTGTAGGTAGATATTTAATATCTACAGTAGGTTTCTACTTCTATTAAATGTATTCCTCTTTTTCAGTTTAATGCTAAGAAATCCTTTACCATTCACAAATTGAAGTAATATTGCTATGTTTGATTAAGTTGAAAATAAAGTTTTGATTTATACTGATTCAACCCCCCCTAACCCTCCCCACCTGCCCCACCTGTAATGTCCCCAAATTAGAGACATAAAATGCACAAATTAAAATTTTGATTTTTAAAAGATTGTTTGATAAAGAGCAATGAAAGATTGATGGAATAAGATAAATGAAATGCATTATTATCAACTAGTGCATAAATAACATAATCTGATATGACTTATTACTCTTGATCGAAATAGATCTTCGCCTTGTTTCCTCTTTCCTAACCTCTTTGGATGGTAGATTTATTGTGCAAAGGGCGAGTGAATGATCTCAAATTGGACTCCCTCAAGGTGTTCCACCCGTCTTGGGACCTGTTGTGACCTTTTCACACATCACCCCATCCAAGATGGGGACCCCCTAAATTTTGCTCCATTCTGGTCTTTTGGCTTTGGTTCTCTCTGTCTTTGATCTTTGTCCTTCCGAGGATGTCCCGTTTGACCTCAGTTGAAGTAATTGACAAATTTAAGGTTTCTATCCTTTAGGCCCGTCGGAGGTCAAGATTGAGTTACTAAGGTGAAATCTAAGTGCAGCAACACATTCAGAAAGCTCAGGGTAGAATCCCCCTGAAATCCTACTGAAATCTGACAACTCGCTATTTTTAGTAAGTACCTAATTTGAGGCTTGTCCCTCAGGATTTCGGGATTCTAATGACTTCAGCACAGTCAGGCAACTTCAGAGTGCCTACGCATGAAATTTGAACAGATTCAGACGACTGGCTATTTTTAGCAGTTCAGCCTTTGGAGGCTATTTTCAGGGTTTAGACAAGCAATTCTTCAGTGAATGACAAGAGGATTGATCTGGGTTCTCCAAAACCTTCGCGATGGTGTAGCATGCAAGCCGAGATGGTGACTTTCAGAGGTCAGCCTTCCGAGGCTATTTTTAGGGTTTGCATACAGGAATTTTCAATGCATGTCCGGATATTCCATCTGGGTTTCACGAGAGCTTCGCAGTGATATGACATGCAAGTGGATCGGATCAGTTTTCAAGGACTTACTATTTTTAGCCAGTGCCGAAACGTTGACCAGTTTTCTGGGTTTTTCTGGGTTTTTTGAGATCCCACAGGCACTGTGGCATGCAAACTCGTCCGACATCCGATGGACCACTTTCTGGACACTTACTATAAATAGCAGTATCATCCCAGTAGCTACCTAGCACTTCATTCCAGCGAGCAGAATGACAAACAGTATAAACCAAGGGCAGTCGGGAGCGCATGCAAGTCAGATTAGGGTTTCCCTGCCATGTCCAAAAATAGATGAAGCGAAATGCAGAGATGTCGAAACGAAGCACGCCACCATGATCAGCATCCTTCGGGCTACCTACTGGCAAATTTTGAGCAAAATCGGAGGACTTACTATTTTTAGTAAGTCAAGACACGGCTATAAATAGTAGGTCTATGCCCGAGGTTGGCATCAGCACAGCACTCAAGTTATCAGGATCAGACATAGCAAGTTTTAGGTCGAACGGAGCTGCTGAAGACGGGCAACTTTGAAACTTACTATAAATAGCAGGTGGCTAAAAATAGCGCGTCATCACCAGAAGCAAGTATAAACAGGTCTCTCGTAGCATCAAAAGCAACTGGAGCAAATTTCAAAGCAAACAGAGATACAGAAATTGATCAATTCTAGGGTTTGCTAAAAATAGCAAATGGCTAAAAATAGCATGTATTATGCCAGATAAGATGTGAACAGGATGGCAACACCAGATGGAGGCACAACCACGCCAGTTCCAGTTCAAAGCAAGGTGAAACGCAATGAAACCCTAATTTTACTAAAAATAGAAAGCTGAGAATGCCTAGGCGTTGGAAACTTATAAGAGGTAACTGGCATTAAACACCTTCATATGCGCCCAGGAGGAATGAAAAATACAAAAATTTCGAAGTATGAGATTTCCTTGAGCAAGGATGAAATGCGCCTCCAAGAGGCATAAAAATTCTTCTAAGGCAAGAGATTTTCCTCCTCATCCCCCCCAAATGCGCTTGAGGAAGGTGAAAGGTCAAGCTTGGGCGTGGATTTTCCATCTCACATAGTGAAATGCGCCTAAAATGGAAATTGCCAAGGTCAAATGCGCCTAGGGAAGGTGGAAGGTCACCCAAAACGTGAAAATATTCAAGGGATATCAAAATTTCCTAAGGCCTCCTCAAATGCGCTCAAGGAAGGAGGTTGCACATGCTAAATGCGCTAGAAGGAGGTGAAAGGTCACTCTGGGCGTGGGTTTTCCTTGACCACATGCAAAATGCGCCCCAACTTGGAAGTTACATGGCTTAAATGCGCTTAAGGGAGCTAAACAGTCACTTAAAGTAAACGGAATTCCTCCTCACACTAGCAAATGCGCTTAAGGGAGATGAAAAGACACCTAGGCATGGAAAGTTTTTCACATGTGATATATGCGCTCAAAGATAAAATGGAAGTCTAGTGTGTGATATGCGCCAGAAGGAGATGAAGAGTCATGTCTTAGGCATGGGAATTCCTCTTCTCCATGGCATGTGCGCCCAAGGTAAGGATGAAAGGTAAAACGTAGAAGGTGAAAGATAAAAGCATGGAGTGGTGAATGAAATGCGTTGAAGGTGGAAGCTACCTATAGCATATGTGCTCAAGGAAAGTGAGAAGTCACCATACGCGCCTAGAGGAAAATAATGCCAAGGGGGCGTGAAAAAAAGACCAAGGGTTATTCATTTATTTTTATTTTTTCCTCTTTACTATGTGAATTGCGCTTGAAGGTGGAAATTTATTATATGAAGTGCGCCTAGTGAGTGGGGACTTAAAAATGAAAATTGCTAAAGGAAGTCTAGGCGTGAAAACTGCTAAGTATGAAAAGGCTTAGGCGTGGAATTGCCTAAGGAATAAAATGGAAGAAGGACATGCTACATGCGCCCTTTAGAGATGAAATTTAGATTTTCAAATAATTCCTAAGGTATTTTCTAGAGGGAAAAATGAAGAGTATGAATGAAGATGGTGCTAATTTCCAGAATTATGAAAATCTTCAGAGGGAAAATTCTTCAGGGAAAAATCAAGAAAATTGCCAAGGTAGAGAAGCTTGAAATTGCAGGAGTGAAAGACATCCGGAGAAAAAAAAATAAACATTAGCCATTTTTATTATTTTTAAATAATAAAAATTAAAAGAACCCCTTCGTCCGGATACACATGGAAACGATGGATTCTGGAAGAATTTCTCTTCTGGGTATTAAACATTTGCAATTCGGAAGTGAGTCAAGCTTACTCCACGCCATGTCCACATCGTTTCGATGGATATTTTGCCCAGTGCTTATTTTAAACAAAATTCCTAAAGCAAAATTGAGAGATTTCTCTAAGGCAAACGAACAAAATGAATAAGAGGCACTTCGCTAGAAGTTTTGAGCTAGATAATTTTGCCAAAGCGAAGACACGATCAAATGACTTAGCCAAACATTTCGAAATTGTTCAAGGAAGTGAACGATTTAATATTTTAAGAAATCAAATGCGGCGAGGCAGGCCTATGCAGAGATGATGAATTCATAATTCTAGAAGATGCCTCAGATGACAAGTGTTACAACGGAGAAAAGAGAGGGAAAATGAATTCGAAAATTTGCTAAGTATAGCCTCTGTAGGAATTCGACCAGGCTATAAGACTTTCAAATCCTCTTCATTCCTCTCACCAGTCACTGAATGCAAAAATATTGGCTAAGTGAAAGTACGAATTCCTGAGGAACTTGAAATTGCTGAGGGGTTCGAAATTGTGAGAAAGTTGAAGGAGAAGTGCAAATTTGTAAAAGTTGAAATTGTTGAAGGAAGTGCAACTTAACTTGCTGAGGCTACAGTTGCTGAGAGGCACGAATTCCCAAGTTGTCAGTTGCTGCATTTGCTGAGAAGGTACGATTTGCAAAAGTTGAAGTTGCTGAATGCTGAAGTACGACTTGAGAAAAAAGTTTGAAGTTGCTGAAAGTGCAAAGTTAGAAAGAGAAGTACGAACTTCAAGGGAGAGGTTTCAAATTTGTTGAAAGTAAATTGCTGCAAGCAAACATTTCCAAGTATTTGGCATTGTGTTGCTGCAACCAGAGAAGAAACTTCTAAAAACGTTGAAGTAAACAGGCATAGTTGAGGTTTGCAACTGAAAGTGACAAAGTGTTGCAGCCTTTTTATTTAAAAAATCTACTGGCACCCTCAAAAGCAATATATTGTTTTATAAAATCTGGTTTTCTAATGACTCTCTTGCCTTTTTGCAGAATGGTCGAATCAAGCAAAAGAGTTGCAAGCAGAAACAACCACACCAAGTCCAGACAGGCTATGATCAAGAAACTGGGCAAGTCATTCTTGCCAGAATCCAAATTTTCATCAAAGCTCGGCAGGTTAGCTGACACGAACTTAGGCTCATTCAACATGGAAGCATTCAGAAGAAGGATATTGGGGACTGGAGGCCATCACCCGTCAGTGACTTCGCATAGTATTGTCAGAAGTGGATTGTATGCAGCTGCCAACTTTCTGCCAGCTGTCCGGTGTCCAGAACTCATCATGGAGTGCGCCTACCACTACAATGCAGAACAGAGGACAGTCACTTCGCCAGATGGCAAGGTGTTGGCTAACCTGACACCTGAAGCGATCGGAGAGGCATTCGAGATTCCAGTTCATGAGAAGATGATCTACAAGACGAAAGAGAGAGTTGGGAAGATGTACTCATCCACCACAGACCGGTGTGCTGATTTGATAAATACTAGGTGGATGATTAAACCCAAGCCAACTCGCACAAAATTGCCCAAGCAGATAGTCTCAGAGGACTTGAGACAGGAGTTTGGTGATCTCATTATGATGCTGAGCAGAGTGAGGTTGCCCCAAAGCGTTCATCTTTGAACCTTGGACGTTCTATTTTGTCAACTTGGTGTTGGAGGGAAAGGATTATATGGATTGGGCACTGATGATCAGTGATAACATACATGAGCAGCTTCGTGGCGTGAGGAGAACGAAGACATTTTACATGGGCTCCTACCTTGTCTATATGCTGGCTCGCATGACGAGATATAGGGGAATATCTTACAAGGAACCAATTGGATGCGGTTCCCATCAGTTTAAAATATATGAAGCTTGTCCACAGTTGCATCTGACAAGCACAACTAATTACAAGAGGGTCAATGACGCCTTTACAATGCATATCACGAGGACCCTGCAGCAGAGAACCCACCACAGAATATCAAGGGAGGCACAATAAATGATTGAGAAGTTCGGATGTTGGTTTATCCAATTTCCAAAATTCACCTACATAAGACTGCAAGGATTTTCCTCCTATCCATACAGATTGCCTCGGTATCCCACAAACAGGATAGTGATGCTGGAAGTATCTAGGCAACTGATTGCCTATGATAAGATTTAGAAGAAGAAGAAGAAAGGTGGACTCGGATTCCCGATTACTATGGGAAATTCAGATGAAATCTGCCCATCGTTGCAAGCAGCAAGAGAGGCAGAATCGGAGCTCCAATTCTTCCACCTTTCCTATCACACCAGCAGACATTACTACGATCCCCACAGAAACATCAGGTGGATATTGACAGAAGAGTTCAGGCACAAGGTGCAAATCGAAGACTTTTGAGCTAGTGCGGTGGATGAGATCGAAGTCAGAAAGAGGATGTTCTCTCGGATACCGTTGGTGATGGTCAGGGAGTGTGAGATCATCCCAGTACTAGATCAGATTGAGGAAGATATAAACGTAGTACAGGCTGACTACGAGACAGTAAGAGATACGCCTCTGCCACTCCCAGATTGGTCTGAGTCAGAGATCACTGACTTGGATACACTTGGTATCCCAGTCTTGACATTTACACGGAGTTGGGTAGAGAGGCACATCAGCCGACTCAAGGGAAGGTCAATTCCCCTTACCTACAATTTGATGGGAGACAACAGATTACTGGCAACTAATCAGAGGAGACGGAGTAATCCAACTCCAGAGCCTAGAGGAAAGGAGCCAGTTCGACCCGAGCCTGTGATAGTTGAGGAGTCCGTGCATATGCCATCTCGGACACATTCTCCGAGTATGCAGGAGGTATCCCTATTTGCCGATCAGAGGGAGAGATTGGATGTAGAGCAGGCAGTGCAAGTGGCAAGTCAGCCACCTCGTAGATAATCAGTGGGTCAGAGCATCAACATGCCCCAAGAAGATCATTAGCAAGAAAATCAACAAGAGACAGATGAGGGGACGGCTACTGATACTCAATTTCAGCAGGAAATTGAGGCGGCTCTCGAGGGTGATGCTACTTCGGATCAGGATGCCCAGAGCTCAGGGGACACTGAGCCTCTTGATAATGATGAGCCTCGCCGAAGCGAAGGCAGAAATGAAGTTCACGAGGTAGAGGCCGAGGTGGAGCAGCCTTTTATTATATCAGACACACGACAGGAGGTGCCAGAATGGCTAAGGGATAGGATGAGGCATGATCCTGTAGATGAGACCGATCCCGCAGTTGAAATGGAGGAGTTGTTACAGAGGATCAGTGCACCTCCAACGAAGAAGAAAGCCAGGAAGTTCTCCAAAATATCCACAGAGGAGGATAGGTCTCGAACTTTGCATATGGCAATGCCTCAAATAGAGTGTGATAGAGATGAGGCCGTTCTTGAGAACTATGTTGTGACAACCATGGAACTAGGCCGCCCTACTGGAGCACAAGTGGTAGAAGAGTGCGATAATTCCTATCGAGCACTCAAGGATAGACTGTCCCATGTTGAGGGCAAATACAAAAGGTTGAAGGTAGAGCACAAGACACCGATTGGCTACGTCCAGCACTTGTCTCGTCCTTGTGGGCAAAAAAATCCTGCAATTGAACTTCCAGCTGAGTTTTCCAGGGAGTCAATCAGTGGGTTAGAAGATTTGAAGAGAATGGCACAGCAGGCAGACAAGTGGGTTGCCAGTGTGCGTACAGAAACAAGAAAGTTCATGGAAGATCTTGCACATGCCTATGGGCAGGCTTCCGATATTATGGCTAGAGTGGAGGCAGTTAGCCACGCTTGGGGTGAGGCTCGCATCTATCAGACAAGAGTTGTTCTCCGTTTAGGGGCTTTGATAAGCATACCTCAATACACTTTGGTTGAGGGAGGTGTTATCCAGCAGGGGGATAGATACGACTTCACCAGATGGTATTCTTCAGTAGTCACAAGCCGGGGATTCTACGATGCATCACAGGCAAATTCGGTCAGGGTTAGAAAAGCCATGACGAACATCTTAGACGGAATTCTCAACACATTGGAGGCAATCTTTGCCAAGAGATTGACTTTTGAAGAGATAACTGCAGAAGGATTGAAAGACAGATTGACGCCATTCTTCTCTGAGGTGAAGACCTTCACACAGGATGATTTCGAGAACACAGCCACGTTCTCCAGTATCATACAGAACACCCAGGACGCCCTTGCTACCTGGAAGAAATCATGTGCCCGGCATGGGCAAACAGTTGCAGTTTTGGAGTTTCAGTTGGATCACATTCCTCCTATCTCCGATCAGGAAGTTGAGGCAGTCTTGGCCAGATTCATCAGATTTGCAGCCAGCGAGAAGCAGAAAGGAAACGCCCTTCTGAACGATGACCTTCTGGAGGGAGACAACGTGCATTGATGGTGGTTAGTGGTGCATTGATGAGGAGTGGAGGGCGCATTCATTGCCCCACTCCTCTCGGTGGCGGTTTTTTAGGGCAGAAGCCCTAATTAGGGCATGGGTGGCTCAATCTGAGCCCTTTATTGTAATCAGATCTGAACCGTCCACTATTTGGACTCATTATAAAAGGGGCATCCCCCCTCATTTGTAAACAGTTAGAATTAGAATCAGAGATAGATCAGAGCTAGACAAAGATAGAGATTGATAGAAGTTAAAGTAGAGCTAGGAGTTAGCTTAGTTGGAAAGGAAAGAAAGACTTTCCCTTTGAAAGTTTTTGCAAAAGATTGTTGTGTAAGACTCTCATGATATAAAGATTTCATTGATTGGTGACTTCATTTTGTGTTGTGGGCAGTTGACGAGATCTTTTCGTCTTTCCAATTCGAATAGAGTAAAGTAAAGTAGATTTGTTTTCATGCAAGTAGAGTTAATTGTGGAATGTGACATTAGTTTGGGCATATCTTCCCGTATCCATACCACTGGCGGACTTGCTGATGGTAAGTTTGCTCCTGCATGGTCAACTGGAATCTCAGCACTTAACTTCGATTGTGTTCAATGTGCCCACTTGCTTCGTTGTGAAGGGGTGTGTATGGTGAATCTCAATTTGAACATCTCATCCATCCTTTGAAGATTGCACCAACTTTGTCAGAGTTGTCCGAAGGGGAGACGAAACGAAGTTTGGTTTGAAGACTGTCAAAGCTAATCCTTGCATTCCACCCGTAGAAATAGATTGTAGAATTCCTATCCCTACCTCCTTTAAATTCAGCATTTCCTGATCCGTTCAAATACCAGAGCATCATAGTCAAAATCCTTCATTTGCTTGAGCATATAAAATCGCACAATTACGTAAGTCCCCTTGGAATACCCAGCATATTCACATCAACCAACTGAGTCTATTCGCATTAAAGGAACCTTGGAGTCGAACGCATGAACTTTCACGCAATCTTAGCATGCGGAACACTTTGATCAAGAGAGAATAGAGTGACCGTTGGACATTTTATTCTATGTTGGCGCTGTCATAAAACATACGTCAACAGGACCATTTTTCAATGGGTCGAATTACCAGTCTTTCCCTCCACAAACTCCCTATCCTTGTTGAGTGCTAGCGAAAGGGAATTTTGGCCCGAAGTCTATTCTTCAAAGTAAAGTCATAAAAGCTCAATGAGACACAATAATTGTTGTAAGCAATATTATTGTGGCTAGACAAATAACATCCATTTATTTCTATATGTGAAATTCACTTACGCTGTAGAGATGAACTCAATATATTGACACATATATCTATTGATTGCAACGTGTCATTTAATCACTCTATGCAGTCACTTATCCTATCGAATTCACAAATCATCACATATTAGAACATTTACCGATATGGATTCTAATAAGATATGAGTTAGGCATTACACTGTAACCCACTGTCACTAAAATTTGATTATATAAACCTCAATGGTATATCAGTTGGTTGAGGGTATTTACCCCTGATCGTTGAACTAATTGGACTTCTTCTAGACTTATTTCCCTGGGCCCGAGCCGTCTTCTTCCTTTGATGCGATGATGTATCTTCCTAAGATGCAATTTTTCTTGTTTCTTTGCACTCAAAAGATATCGTTAGTGTAACTCAACAGATAAGAATCTATTATCCGTAATTATATTAAGCATCATAACTATTTATAAGGCTCAATAATTGCTACAAGCATCATTATTGGATAATCATAATATATATATACACTATTACATATGCATTGTATTTATCAATCACCACAATATATATATATATATATCTAAATATATATTTATCAATTATTAACATGTCATTAATTTCTCAATATATTTATCCATCAAAATATATTTAAATATATTCATAAATCATAATACATTTAAATATATTTATAAGTATCAACTGAAATTTAAATTAATAATATATTTGATATCCTTTATTCTTACCTTTTTATTGTATAAGTAATTTCCAACCTTTCCTTACCTTGGTTTGCTGCTCTCTGCTGGTAATCAGATTTCTGACAGAATATGTTCTTTCTTCCTTATTCGATTCCTATCCCTTTTCCTCTATATTTCTGATTTCTCCTCTCCGATTCCTCCTTTCAAAATATATCCTATCTCTTCCTTTATAGCCGATGCCTATCCTTTGACTAGACGTGACTCATGAGGCTGCTACCTTTTTGAATCGGTTCATCACCAATAGTTGCTGCTATGTTAGGGGCCGATTCATGAATCGGTATTTACTATTTGGCATTTATTTATTTTATTTTATTTGTTGTTTGATTATTTTATATTTTATATTCAGTCTATGAATTGGACTTGGTTTATTTGATAGTTAATGTCATTTATATTTGATAATTAATGATATTTATAATTGTTGCATAATCTTGGTCAGAATTAATATAGTGTCTATAATTATATTCATAATTATAATATTATTTAATGTTTATATTTTATATACTTTAATATCTATTATCTCCTAATAATATTTATAATGTTATTTATAATATTCATAATTATAATATTGTCTTTGACAATTATAATTATGTAATATCAAATGGTTAACTATTTTAATTATGCTTCTTTGTTATCTAAATGTCACGATTTCGGGGACATGACACCGCCTCCTCCCCTTCTCAGTATAAGTGTGTGTTTCATCAAGGTGGGGTATACAGGATACTTGATCCTATCACAGTTGATTTGCATGCATTACTTGTGGACAACAATAGTAGCATCTTGTGGCATGAGAAACATGGACATCTCAACCTTAAATATTTTGCAAAACTCAGGTAAACAAATATGGTTCAGAGTTTGCCAACTATCAAATAGAAGTTGAAAATATGTGCAGGGTGTTTGGCTCGTAAGCAAACACAGAAACCCTTTTCTACTCAAGGGGCATGGCCTGCATGTTAGTTTTAGGATCAGAAATGCAATAAGCATAAAACAATAACTCAGAGATAATGAGCACAACAAGATACCCTGGGAAAACCCTCCTTCTTGAGGGAGAAAAACCCAGCCACAAATATATCACTTATATATTGTAAGAAGAAGCAGAAATCTGCTTTACAACTTGGCCAATCACAAGACCAATCAGATGTAATAGTGAAGGCACCTCTCCTAGGTGCGATTATACAAAGAAAAATGATATCTCCTCAATTACAATCTGCTTGATGGATAAAACTCGATCTGCTGCAAGATAGCGATCTCCTTCTAATGGCACGATTTTGTCTTCAATAATAATCGAATGCAAATGAAGAGGGAGCCGCCTTGTTTATATACAATTTGAAGTAACCTTTCGTGAAAGGTCGGCCTCATTCAAAGTGAGACGTCTTTACATAAAATGATGCAACTTTCTCATTAAGTCGGCTTTGAGAAAATAAATTAATTATTTTAATTTAGGTGACTCTTGGCCACAATAAATAAGTAGCAACTTGTTTTATTTATTTGTTCGATATTAATATTTATTGTTCAAATCGGGTGAAGGATATACCCGCCGCTATAACATCAACACTCCCTCTTAGCTAGGGAAGTATCCTTCTGGATATTCATGTCATGGAGTCTCTCAACATGACACCCACAATGGATACACCCATTTGTGGAAAAGAGTTCATCACGGAATCTCTCAACGTGATATCATCATGGAGTCACTCAACATGATGTCCACCATGGCTACTCCAATGTATGGAAAAGAACATGTGCACAAGTGCCCATCACGGAGTCACTCAACGTGATGTCATCATGGAGTCTCTCACCATGATGTCCAACATGGCTACTCCCATGTGTGGAAAAACACAAGTACAAAGGAATCATCACAGAGTCTCTCAACATGATGTTGTCATGGAGTTTCTCAACATGACATCCACCATGGCTACTCCCATTGGGTGGAAAGAACCATATCTCCATAACAGAGATGGACAAGGGCTTTCACCTCATATTTCTTTGTCTCAAAGAAATATGCATCATAGCAAATAACAAAGATCACTGATGCTGAGTCTCCCTCTCAACAAGGGCTTCATTCTCCACAACTCCAAGCTTGTCTCGAAAGTATACAAACTTCACTCTGGAGAGAGGCTTGGTGAGAATATTAGCCATCTGATCATCAGTGAAAATATACTTGAGTTGAATAGCTTTCCTCAGCACCATATCTCTAATGTAATGATATTTGATTTCCACATGTTTAGTCCTATCATGAAACATTGGATTGACAAATAGCTTCACACAGCTTTGATTGTCACAATGAATCACAATCGGCTCCAATGTTTGCCCAAACAAACCTGCAAGGAGCTTTCGAAGCCACATTGCTTCTTGAGCTACTACACATGCTGCAATATATTCGGCCGTTGCAGTGTTAGTGCTACTGAAGTTTGTTTCTTGCTACACCAAGAAATCATGGCAGACCCCAAACTAAAGCAACATCCAAAGATGCTCTTCCTGTCAGCTACACTCCCAGCCCAATCAGAATCAAAATAGCCTTGTAACTTTAGTTCTTCACTAGAAGTATATCTCAAGCCATATCCTACTGTGCCACGTAAGTATCTCAAGATATACTTGGCTGCAACTAGATGAATATGCCTTGGTTCACACATGAACTGACTGAGGGCACTCATTGCATAGCAAATGTCTGGTCTAGTATTGACTAGATACATCAACGATCCAATCAACTGCCTATACATGGTGGGATCTACCAGATTTGAACTAGCTGCAAAGTTACTCAACTTCTTCAAATTTGTTTCCATCGGTGTAGACATAGATTTGCAATCCATCATCCCAAATATCTTCAAGATGTCTATGGTGTATTTCCCTTGACTTAGAATAATCTCATTGGGTCTCTGCCACACTTCCAATCCTAGAAAGTAATGCATAAGGCCTAGATCCTTCATCTCAAACTCAAAGGCTAACTCCTTGCATTTGACTATGAGATATTCTAATCTAGTAAGAAATAAATCATCAACATAAAGAACCAAGATTAAAGCCTCACCATCAACTACCTTCAAGTAAAGATTTGAATCTACATCATTCTTGGAGAATCCAAGCTCATCAAGTATCGATCAATCCTCTCATACCAAGCACGAGGTGCCTGCTTAAGGCCATACAATGTCTTCTTCAATCTGCATACATGAGACTCCTTCCCATGAATCACAAAGCCATCTGGTTGCTCAATGTACACTTCTTCAATCACACCATTAAGGAATGTTGTCTTTACGTCCATTTGATGTAGCTTCCATCCTTTAGCTGATGCAATAGCAATGATAGTCCTGATAGATGTATATCGAGAAATAGGAGCAAATGTCTCCTCATAATCTATTCCCTCTTTCTGAGAGAATCCTCTAGCCACAAATCTTGCTTTGTACTTCTCAATGCTACCATCAGTTGCATGCTTGATCTTGAAAAGCCACTTGGAAGACACAACTGATTTCTGTGATGAGCCCTGTTGGCTCTCAATTCAAACCCCAGTATTTCTTAAGTCTTTTAGTGTTATTTAATTTTTTAGAGAAAGTTTGATAGACAGAAGAGAAGGGGCACACAGCATAAATGCTTATAAAATGTAAATTTGCACTATTTTCTTCAGAATGAAAGTGTAGAAGACATTATTTAACTGAAACAAATAGATTGCAAATGACAAACATACCAGAAGGGTTCCAGATTATTTATTTAAAAAAGTAAGCTAGCTCGCCAGCCAAGAATGGTGAAAACTGACATATAAAGACGTCTGGCTTCCAGAATTGAGTTCTCCCTTTCAGAAACTGGATACAAGCGCTTGAGAAGGGTACACGCCAATGATGGAAGGTAAACAGGAGCCAAAACAAAGGCGTTTCAGCAAGATGCTTCACACGCCTCCCTTAATGGGCACATATCCCAATGCAAGTGTACGGCCAAGGTAGAAACCCCAAAAGAACACTCTGAAAGCTAAGATCTGTAGAGAATGGCATCTCTGGTGATGAAACCCTCTTTCCCTATTGCTGACAAGTAAATACTGAATGGTAAATCTCTGACAGAATCAAGTAGAACCTCTGAATGAAGCTCTCAACTGCACTGATTCGATTGATCTCTCACAATCTCAAGAGTGCTCAACACTGAAGAGGATTCATTCTTCAATGGAAGATTGTTCAAACCCTGATCACAGGAGAATGCACAGGAAGAAACACAAGGCAAAGTCGAAATTATCAAAAGGTGAGTTTCTCATTGCCAAAAATGCCCTTATATGCAAAAGGCACGAATTCCAACAAAGATACGCCCCTCTTTACATTTTAAATCTTTTAAAATATATTTAAGTCATTTCATAGCATTTGACTTAAATACTTGGGCGCACTTTATTAATTAAAGTGATTAAAATATTAAATCACTTTTGGAGAATATTTAAGTGATTTAAAAAGTATAAAGTCAATTTGACTTTATAATAAAATATTAAGTTAATAAATAACTTAAATCACTCAAATAGGCATAACTTCCACAATTCTTCATAAAATCCTGTGCTGTCAGAAGCTGTTGACTCCTGAACTGCTAACTCCTGCTGTGAACCAACACTGGGCTCTGAACACGAGAACGATCAAACTCTCCAGAAAGTACCATTGACCCTCTAACCAATCCAGCTAGCCCACAAGGGTCCAATAAAGGGCTAACACACTATTCCCGAGAACTGACTAGAGCGGGGACATCACAAACATCATTCTTGATAATAGACTGATATTCCTCTGTCATAGCATCTCTCCATACCTGCTGATTTGATGCCTCCTCAACACTGGAAGGCTCAGACTCAATGATGTGACTCATTAATGCTACATAGCCTAGAAACGTTTGTGGTCTCCTGCTTTCTCTAAAGGTACCTCGAGGAGTTGCATACTATTCTGCCTCTTGCATTGTTTGTCTAGCCCATAGAAGTCTCTTTCAACCTATAGCAATATCTCTTGGCCCATTAGTTGGTTCTATTGGATCAACTAGATCAATAGTCTCTTTTGGTTCAGTAGACTCCCTCTGAATCTCAGGAGTATGATCAGGGGAAATGTCCATATCCTAAGGTAACTCTTGTTCTTCACTATCTATCTCCATGTAAGAACCTTTAGATCTTTTGAATGCAACCTCTTCTTCGAAAGTGACATCCCTACTGATCTCAATCTATTTCTGCCCTAAAATGTATATCATGTAGGTCTTGGAAGTCTCACTGTATCCCACAAATATTCCTTTCTTGCCTGAAGGTTCTAGCTTAGTTCTTTTATCCTTAGGCACATGGATATAAACAAGACAACCAAAAATTCTTAAATGACTAACCTCAAGTTTCAAACCTGAGAAGGCCTCTTCAAGAGTCGTGTTTTCCAATATTCGATGAGGGCTTTGATTCTGAACATACACTGCAGTTTTGGAAGCTTTTGTCCAAAGGAAGGTTTGTAAGTCTTGATCATGAATCATAGCTTTGGCTGCTTCAACTATGGATCTATTCTTCCTTTCTGCAACTCCATTTTGTTGAGGATTGTATGGAACACAGACTCCCTCTTGATCCCTGCCTCAATGCAGAAATTACGAAAAACCTCCAAAAGTGTATTCTCCTCCATTATCAAATCCTAGAACCTTGATTCTCTTTCTGGACATATTTTCAACTTGAGCCCTGAATTCTTTGAATTTATCAAGTACTTCTTCAAACTCCTTAGACTTAAAAAAATAAATCCAAGTCTTTCGAGAATAGTCATCAATGAAAATCACATAATACCAAAATCCACTCAAAGATGCCACAGACATTGGACCACATAAATCAAAATGAACAAGATCTAGAATTCCTTTTGATCTACTTTCACTACTATGAAAAGGACCCTTAGCATTCTTACCCATTGCACATCCTCAGCAAGTGCCATCATGCTCCTGACTGAGCTTCAATAGACCAATAGCCATCTTCTTCATGGATGGAAGAGCTCTGAAATGTAGGTGAGCAAGTCTCCTATGCCATAGCTCACTCAAACTGGTAGAATCATGCAACAATGCTTGAATCGGACTAATAGAAAGTCTGTATAGACTCTCTTGACGAACACCAATCACACAGGCTGATTTGATGCTAGAGTTCTTCGGCCAAGCAAGAACTTTTCCCTCAGAAAATGCAACTTCATACCTTTTGTCCTCCAAAGCTGAAATTGATACAAGATTTCTCTTGATTCCTGGTACAAACAAGACATCACTCAAATGAAGAGGGATGCCAGAATCTAGATGAAGAGAGGTGGCTCCAGCACCTTTCACTAAATAGCAAGCATCATTTTCGATTATCACTTGTAAGTTGGTTTCTCTTTCTACCAAGTCTGAAAGATGCTCTCTATATCTTGTAATGTGTCGAGAGGCACCACTATCAATCAACCAAGTGCTATTGTCGGTTGGAACATTGCTTGATAGAGCGGAGATGAATAGAAAACCCCTTGAATTGTCTCTAGATTCCTTTTGAGGTGAGACACCATCAACATCACAGTAGAAGCATGTTACTTTGGTCTTGTTAAGCAATCTCGAGCATAGTGACCATACTTGTCACATCTGAAACATTGAATGTGAGAGAGATCCTTCTTCTTTGGTTCAGGAGCAGAATCTGATTTTTTGTCTCTATTCCTCTTGAAGTTGCCTTTTCCCTCTTCTCTTCCTTTTCTTCTGGAAGTTTGAGCAGCAAGAACATGATTGTCTTCATTGTGAGAGCTTCGACCATTTCCTCTTCCTGCCAACCTGGATTCTTTTTTAATGCAATCAGCCCTAAGACGATCAAACTTGGGCAATTTAGATCTTCCACTAATGCCTTGGATAAAGGGCTCCCAAGATTGAGGAAGACCATTTAGAGCCAACATGACTAGAACTCTATCATCAACTATATCTCCAATGGCATATAGCTGATCTTTCAATTCAGTGATCTTCATGAAGAAGGAGATGATTGAATCTCCTTTAGCCATCTTTATATGATGGAGTTGTTGCCTCAAGGCAAGAGCTTTGTTGGTGTTGTTGATCTCATACAAGCCTTGGAGAGACTCGAACATGTCTTTGGCTGTCTTCATCTTGGATATAATTGGCACAAGATGATCCTTTATGGAATCAATCAAAATCTTCTTAGCCTTAGTGCCATTCTTCTTCCATTGAGTTTTCTCAGCCTCATCGGATGGCTCGGGCACATCAGACTCCACGAAATCGAGAACATCATTCTCTTCCAATGCAATAAGAACTCTGAATTTCCAAGAGGTGAAATTCGATGCACCATCAAGCCTATCTTCAACCTTGAGTCCGTTCACCATCTTCGAAGCTTAAATAAACTCCCTTAGATGAGAAGAAGAGAAGAAGATTTTGTTGCTTAAACAAATCTGATCTTGATCTTGCTTAAACCCGCTTTGATACCATGTTAGTTTTAGGATCAGAAATGCAATAAGCAGAAAAAAATAACTCAGAGATAATGAACACAACAAGATACCCTGGGAAAACCCTCCTTGAGGGAGAAAAACCCAACCACAAATATCACTTATATATTGGAAGAAGAAGCAGAAATCTACTTTACAACTTGGCCAATCACAAGACCAATCAAACGTAATAATGAATGAACCTCTCCTAGGTGCGATTATACAAAGAAAAATGATATCTCCTCAATTACAATCTGCTTGATGGACAAAACTCGATCTGCTGCAAGATAGTGATCTCCTTCTAATGGCGCGATTTTGTCTTCAATAATAATCAAATGCAAATGAAGAGGGAGACGCCTTATTTATATACAATTTGAAGTGACCTTTCATGAAAGGTCGGCCTCATTCAAAGTGAGACGTCTTTACACAAAATGATACGACTTTCTCATTAAGTAAGCTTTGAGAAAATAAATTAATTATTTTAATTTAGGCGACTCTTGGCCACAAATAAATTAGTAGAAACTTGCTTTATTTATTTGTTCGATATTAATATTTATTGTTCAAATCGGGTGAAGGAATACCCGCCGCTTTAACATCAATAATGCAAAGGGGGTTTGGATCTCATTCATATAGATCTATACAATCCATCATATAAATCATCCACAATCATCGATGTGAGGTTTTTTTTTGTTGGTTAATGATATATCTAGGGAAATACTGGTCTACTTTCTGAAAAAGAAGTCTAGTTACTTTGGCTCCTTTGTCAAGTTCGAAGTAATAGTCGAAGATAAGAAAAAAGTAGTGTTGTGACCTTTTCACACATCACCCCATGCCAGATGGGGACCCCCAATTTTTGCTCCATTTTGGTCTTTTGGCTTTTGGTTTTTGGGTTGTTTTCTCTCTCTCTCTCTCTCCCCGATCTTTTGTCCTTTCGGGGATGTCCTATCGTTTGATATGATGGAAATTTTGGTTGTTTGTGAAATTAGGGTTTCATTCTTCAAGACAGTTTGAAGCCGAACTGAGTTGGCTAATTGACATCTGAGCTGAACATTGCAGTCAGAACGCTTCCAGCAGACTCCCACTGAATTCTCATCATGTTCTGACAACTTACTATTTTTAGTAAGTGTTCAATCTGGGAGCTTTTCATCAGGATTTCGGGATTCTAATGACTTCAGCACAATCAGGCAGCTTCAGAGTGCCTACACACAAAATTTGAACAGATTCAGACAACTGGCTATTTTTAGCAGTTCAGCCTTCGGAGGCTATTTTCAGGGTTTAGACAAGCAATTCTCCGATAAATGACAGGAGAAGTGATCTGGGTTTTCCAAGACCTCCGCGATGATGTAACATGCAAGCCGAAATGGTGACTTTCAGAGTACAGCCTTCCGAGGCTATTTTTAGGGTTTGCATGCAAGAATTTTCAATGCATGTCCGGATATTCCATCTGGGTTTCGCGAGAGCTTCACAGTGATATGACATGCAAGTGGATCGGATCAGTTTTCAGAGACTTACTATTTTTAGCCAATGCCAAAACGATTGACCAGTTTTTTGGGTTTTTCTGGGTTTTTTGAGATCCCACGGGCACTGTGACATGCAAACTCATCCGACATCCGATGAACCACTTTCCGGACACTTACTATAAATAGCAGCTTCAGTCCAACGGCTACTCACCACTTCAGCTCAGTGTACAAAGCGACATGCAAAAGAAACAAAGCCAAACGGAGACCATTCAGGGCACATGCATATCAAATTAGGGTTTTCAGCTTCGATGCCTAAAAGGTAGGGTCAAAAGCCAGAATTTTGAAAAACGAAGGTATCCCACTGCGATCAACATCCTTCAGGCAATCTACTGGTGAAATTTGGGCATAATCCAGGCACTAACTATTTATAGTAAGTCATCTCCGGAACACGGCTATAAATAGCATGCCTGCACCCGAGGTAGGTATGAACAGGGCATTCAAGTCATCGGGATCAGGCATAGCAAGTTTCAAATCCAACGGGGCCGCAAAAGTCAAGGAAATCAAGAGCTTACTATAAATAGTAGGTGGCTATAAATGGCGGGTCAGAGCATGGGACAGGCAAAACAGGTTCATCAAACTACAAGGATCCTATGGTGAAATTTTCACAACAAACGGAGCTGTGGAAGTCAGAAAAGCAAGGACTTACTAAAAATAGATGGCAAAGGTAGCTGAGGCGTTGAAGAAATTTTCAAATCTACAAGTGGAAACTGGCAGGAGAAGAGGTAAAATGTGCCCTTGGCATGAAGAAGGCTTTAAAATTTCTAAGTATGAGGAATTCCTCCTCATACCTCAAAATGCGCCCAAAGAGGTTGAGAGCCTGGAAAATGTCTAAGTGTGGGCGGAATTCCTTCACACCCCTCCAAATGCACCCAAGGGAGGAAGTGTTTAAAAAGTTTCTAAGGCGTGGATTTTTCCCTCACACACACTCAAATGCGCCCAAGGGTGAAGAGTGGAAGTTGCATGGGCTAAATGCGCCCAAGGAAGATGAAGGGTCACAAGGTAGTGGCACTTTCCTTTGCAAAGCTGAAATGCGCCCAAACATGGAAGTTTGAAGTGTGAAATGCGCCCAGCAAGAGGGAAAATGTTTGAGAATTTTCTAAGTGTGGGAAAATTCCTCCTCACACCCCTAAATGCGCCCTCACTAATGAATGTTCCTCTAGCACACATCAAATGCGCCCCACAAGGTTTAAAAGGTGGATGGCGTGGAAAGTTTCCTTCACACCACATGAAATGCGCCCATGAGTTCCTTGTCCACATGCTAAATGCGCCCAGGTGTAGAAGTCTACAAGGTAAAATACGCACAAGTGTGGAAGTCTACAAGATGAAATGCGCCCAACTATGGAAGCTTGGCAGGTGAAATGCGCCCAGCATAGAAGGGTCACTTGGGAAAAGATTCTAAGGCATTAAAATGGAAATAGCATGTGGAAAATGCGCCCAAGTCTAGGAGAAGGGTGAGAAATATCTAAAATGTTGAAGTAGGCACATGAATATACGCCCAAGGGAGATGTAAGACAAGGAAGTCTAGACATGGAAAGGTAAAGTGAAAATAAATGCATGGGGTGAAATGCCCTTCATGGGTGATTTGAAATTAAAATTTGTCTAAGGCATTTTGCAAGGCAAAAGAAAATACGCCTAAGGCAGAGATAAAGTTGGAAACTACCTCATGACACATGAAATGCGCCGGGGACAACAAGGAAGTTTCTCAGGAAAATCAAGGACAAATACTAAGGCAAGAAAAATGGAGATTACAGGCGTGGAATTCCTCCAGAATGAAAGTGGAATAAACCTTAGTAATTTTTATTATTTTTCAAAAATAATAAAAATTAAACTTACCCCTTCGTCTGGATACACATGGAAATTATGATTTCTGAGGGGAATTTTCTTCTGGGTATTGGACATTTCCAATTAGGAGATGATTTAAAACTCTTCCACGCCTTGTTCGTGTTGTTTCGACAAGGATTTTGGCCTGGCACCCGTCCAACAAAGTTCCTAAGGCTCAGAGGGATAAATTTTCTAAGGCATGGAAAAAGAAGGCAGAGGGGGTCAAATGTACTCAACCTCCTAATGGCAGGTGAATGAAATTGCTAAGGCAGGAGGATGAAAACAACAAGATGGCATATGCTCTAGCACAATGGGCCCATGATATAAGTTTGCTAGAAAATGATGAATTTTATCAGACATCAAGCAGGCCTTAGAGGTCAGAACATGGAAACTAGGTAAGGTAAGTGAGTTTATATTACAAGTGTTTTGATTCTCTTCTTTTTGTTTTGCAGGATGAACATCGAGGCCAAGGCATGAGGACTTGAGGTGACGAAGCTGGACAACGTTACAACTCTGAAAAAGGAGAAATAGCGGTGAAGATTTGGCTAAGGCACTAAGAACGTGGTGCAAAAAGGGCTAAATACGCCCAAGGAATTGAGATGAACAAATGCGAAAGTTACAAGGAAGAAGTGTGTCCAGAAGTCAAAGCAACAGGAGGGTTGAACGTCAAATCCTTTTGAATTTTATTATCTGCGGAGACGATCTTAGAGACTCTTTTACTCTCCTAACGCAACAGAATTGGCAGAGAAGAACAGTGGGAACACGTTTCTGGACGAGAATCTTCTAGAAGAAGATAGTGGGCATTAATTGCTCGTAGTGGTTCCAGCAGATGAGTGGAGAATCTTTTGTGCATTCATTGCCCCACTCCTCTCTGTGGCGGTTTTTAGGGCGAAAACCCTAATTAGGGCATATGTGGCTCGATCTGAGCCCTTCATTGTAATTCAATCTGAGCCGTCCGTTGGACTGGGCCAACTATAAAAGGGGCATCCCCCCTCATTTGTAACTTAGTAGACATTAGATTGAGAATAGAGAGGATAGAAGTTAGAATAGATAGAGAGATAGCTTAGAAGATAGCTTAGTTTGGAAAGGAAAGAAAACTTTCCCTTTGAAAGTTTTGTAAATGGTTGTTGTGAACACTTTTCATAATACAAAGAGTTTCATTGCATGGTGGTTCTATCTTTTGTTGTGAATAGCTAGCAAGGCCTTTTCGTCTTTCCAATTCAGATTGATAGAGTAGAGTAGACTTTATTTTATGCAAGTAGTTGTTAATTGTGGAGTGTGGCGTTGTGGTTTGAGCATATCTTCTTTCATCCATACCACTAGCGGGCTTGCTGATGGTAAGTTCGCCTTGTGTGGTCAACTGGAATATCAGTACTAACTTCGGTTGTGATTCGTGTGTTCATTTGCGTCGTTGTGACGGAGTGCACATGTTGAATCACAATTTGAACATCTTACTCATCCTTTGAAGATTGCACCAACTTTGTCAGAGTTGTCCGAAGGGAGACGAAGCAAAGTCTGATTTGAAGACTGTTTAAGCCGATCCTCGTCCTCCACCCTTTAGGAATAGATGTTAGAATCTCCATCCTCACATCCCTTTTACTCTCAGCATTATTCGGTTAGTTTAAGAACCTGAGCGTCATTGACAAATCTCCCGAAATTTGAGAATCATTTTCTTCCGAATGAGCAAATCACGTAAGTCCCTTTGGAATACCCAGCATATTCACATCAACCAACTGAGTCTATTCGCAATAAAAGGAACCTTGGAGTTGAACGCATGAACTTTCACGCAATCTTAGCATGTGGAATACTTTGATTAAGAGGGAATAGAGTGACCATTGGACATTTTATTTTGTGTTGGTGTTGTCATAAAAAACACGTCAACAAGTAGCAATATCAAAACTTTGCAATCAAATAATGGGGGCAAGTTAACTTCAAAGCAGTTTAAGGACTACTACTATAAGACATCTAAAGATAACAATAGCTCCATACAGCCCTCAACAGAAGAAGATGCTTGAGAATAGGACAATCATGGAGATGGCTCAGTGCATGATACACAACACAAGAGTGTCATACAAATATTCAGGTGAAACAATGAACACAGTGGTATATCTCCTAAACAGAAATCTATGCAAATCGCAAAGCCATGCAAAATGCTATGCCTAAAAAATATCGGTCTAGGCTATAACCCAAGAAAACACACTTTATGTTTTTCGTTCAGCTGCATATGTTATTGTTCCTAATAACAAGAGAACTAAAGGAGCTATAGTGAACAATCTAAGGTAATATATACCCATCAAAATTCCTACTAAAAGAGTAATCTTTAATTGAGATGTTGATGTAAAAGAAACAAAAACTTTAGTTGAATATAACTTTGACCAGCAAGTAGTTAGTGATATGCTTGGAATTAGTATTGTGGTTCCTTTGAAAGATGAGGGCTCTAGTTCTTCTTGTACTTCATCATAGTCACTAGTGCATTAAATTATAGCTAATATTACTTCCACACCATGGTCCTATCAGCAAAACAAGATTGAGTAAGCTTCAATTCAAGATGTTGCTACTACACCACAAGAATCTCATGTGACCCAATTGCAAAGACCCAATTGGTTTTGTTCCACTCTTCAAGATGTGCAGAAGGATGAACTTCCAAAATCATATGCACAAACCCTAGTGGGTAGAGAAACAAATTGTTGGTTTAAATGAGCATGTTCATTTTGGTCTCTCTTCTAATCCTTTCAAGATGCTTGAACCACAACAGTATGCAAAAGTTAAGTGCAAATTGAATAGGAAGTTGTTGTATAGTTTCAGTATGATGCCCTAATAAAGAATCATACCTAGGCAATGGTAGAGTTGCCTTCAAATAAGAAGTCCAATTGGATGCAATTGGGTTTACAAAGTCAAAAGTAAAGCCCACAATACTTTGAACAAATACAAAGCTTGTTTTGTTTGAGATCAGCTATTTCCAACAAAAGGGGATAGGCTACGAGGATTCTTTGGCTCCTATAATGAAGGGAGTAAAATGTCAATTGCATCTCTCCATAGCAATTCAATTTGGTTGGAAGGTGTTATGGATGTAAGGAGCACATTTTTGAACAAAAATTTAAACGACCATGTTTGCATGGTACAACCTCCACGATTTCAGGTACCTGGTAGTGATCATATGGTTTGCACACTCCTTAAGTCTATACAAGACTAAGCAAGCTCATCTATTTAAGAGAATTCTCTCTATTCTCACTCTCTTATGGCAAAAGCAATCGTGATGAAATTGTGATTCTTATCGTCTATGTTAGTAATCTTGCTATTATAGATTGAGGGGACACTACATCACAATGAGTAAAATTTGACTTATGTTCTACTTTTGACATGACTAATCTAGGCCTCCTCCAAAATTGTTTAGATGTAGAATTCTAGCAACATGACCATCTCATTTTCATGACTCAAATCAGGCATACTACAAAAAATTTGGAAAAAGGTTTTGTGTGACGAATCGTGATCCCACTACACCCATGGATGTTGAGCTAAAGCTGTCATCCTTTCATCAATGAATTGCTCTCTAGATAGTTGGTGGGCAACTTAATATATCTTACATTCACACAAACAGATCTTTGTTTTGTTGCTACTTATCTCTCTCAATTTTGGCAAAACCAAAGCTAGTTCACTGGTAGGAAGCAAAATGTTTGTTGAGATATGTCAAAGGTACTATTGACTTTCACACCTCTCTATCAAAGGACAATAGATTTTAGACTAATAAGATATACAGCCTTTAATTGGATGAGATTAGTTGATACTCAAGATCAACAACTAGCTACATTTTCTCCTTGAGTTCAATAGTTGTTTTGTGGCAAAGTAAGCTTCAACAAACTATGTATTTATCTTCAACTAAAGCAAAGTACAAAGCAGTTGTTAGTTCTATTTGTCAAGCAATATGGTTACATTAAATGTTGTGGAATATACAACTTCCATGAACTATAACTCCACTTTTTTGCAACAATCAAGGTGAGTTTAAGTGGGTGAAGAATTCAATTTATCATGCTTGCACCAAACACATTGAGGTTTACCATCACTATATTTAACAAGTGGATGATCTTGAAAATGTTTCTCTCTACTACCATGCATCTCAGCAATAGTCTAGTAATCTAATGACTAAACACTTGGCACTATTTTGTTTGTAAAATTTTGGGAGAAACTTGTGGTTGTCTCTAGTTTAGCCATTAAAGGAAGGGCATGGGGGAACATGAAGTAAAAGAGAGGAGGGAAAGGATGTATTAAATAGTGTTCTCTGGGGATGCATCCCCTGCACTTTTCTTTTCTTTCGGGGGGGACGGGGGCATCTTGGGGATGAAGGAACAAGGATATAATGCCCCCCCATTATTTCCTTTGTTTTTAAATTTTCTAGAGATGTCCCAAAGACACCCCCTCTATAAGGAGAACATACTCTAGCCAAGGGGACACCAAGCCATCCCTAATGTCCTGATGTCCCAACACATCATCAACAATTAACATGAAAAATAAACAAACTATTCACTATTTCGAATTTTTCAAAAGCCCTAATCTATTGTGTTGTCCTGACCATAGATTAAAAAATTTGCGATTACTTGTAGACTCACGAGTCGATGTTGGAGCCAAGTGACTTTGGAATATCAACAATGAGTTATTGCAAATGCTCACTACAATTCCAAATGAAAAAATCGTAAAAACATCAAAAACTCACGAGTTAGGGTTTGACTCACCCAAATAAAACTAATAAAATGTGATATGATTTCATCATTTAAACTTCAAATTTGTTAGATACTACAAGTGATGAGGATTTGACCATTTCAAATGTCGTATTGTGAGCCATTTCTACAAATAAATTTTGGGCAAAAAGCAAAGTGATAAATTGTGAAAAAGGCTACCTCCAAACCCCACGAGGGGCATTGCCCCTCAATTCCACTAGGGGTTCTACCCATAGGCCCCCGCAAGGGGTGCTGCCCCTTGACCCCATTGGGGCATCTACCCCTAGGCCCCCACCAAGGGCATTGCCACTCAACCCCGCTGGGGACACCGCCCTTATGCCTACATAGGGAGCATTACCCCTAGACCCTGTTGGGGACTCAATCCCCAAACTACCACCCTACCACCATCCCCAAATCTAGGCCCTTGGTTCCTCCATCCCCAAGACCCGTTAGCTAACTTCACCAATGCTCACCTTATATATAGATGGATGATATATTCATTTTCACAATGAGAAGAAATAAATGGATGATCAATTTTTTTTCTTATTATTTGTCTTTTGTTAGGCTTTATTTCCATTTTCTAGTTTCTAAAAAAAATATTGCATCTACAAGTAGGAGACTTGGCAAGTCTAAAGACTTGTCTTTTGGTCAATGATATGTATTGAAGTTTAATACTGATTTGTATATGAAGGAAATCAATAGTATGTGTGTTTTTTAAGAATGTTTTTTAAAAAATGTGTATTTTTAAATATTTGATAAATTTGCCTAGTTTTTCCCCGAGTTTTCAAATTATTTAGGTCAGCCAGAGTTATTGTCAAGTCTGAGTTTTTAAACTATAGTCTTGACAAGGCCTCCTAGCATTAAAAAATATCCTATTTACCTCTATTTGCCCTAGCCCACTATAATTTCATTGTTTCTAATTACATTTTTTCATTCTCAACTTTTTTTCTTGCAAACAAGAAGAGAGTTTTGAAAGTTGAATAGAAGTGAACAAAAACAAAGAAGAACAAAGGAGGAAGAGGAGGAAGAAGAAGGTATGCAACAAATCCTTGTTTTTTAAAGTTTTTCTTTAATTTTTGCTTGTTCAAGCCTTCAAATCTTCAAACTTTTTTAAAAAAATTGTTTAAACTTGCAAATTAGTTGTTTTTAACTTTTTATTGCTTTCGGCATACAAATATTCTTGATTTTTATTGTTTTTTGCAAGCACAATATGTTGTTGTTTTCTAGATGAGATGTATTTGAAATTATCAAATTATTAAATTGAAAGTCTGTTGTTTCATGTTCATATTGTTATTTTTGTTGTATGTATTTCCAAAGTCAAGATGGATTCATTCAATATCAATGATGATCTTGATTTGGACAATGAAATTAATGGGGAAAAAGTTGAGGGCAGGCAGCCAAACCCCAACTGCAGCCACAAACAATTCGACTGGAAGTTCACTGAAATCCAGTTGCCCTTCAAAGTTGTTGACACAATATGCCAAGGTCTGATTTAACATGAAAAATCCTTTGCACCAGTTTGCAACAATACTTGACACCAAGAATCTTCTTCATATGTAAGGTTACATATGATTGTTGCTTACTATGTGATTTTTATGATATCATGGCCCATAGTTGTTTAGTTCATGTGAGACCTACAAGCAAGACAAATCATCATCTAAGCAATTCTATATAATGCCTTTAGTCTAAATATCTTTGGGCATTACTGAGCTTGTTGCTCACTACCAATATACATTTCTTACTTCGGCATTTTGATTTAGTTTTGATTCTCAATTTGTAATTGTGACTTTGTAATTTCAAGATTGTACTTTGCATTCATGTATTGATGAAATTAATGAAAATGTTGTTGAAATATGTTGTACCCAAAATAATTTTTTGGCATTTTTCTTAAATAGAGCTAAATCATGTAAAAATGTTGTCAAAAGTATGTTTTAGGTCAAACCAAACATGGGGTTTTCGTGGGTTTATGTCAAGGAAGATACTTGCAAATTTCTGAAAATTTGAAAATTAGGGTCTCAAACACCTGTGTTTAGGAAAACCCTAAAAAATAGGACCTTTCCAGAAATAATTGAAAATAATTTTGATACGATAATTTGACTCCACGATCACACTGGTCAAGTTAAAATCATCAAAAAGTATGTTTTACTCTGGTGGATCTATTTTCATTTTTCAGGAAGAAAGTTAGGACCTCCGCAGCCATTAATGGCAGAATGGCCAATACCAGGGGGTGAAATCTAAGCTTCAACGAGGAATCCATGGCAAAAATGCTCGAAAAGATGCTACATGATGAAGGGGATTTTCAAAAGTAAAAAATGTTGAAAATTGGCAAAGTCTGGAAAATGAACGTCTTGCTACCAAGGAGGTTGTGTAGTTGAATGCCTTAGTCATTTTTTCAAACACCCATACACACAGCATGATGAAGGTGATTGCAAGGATGCACGTGTCTACATCGTCAACAGCAATGCTCAAGACAGTCACGATGCACGACAAACGTGAAGCATGAAAAGATGAAGTTTTTCAAAGCAAATGTTGAACTTGCACCTAAAAGGCGCCCTTGTTGAAGAAAGGCGCCCTTGAATTCAGAAGATCAAAAGCAGTCATCAACCTTCACCAAGGCAGTCATCTTCTCCGTGTTCCTACTGGCTTTCAAACGAATCATCGAGCTAAATCGTCTGATTCATCAATCAACGGTGAACGCGAGCAAAGTCAGGGGAGGCTATAATACAAGTACCATCAAAATGGCAGTCAAACATGAGGAAAGGCACCCCTACTAACTAGGGGCGCCCTTGAATTAGATGGTCTAGATATAAGTTGTTGAACAATCTCGTCTTCGAGTAATCCCTCCAACATCAGCTCAGCTCCGCAGCGAACCTGTTTGTCACCTTGCAAGACATATCAAACGACAGCAACGGTTGATCATCAGAGCACACAAAATCAGTGGAAAATCAATGCATAACAAAGCAAAGGCGCCCCTACTAACCAGGGGCGCCCTTGAATCTGAGGCACCTGATGAAGTTTCCAACCACTGTTGTATACAAGGCATCTTCTCAGCTCTCTCTCAGCTTCACGATCAATCCAACTGCGCATCCATAGGACTGTCAAGCAATCAGAGGCAAAAATCAAGCAGAAAACACCTAACAGTGAAAGCTTAAGGAAGAATGCCAAGAAATTGGCTAAGTGTTGGTCAAAAGAGCCCCTGTTGAAGAAAGGCACCCACCTTTTTGGGCAGTCAGATGCAGCTTATGAGCTTAGTTACCTCTAGGATGATCTTTGTTACGATCGATCTCAACAATCACACCATCAGCAAAGACATTAGAGTAATCCGACACCTGACAACAAAGATCAAACTAGGGCCACTCTCGAAGGTTGACAACATGAAAATCATAAGTCAAAAAGCCAAAGGCGCCCCTCCTGGCCAGGGGCGCCCAAGCTTTTGAAGAACCTAAACTAACTTTCAAGAGTTGAGATACCAGTCATCCTTTCCAGGACTGAGTTGGTTATCCACCCCACGTTTTGGAGAGATCACCAGACTCACCAGTTAGCAATGATCTTGAATCAGAACACGGAGAGTAAAAAAAGATGAAATTGAAGAATAGTCAAGAAATTGACTAAGTTTGAAACCAAAAATGCCCTTGTTGAGGAAAGGCACCCCAGATTTGAAGGCATCATATTCAGTCTTTGAGATTTTCAGCTCCTAGGCACATTTAATCAAGGTTGTTCCATCTCAACAATGAATCTGTCAGCATCAACTAAAGATCAACTGAATGATCGGGAGCAAGGATCAAACAGAGGCACTTCAGCATGGAAAAAATGATGAAAAAGTGTTCAAACTCAAGAAGGACGCCTAAAAAAATCAAAGCAAGATTTGTTGACTTGAGTTAGATATTTTGAAGGCTTCTCATGTCTAAACGTCCCACTATCAGTGGATTTGCTCCAGTTAACTCCCAATCAGGCATATTAACTCCCCAATCAGGTTTTGGATGCCCAATTGATGCTTGCAACTCCAAATTGATATTATCAAAGCCTAGGTGTCCATTACTTCATTATTTCTTTGCAGGTTGAGGAGCTCAAGAACAACATTTTTCTTCTCCAACATTTTTTTGAAGATTTGACAAAGGGGTTTTCACCGTTCTTCATACTTTTGAAGATCTGTTGCACAGAAGGATCATTCATCAGAGGTTGCACCAAAAGGCATTACAGCTAATAACTTCCAATCTTCTTGTCTTTTTCCTCTTTCCTTGTCTTAGATCTTCTTGCATGTCCAAGAGAACAGCAGATAATCACAGATTTGACCAACTAGGTATGATCAGCACTACTTTTTCAACAAAACCCACATGTTAGGTTTTTCCAGAAAAAGTAGCCCTGCTGCCCCTATTTTTTTAGGGTTTTTGGAAAAAATAATTTTGAAAAACGGACAAACTGAGTTTGTTCAGCTTGGAAGCACAAACAAAACCCATGTGTTGAATTTTTTCGAGAAAAATCATTTTTTGGTGCCCAACGCCTCTGCCACCGAAGGGCTTCTTGCATGCCATAGAAAAATTCTTTTTTTTTTAATTTCTGACGATTTGGGTTTGTTTAGAAAATTATTCTCAACAAAACCCACGTCTCAAAAAAATTCGTAAAAAGTTGCCCTAGCAAGGCTATTTTTAGCAGTTCCAAAAAAAGTTGTCCAAACAGCATCTTGTGCACAATCAATCTTCAAGGATTTTAGAATGTAGTTCTCCCAAGACAAATACAAGGCCAAAATAGTCTTACTCCATAATTTTCTGAAAACGATTGACACTGACCTATGTCGGGCACACCCAAAGGTCAATTTGGACAGATTGACAAGCATAGACACACAAGTCCATAGGTTCCATAATGGTTTCACCTCGTTTATCTAATCGCCTTCCAAGGCCAGTTTAGAGGATTGATACCGTTGGAATTTTTGCGTATGTAGTGAGTTCATGTGCATTTCTCACAACTGGAGTGTTCACAATCAAACTTCGTGGTTTCATCATACAATACTCTTTCGTTGAGAAAAATCAAAGAAAACGTCAAAAATATAAAGCTGCAAAAGAACGCGAAAGGTAGTCATTCCCAACACATAGCCACCATCGGTGAACACTACACTACCTTCCACATCAAAGTGGAAACACAAACAGAAAGACAAGGAGTAAACCTCCTAAGGGAAATAGAATGAAGGAGATATATACATCGAGTTGCTGACACTGACAGTTGAGGCATGTGACAATCTCCGTATAAAGAAGTCAACAACTAGTTGGGAGAATTGTTGACCAGAATTGATGAGGTGTAAAGCACCCACTTAGAACATCCTACCCTCCAAAATAGCATCAATGGCAACAGGAGTTAACTTGATGCCTCGTTCCAAGTTAACTCACCATCCCACTGATCATGCATGTCAGATCCCACTAATTATGGATGTCTATTTCTAGATCTCCACTAAATGTGGATCTCTATTTTGGAGGCACTTTTGTAATTGGAGTTGACTTTTAGTTTAGTTTCAGTTAATTGAAGTAGTTTTCCAGTTAACTGCTAGGTCACCTACATTTAGACATAGGAATAAATCTTGCAGATTGGCAAGAACTATTTGTTAACTCAGGGAGATTTTAGGGTTGCCTACTCCTTTGAGTCTCTATAAATAAAAGCCTTTGCTCTTTATTTTGTAACCTTTATTTACTATGCAAAATTGTTGCACCATTGATGCCAATAAGTTTGAAAGTGCTTATTTGTTCACTCTTGGATGAGAGTTAATTGGTTGATCACAATTGTGTATGATTTCGTACCTTTGTTGTCCCAATCTTTGCAATTCGTTCAGAAAGCTTGAAGAAGGAAATCAAAAGGTGCATGCAGTTTGATCTAAAGATTTGAGTTCTTCCAAACATCTTGTTTCTTATAGCTTATTCTTTCAATCTCCTCCTTGGACAGGGGTTCCTCCTCCTTGGATATTTTGATATTGATAGTTATTGTGTGATGTTGTTGAATGAATTGTCTTTCAACCTACACTTTGGACAGGTGTCATCACCTCCTCGGAAATCCTATTAGCCAAGTCATCGTACCTTGTTTCTAGTGAGTTGTTTCCAGCCTATACTTCGGACAAGGGTTCCTCCTCCTTGGCAAGTCTTAGATCCAACTTACCGTAAAGAGTGTTCGCTTGCATAAAACCTTATCCCGGCATATATTTGAGAGTTCAGAGCCTCGGCCATATTCTAAGGAGACGGTGGATTCAAGTGATCCAACCAATCCATTCCGCTCCTATGCCCTCATGCTCTGTTTATCTTGAGGAGATAGGATAGATTAAAAGTTCGTTTAGTCGTAGTTAAGATTTGCAGAAACCAGAGAAAACCTTAGCTATGACGCATTGTGTTTATGCACCCTTGTGTCCTGTCGCTTAGTAAAAAAGATAGGAACCTTAGTTTACTATACCCTTTTTTACGTATAACATCAGCAAAGAGAGATCTTCCTCTCTATAATTCGAAGAGCGGTACTATAACACTTGCAATAGTTGTATGTTTCCAATAAACACTCTAGAGGTGCTAATTGAAACGCCAACAAAATATCTTGTCATTGATGTCAAAAGTTGAGCTACTTGCTTGCTTACTTGAGCTGGTTACTTGCTTACTTGAGCTGCTTGCCTATCTACTTCACCTACTTGCTTGTCTACTTCAGCTACCTGCTTGTCTGATTCAATTGCTTACTTGCTTACTCAGTCAGCAAGTCTTTTGCCATGTCAGATTTGCCTTGAATGTGTTGAATTGTCAATAAGGTCGACGGCTTCATGTTAAGGTGGCTTGACTAAATATTTTTTGACACATCTCCTTGCATACATGATGGTGGTTTAAGGTTCTTTGACCGGTCTTTCATTCTTATGGTGGCTCTTTTCTAGGCAATTTAACTTGTAACACCTGCCTTAAATATGATGACTTTACTCTATCGACGGCCTTCAAATTTATTATCCTTGGTGTATATGAATGTGATAGGCTGCACAATGGTTAGTGTCTCTGATTTAGATGATCTATGTATGACATTATTTTGTTTGGCAGCAGTATGTATCAAGTGCATGTGTATCGGTTTCATTTTCTCCTATGATGGCTCGACTCTTTGACGGGTCGACGGGTCTTCTATTACCTCTGAGGAATATATCGTTCATTGAGGTGGCTTGAGTGATGTCTTCCTTCAATGAGTTCGTGAAATATTGTGGAAGTCGTGGTATATGCTATCGATGAATAAATATGTCGATGTGAGATTTAGTGCTTCAACGTTTAAAGAAGACAGAGATATTATAACAGTCTATTGATATGGATTTCGTAGCTAAGTTCAAATATGAATTTTAAATAATACCAGATGTGTGAAATGGTTGATGAATTGAAGTCTAAATGTGGTGGAGACGTGGTCCAAGTATTGTTGAAAAAGACGTGAGTGTGCAATCCTGGGTGTGCGACTTCATTTTCTGGCACATTCGTTATCATGTATGCAGCGCTTTTTGAAGATTTGTGTGTGCATTCATTTTCTAAGTAAGGCATTTGTGGAGCTAGGTGTGGTATTTAATTTTTTGACAGAGAAAATAAAGTCGTACATTCTCGGTAACAACTATCACTACCACTTATATTGGTATGTGCAGGAAATGGAAAGAGGTTACCATGTTTTTAGCAATCAAAAAAACCTTTTGTCGTCTACAAGTCAATAATGCTCTTGCATTATTTTATGAATCGATTTTGTTTTGAAATGAGCTGAAGCTAAGTCTCGAGGGTATTATTCTTGTCAACGGATGTGTATCCTTTAAGAATATTGCCATCACTATCTTCTTCATTTTTATTGGCATGGGCTGTTTATGGTGGAGTCATATGAGTTAAAGCATGTCTTTGCTTGGAGTCTAGTGTTGCAAGATAAATTTCATAACAGTATTTTCTGATTGCTATTCTCTATGTAATAAGGTTGTATGGCAGTGTGAAGAAGATTGAAAGTGCTATCAACTATGTCATTAAGATAGTGGAGGGGTAGTGTTTTGCAGTGCGATAAGAGCAGATGTGTTCATTCTAATAGTTGTTATAATCAGAAAAGGTATGGTTAGTATTGAGATTTGAAGTATTGATTGAGAAGTCTATATGTTTGGAAAGGGTTTTGCAAATCAAAATCAGAGGTTTCAGCATTAAATATATTTTTTGTGGGTTGGTGCTCACACTGAAGTTGGTGCTTCAGTGTTATGAAGTTGGTGCTTCAGGAGAGTTGGTGCTCACTTGTAATTTGAGTTGGTGCCCATTATAGTTGATGAAAGCATAATTCAGCCGTGGATTTTTATTCATAAGGGTTTTTGTAATGTCCCCATTTTAGCCATACGCTCTTCTGTGTCTGATAGCCTATTTCCGGAAGGCCATAGGCAGTCATAAGTTGAAATTAGGGTTTCCACTTTCAAAGGGGGTTTTGAAGGCTTGCATGCAAGATTTTCTAATGCATGTCTGGTGGAGCTTTTTGGGTTTTTGGAGAGCTTCAGGATGAAGTAACATGCATGACAAGATAATGACTTGCATCTTTGGTTGTTTCCTTGGCAGTTTTGGAAACTTGCATGTTGGAGTTTTGCAGTTTGAATTCTGGATTCCTTATGGGTTTTAAAAGAGCTTCGCAATGGTGTGACATGCAACTGCAATGGAGGACTTTTCCAAACTTACTATTTTTAGTCAGTACGACGATTGCTCGGATTGTGGTTAAAATGAGTTTGGAACAACTTACTATTTTCAGCAGTATGCTATTTTTAGTAAGTTCTATTTTTAGCAATGCTATTTTTAGCAATGCTATTTTTACAAAGGTTTCTACAATTCAGTTCAGTGGCTATATTTGGCAAGTCAGTTTGAGCAATTTGGTCTCCAACACCCTTGGTGCTATTTTTGGCAATGTTTCGACAACTTGGTATTATGGCTATTTCTGGCAGGGTAGTATATATTAGAACTATAAGTCCATTCCTATTAATGTTCATCTCTGTAATGGCACTTGTCGTGCCTATTTTTATGCTTTTGTCTCTTTTAGTTAGCCTATAATCACGTCTCCGTGATTATTGCCTATAATCACTTCTTCGTGATTATTGCGCCTCTATCATTGTAATCTATATATGCTTTGCTCAATGATTAATATAATATCTGATAATTTCCACAATATGGTATCAGAGCATGTGTAATCGATCTAGTTCCTATTCGTTTGTGTGTTTGATCGGGATTCCTTTTTCGTGTCATCCCGTGTGCATGTCTGAGAGGTGGTTCTTGTGTGCGGACGTGATATAATCGGGTGTTGGCGTTGCTTCTCCCTTTAGTCGCTCTTTCACATCTGATGGAGTTTGCTTCGGGTCTGATCCGCACGGGAATTCTTTGGGCGTCAATTCCTTCTTTGGTGGCGTGCGACTCTTCCTGTCTAGTGTCGGGTGTTGAGTTGCATCTGTTGTTATAATTTGAGCGGCTCTTTCCAGCTATTCGAGTCTCATAGTTTACTTGTGCGGAATCTGAAGGCGTCTTCATACTATTCTCCTCTTCATTCACGCGACCATTCGTGAGTTCTAGGCACCGGGAATTTTCGTTTGGAGTCAACTCTTGTTTCTGTGTGTGTGATGACTCATGTTCCCGTGTGTGCGTGATCTTCTTGTCTCCGTGAACCGGCTTCCGTCTCTGTCTCTATTGCTCAAGTTTTCTTCTAGCGTCACCCTCCTACTTGAATGGGATCTCTTCTTTGTGTTTGTGTGTTCTGTTATCGAATTCATGCTATGAGTCTTCACTCTTCAATATTCCTGTGTGTGTGGAAATTCTCTATTTGTCTTGAATATTCCAGGTGCTTTGCAGAAACGCGTTCATCCATAGCCCATGTGCGTCTCCCTGAGTTATGCGGCATTCTCTCCACTTCTGTCGGTGCGTGTTTGTGCCTTGTTGGCGTCGACTGAAGTGTCTTCACCTGTAGTGTGGGTGGTTTGTCTAGAGCGTACGTACATGCGTGTTTGTAAAGACGACCTTTATTTTGTGGGTCCTGTGATATCCATTTTGTGTGAAGGCATTGGGAGAGTTCGTCTTTTCTGGCCTTTTTTCTCTTTCTGCTATGTGCATGGCTTTAGAGAGCACATCATTCATCTACTTGGGCGTTTTTTGGTTCTGAAGATTTCATTCATGTCAGTTGCTGCCTCAGAATTCATGCTTGGTAATTTTCTAATGGCAGCTTGAGGGTTATTATTTTTGGAGCCAGTTTTGACAATTTTCTGGGAAAATAAAAATTTGCAAAGAATTTTCAAAAAAAAATACTTTAAAAATTTTACACAGAGTTTTGGATTACCTCGTTTTTCGTGCTTTGGAAAACGGGAGGGATGGTGTCTTTGTCCAATATTATGTTGGAAAGCTCGCAGAGGTTCAATGGAAAGAATTACAACACATGGAAGCAGAGGATGCTTACCATCTTTGAATATCGGTGTCTGGATGCGCTTGTTCTTGGTACAGAAGTTCGTCCCACTACTGCTGGGAAGGATAAGGACAAGTATGATGGAAGTAATCGAGAGGCAGTCATGCTTCTTAAATTATCTATAGCCGATAACATGTTACCAAAAATACCTTCTGGTAAATCAGTTGCGGAGATCTGGAAGCATTTGAAAGATCTTCATGAGACCTCAGACAAGGGAAGGGCTTTCTTTCTGAAGAATATGCTCTTTTCTATTATGATGGATGACCAAGTGTCTTTGCAGGAGCACTTGATGAAAGTAAAAAATATTCACGATCAATTGGAGGCCATTGGTCGTATGGTAGAAGAGGAGGATATGGTGGTGATCACTTTGAAAAGTTTGCCACGTTCATACGAGCACTTCATCGAAACGCTCAACATTACATCCACCAATGTTGACTTGAAGTTTGATGAGATGTGCAACAAGCTTTTGCAGCAAGATCGGTGGAAGAAGCAGTTTGGGAGCAGCAGTGGGTCTCCTACTGTTGAACAAGCATTTACTGCCAAGGATGTTGGCAAAGGCAAGTCCACTCAGCAGAAAGGATGAGCCGATTCGAAGGAGGGCTCCAAGAAGTCTTTTACTTGCCATTACTGTGGGAAGATTGGTCATATACAGAGGTATTGCAAAAAGCGGTTGGCTGATGAGAAGCCCAACCAGGAAGCATCTCAGTAAAGTGCTCACATAGCGGAGCAGACTAAGCAAAAGGATTCTGCACACTTTGCATTTTGATGACCAGCACAATATGGGTAGACTTAGTTTTTTTTTAGTTGAAAGATTGAGCATTAAGGGAGGGTATTAGAACTATAAGTCCATTCCTATTAATGCTCATCTCTGTAATGGCACTTGTCGTGCCTATTTTTATGCTTTTGTCTCTTTTAGTTAGCCTATAATCACGTCTCTGTGATTATTGCCTATTTGTTTGATTTCATTTCTTTCAGTTCGCCTATAATCACTTCTCTATGATTATTGCGCCTCTATCATTGTAATCTATATATGCTTTGCTCAATGATTAATATAATATCTGATAATTTCCACAATAGTATATTTAGTTGGTCTCCAACATTTGAGGTGATTATTTTGACAGGTTTGATATTTGGTGAAAATAACATTTTTAAGTGGAATATTTGGCTAAGGCTGGAGGACGCCTATTTTTGGGCGAGATAATGTTTCAAGTGAAAATATTTCCTTTGCAATAATGGACGACTTCATAAAGGAAATTATTTAAGTGATTTATAATGTTTATTTTCACTTAACATATAAGACGCCAATATTATACTTTATTTGCACTTCAATAAAGTATATTGCCTTCATGAAAAAGGGACGCTTTGGAGAAGATATTTGGATAAATATAAAGTATTTTCCTTATGTGCTTTTGGGACGCCTAAATGGAGGAGGTTAATGAAATACAAATTACAGTTTATTGAAGGTAAATGTGGTTTTCACCTTGGGCGTCCTAATTGGAGGGAAATGAAGGTTTGAATTGGAGTTGAGAAAAGGCTATAAATATGAGTGTTAGGCTCTTTGTTTAGGATCTATCGTCTATCTTATCAAAATGTTGTTGGATTGGTTTCAGAACCTGGCTAAGGGGGAGCTTAGCATTTACACCACTCTTCGAGCCTAAAACTATGGCTCCCTGGATGGTCTAATGGAAGTGTGCAACATTCAGTAGTACATATTGAGTGATGTAGTTTCAATTTTGATGATTTTGTTGAATTTCAAGTTGCTGGTTTGTCTATGGCTGAAGCTGACTTTCATTTGCAGATCATTGCCTGATTTGCTTTTCATTCTAGGTACTGGCTATATCTCTTTCTAGGCCCTAGGCGCCCCATTGTGCAAAGTTTGGTGATTTTTAATGAAGAATCTGATTTTATCTTGCAAGGTCGCCCCTCTTGAAAGTCGTACCATGCCTGGCAAGGCTTTGGAAATCGTGCATTGAATATTGTGAGGTGTTGGGTGCAGTTTATGTGTCCAGTTTGGGTCGCCATCTCTCCTGGAGTCCTTTGCACTTTGTTTCATGTTATTTGGAGGGATATTGAGTGAGTTGTGAGCATTTTTGAGTGTTTAATGCTTGCTGGTCTGAGTTTGTTGTTTGCTGGTCTGTTATATCAGATTTGTAGAATTTTTGGTTTTGGGCTTGATTTCATAGTAGGGAGGTCATATGATGTTTGAAAGGCAAATAATAACTTTGCAGCTTCTTGGACAGCTAAACAATTGGCTTCTTGCAAATTTATTCTAATTGTAAAGCTATTTCAGTAGTACTAATCAGCTCTTATTTACATTCTGCAAATTTATATTGTATTCCCACTTTTAGTGGAAGAGGTTGGCTTGCCACCTTATTTACTTTCTTGCATATTCTATCATTCCCACCATTGGTGGAAGAGACGGGCCTCGCCATCTTTGCATATTGTAATTGGGGTTGGCTTGTCACCCTTCTTTACTTTCAGTACTTGCATTGTTGATTGGCTGAGCCGTCAATTTACTTTTTGTATTTGCATTCATATTGTTGATCGACTACACCGTCAAATCACTTCCGCTAAATAAGTGGTCGAGTTGCATCTTTGTATTTCCAGCATTCAGTTTTCAAGCTAACGATCCCCGGCGCCATATGCTCACACCTTGCCCATCATTGGGATCCTGGTGTACATTCTTGGTGTAGGGTTACATTCCAGTGTTGGTTTATGATTTGGCTAACGCTGACGAGTGCCTTTGTTGAAGTGTTGTTGCAAAAATTTGAAAAAAATTTAAGGGGGTCATCACAGTTTTCCACATGAAATTTAGTGTTTTTCATATTTGATGTTTGCTCTTACTGTTTTATTTTTCATTTATATGGTTTTAAGTTTTAAGTTTGAGATACTAATTCACCCCCCCCTCTCAGTATTTCCTGTGTGCTCTTCAAATGCAACATTTGCCCAAAGGGCTAGGGGGGCAAGGGGTCATCACAGTTTTCCACATGAAATTTGGTATTCTTCATATTTGATGTTTGCTCTTACTGTTTTATTTTCCATTTATATGGTTTTAAGTTTTAAGTTTGAAATACTGATTCATCTCCCCCCCCCCCGCGCTTACGAGGGTTAATGCACACCTTTTACATATCCCTAGTAAAGAGGTTGGGCCTTGTCTAAAACTCACACTTGATGAGAGGACTAAGGTGATCAAATTAATTTAGGGGGACATCACTACACCAACAATATTTTGTACACTGCGATGTTTAAGACCTTTAGGTAGACCATCTTCATCTCCATCATTTGAGGTGAGTCCAATGGAATCAAGGGGGAAACATTAAGCTATAGATTCATCATCACCAAAAGCAATCAAAAATATGTTCAATATGCAAGCAAGGAAGGTTGTAGATGAGGTCGTTGCTGACTTGTATTTGGTAGTGGCATTCCTTTCCATGTTGTTCATTCTCTTTTGTATAATGATATGCTCAACAAGGTAAACAAAGTTGGTCCTAGTTTTGTGGGTCCTGGTGTGCCTAGATTGAGATCCAATCTCTTGGGAAAATTTATTCCAAGGTTAACTTATTGATGAAGGCAAGGAAGACCAAATGGATGGCACATGGTTGTAGCATAATCATGGATGATTAGACGGATATTAGACACCATCCACTCATCAGCATTATAGTTTTATGCATTGCCAGACCTCACTTCTTGAGGGGCAACTGATTGCTCAGTTAAATACAAAGATGTTGAGTTTAATTTCAGATCCTAAGAGACGTCATTGAGGAGGTTGGTCCTCAAGATGTTTTGCAGATGATTACTAATGCAGCATATGTTTGTAGGACAACAGGTAGATTGATTCAATCTGCATACAAACACATCTATTAGACCCCTTGGTGTGTGCATTCTATGAACATTGCACTCAAAGACATTGAAAAGATAGAGTAGGTGAAACAAGTGGGTGTTGGATGCAAGGGAGGTGCAAATGTTCATTTGCAACTACCACACTTATTGGCATTGTTTTAGACCTTTGCAAAGAAAGAATTCCTCAAATAAATTGAGGCTCAATTTGCTTCCTATTTCATTTTACTAAAGAGAATGCTTGAGTTGCAAAAGCCATTGCAACATACAATTATGATACAAGATTCAAACAAGTAGAAGGAGTCAAATATTGAACAAGAGATAATGGTGAAGAAAACTATGATCAATGACTTCTTGATTGAATGTGAAATTGAAATATTCCGAGCCAAATTTTTTCAATTTCCAATTACAATGAGCAAAGCAACACACATCCATTAGGGTTAGCACTTAAACCAAACGATGTGGAATTCAACTCTAACCAAGAATGCGTCGGATGACGACGAGCATATGGTCAGAGGATCTCAAAGCAATGCTGAATAAAGAACTCTAACCAAGAATGCGTCGGATGACGACGAGCATATGGTCAGAGGATCCCTATCTTCTATTATGCTGAAAGTAAACTCAACACCCAGAATGTGCTTTCAAACCCGGAGTGGGAATGGAGCTACCATAGGGCGGAGATGTAAAATATTACAATGCAAATCAAAGTAAATAGGCGGCAAGCCAGCCTCTTCCACTAATAGTGGGAAATATAATAAAGAGCTTACAAATGTGAATATTGGCTGGTTAGTACTACTAACAGCCTTACAATGTAATATATCTCCTGCAAGCACGATGGATTATAGTGATAATCAAACTGCTGAAATGTAGAACTACTCCAGAATGATTAATATGACTAAGACAGACAATCCCAGCCCTATTAATAATTTTACTAAGTCTGATATGACAGACCTGCAGTTAAAAATGGTGAAACCAGCAACTCCAGAACTCACTTAAATACTCATATCTCTCTCAATACTCACTCATTTAACTTGAAATCAGTTGCAAAACATTCTAATGATGATGACAATGAAGATGGATCACAAAAACTTCTCACAAAGACCCCTATTTATTTTGCACGACTTCCAAGCACTTACAAAGTGAAATTGCCTGCAAGCAAGGGCGATTTACTTTAGATAATTCATAGACTTCAAATAAAATTCTGGAAACTTGCACATATGGTCGCCCTACATAGGAAAATAGATTGGAACAGTACCTAGAACAATATTATTTCTGTTTCTTGAGTTGTGAGTAAAAACAACCTACAGCCATACAAACCAGCAACTCTAAAATTGACAAAATATACAATAACTCAACTACAGAGTGTGGGAAGAACCAACTACAATGAAAGGAAACCAACTACAACTAAACCTCTCAACTAGTTGTTATCTTTCAAGCAAGAAGAAGAGCCAAGCTAGGAGGCTTTCATTCCTCGAAGCAGTCCCAAAGCCATTCCGGCAGCATAACAATGTCATAAACATAAGATAATCCAAAAGAAGAGAAGGAACCTCCTTTATAGAATGAAGAGAAGACTCCGGAGGCTTCTAGAAAGTGCGCCCTAATCCCAAGCTGCTTTTAGGTTTAATCTTTGACCAAAACCCTTTCTTCAAAATGGCGTACCTTCCTTGAGAGATATAAATCACTTCTTTTTTTTTTATAAAATATAAACTCCTTCAAATAGGCGTCCATTTTCCCTTGAGCAATTATAAACTTTAGAAATATAAAAATATTTCCTTCATGAGAAGATACCCCTCAAAGTCCCCTTCTTTAAAACAACTGTTAAGTTATATCACTAGGCCAAGGGGTATTTTTTATAATAAAACATTTTGACTTAAAATAACTTATTTCTCCAAAATGAACCCCTTAAGCCAAAAATGAGAATTACCCAATGAACTGCCAGACAAGGAAAGTTGACTGAGCTGACACTGACTGGACCACTGCTAAAAATAGAATTTACTAAAAATAGTAAATTCCTGAAGGTGCTCAGAATGCCAAGGAAAACATACCACTACGACACTCCCTGAAAACCCAAAAGGAAACCAGAATCCAAACACCCAAACTCCAACAAGCAGAACCCTGAATCCTCAAGAGAACCCACTAAACAGTCGGAAACCCTAATTTTGCCTCTGACTAGCTTACAGCACCCCGGGAATAGACCATCGATCACTGAGAAGTGCAGTGCTAAAAATGGGGACATTACAGAAATACATCAAATCTTTTATACGGCCTATTTTCACTGTCATTAGATTTGAAGTTTCTCATAGTCCTAGTATTGGGGAGATCTACGAGTACATTTAAGGTACGCTTGGCCAAATGAAGGCCACCATTCACTGTAGAGACCCCGTCTGCAGTTGTATGGTGAGCATACTCCCCCCATCATCCAAAAAAGGTGGGAGAAGTTGAACACCCCTCTGCACATGGTTGCATATGCTTTAAATCCAAAAAGGTATGTGGAAGGACCTAGTATAATTATTCCCATTAACAACCACAAGGTGAGGAATGGCCTCATGAAGGCCTCCAAAAAACTTCATGCTCCCAAAGGAAGCTTCACTAATTAGAGTTGAGTGACAAATCTAGATGGCTACAAGACTTTGGCAAGGATTGACAGATAGTTTAGCACAAGCCAAGCCACTTAGTTGATGGACAATCTATGGACCTCCAGGACCATTGTGCACACTTCCATTCATCTTCTCTTACACATTTCTAGTTACTTTGCTGCTGTGAGGAACTGCTCCACATATAGCTTTATCTAATCTCTAAAGAGAAACAAATTTACATTTCGCAAGAGCAGAAAAGTTTGTTGTAGTGCATAGTGCCTTGCATCTGATGAATTGCAAGACACCTAAAAATCAACAAAGCAGATCGCAAAAGTAGGATGTAGAGCCCCAAGGGCCACTACAACTTGATAACAACCACGACGTGTATAAGGGATTGGATGATACAATTCCACTTCCTTCTAACAATTCCAATGATGAGGAGTTTCCTAGATATGCAACTGAAGATGATGATGACCGATTTTTGAGCTTGTTTCTTAAACAAAAACAGCCATGGATATCATTTTTGGCATTTTAATTTTGTCATTTTGATGCTTGTCACTTGTAGACTAAGACTCTAGTTGGCACTTTGAACTTTCAATTAATTAGCTATTTAAATATTTCAATTTTGAAATGGATTCCAATTTTCAGCTACAATGATTGTTAATTTGCTGATATTCAAATGATCACATTTTGTCATTCTGATGTATGATTCAACAACTGAGCCTTGGCATTGCTCACTTATCAATTTGAATTATCATTGGTCAATTGTTGTATCGTGTTCTCAATTCTGTTACTTGTATTTAATTTTATACAATTCATGTAAATTATGGTATATATTATAATATATCATAATTTAAAAAATTTAGACATTATTATATATTCATATACATAGCCATCACCCCACCATCCCTAAAATTTTGGAAAAAATTGCCTTCCCCAGAAACCTGTTCCCCCATCCCAGAAACTTGGAGAAACCCTAGTATTAAACATAATGTTTATAAATGAGGTTAAACAGAAGGATCTTATGTCTACTAAAGTGACTTACAATGCAAGTTACAAATTACAACCAACATAACTTCCCTGCTCAATAAGAAATAAGCTCGCACATTCCAATGTGTACCTCATTGAGTATTCTGCCATTCTTCATGCATTCGTTCTTCTAACATTCAGAACTTCCAATGCTGTCCAAATGTCAGGCCCCCAAACTGTGACTGTACTATGGATGGGAATTTGATAAGTTGAAAAAGGACGTTCAGAGTTTGAAGAATGCTTTTTATTCAGGAGGACCAAATTAACAGTTTTTCCTGTAAGCCTGCTGGCAATGAGAAGGTCAGAATTCCGTCATGGAAAAACAAGTTGAAGGATGCTGTGAACTTGGTTAGGAAGCTCTTAAATGCGTCTATGGCATTTACAGCTGCAATCCTAAGGCTATGGAGACACCATTGAATTATTGGTTTTACCTCACCACCAAACCCCTTCATGGCGGATCAGGTTTGTGATGAGGAGCTGTGGTTTGAGCATGATGCTGGTAGGAAGCCAATGATCAAGATCAGGATGGGAAGAGGAGGGGCTTTCACCCTGCTCAATCCCTGTACCATTTGATATAGAGTTTGCTGAGATGTCAGTTTATTACATTTTTTTGCTGATGAGGAGGTATGCCTCCAATGATCATTGTTATAATTTGGACCATGATTATACTCCAGTGAGTTGTTTGGTAGTTTATTGCAGTTTGATAGTTGATACTGTTGATACTCTTCATTATACTTATCTTTGTTTTTATTATTATGGGTACATGAAGAGGACAGGTAGAATCCCGCTTTAGGCTACCTCGATTATCCTAATTAGTTGTCTTTACTGCTCAGCTACCTGTTGGAAGGCAGACAGACCTTTAAGTTTTGCTATCATGTAACGCTTGTGATGCTATAATTTAGTTATATATTATAGAAAAGTATATAGCATTCATCCCTTCTCTTAAATAAATGTTCATGCTTCACTGATTTTCGTAATTTAAAAAATATTTTTTTCTTAATTTTCCTCCGTGGAATTCAATGAAGATATCAATTAACTGAAATTTTCAGATCCAGTACTGTTTCTCAACTCTCAACCAACTCAGATTAATGTAGAAATTTTAGCTAAATTGGTGATTGCCTTACATAGATTATTCCGGTTACATGTGCCCAGTCAGCATGGGTGGTGCACTTCTTATTGGCAACTCACTTTAGATTCTAACACACAATTTAATAAAAAAATATTTTTACTATGAAGTAAAAATAATATTCTAATAACTTATTACAACCTAAACAAAAATCCTACAAGGTTAAAGAGACCATCGCTACATACCCACAAATTCCACCAGTGCTCAAATCAAATCCCCCATCAAAAAGATCACCATTTTCTTCATAAGATGGCTGTGCCATACTAGATAGTTGAAGATATGGCAAAGCATAGGCAGCAGAAGTTGCAACGAGGCCTATCCAATGTTTCCAAGTGAATGATGAATAAAATATCAACATTCTCACCAGGATATATACAACCTATATGAACAAGCCAAAGCAACAATTAACAATCATATCAAATTAAGCAATCTTTCTTTCTGACAGTAGGAAGAAGTAGCAATAAGAGTCCCTTCAATGTATTCCAAATAAATTCTAATGTGCTTTCTTCTACATGATTACAAATTTAATGAAAGAACATTTGAGGGTACAGTATAATCCAAAAATGTTAGTTTCAACTAAGTTCTAATGTCCACACTCTTTGAATTGGTTTTTGACTGAAACTAGCATTGAAAAATGATAAGACATGTTCTATCCATGTGACAGGACCTAAATATAGAATACAGATTCATGAAATAGTATTTGGTTATACATAAGTTATAAGCAAAAATGTTCACTTTATAGAAATTTAATGCACACAATAATAGGGAATATGGTACAAACCCAAAAATGCCACTTTCACTACAACTTAAATGACCACAATCTTAGACCCGAAACCTAAAAGCTATGTTGCCAGTTCAAGTTCAGTTTGGGTTCATGATCAGGATTCAGGTCCAGTGGTTTGCTGTTTTTTGGGTTCAGTGTGTATGTATGCATGTGCGTACATAAATATTCAGGTCCAACAGTTTGCTGATTTTTGGGTTTGGTATGTATGTATGTACATATGTATTCAGGTCCAGTGGTTTAATGATTTTAGGTTCACTATGTATGTATTTATGTACATGGCCCTGAATTCTGAACATCAACGTAACCCTGAACTTGAACGAGCAATATAGGATTTAGGTGTTTCTTGTTTGAGATTGTGGCCATTTTAACATATATCCATATGTACTTATGTACGTATACATATAGTACATATATGTGTATACTGGAGTGCCATGGATGATTATCACCACAACATCTAACATCTTTTAGCCAAATTGGCACTTAGGATCTATCATAGCATCCACAAATTAAGTTAATGCAAACCATGCTGCTCAAGCTATTGATTGCATTATATAAATCTCAATAATCTTAACATTCTAGCTCTTCAAATATGACAAGCAGAAGATAGATTTAATTAACAAAAAAATTATTTTCATATAAGTGGTGTTTTCACATGTCAAATTATATTATAATTTGTTGGTGTTACAGCGTCGGGTCTCTTACTTCCAGTGGCTATAATAAATAAAAGAGGAATAAATTAAATAATAGCTTATTATAGATCAAATTTAAGTGAAAGGGTGCTTCACTTCATTAAAGAAATAATTTATTATTTATTCTTGGCTGACCTATTTAATTATTGCTATTTCTTAATGAGGCCGACCTCATGAAGAGTCACATTGTTTTGTATAAATACAAGGTGATGATCATCTCATTTGATCATCATGTTCATTCATTCATATTCGCATTCCTAGAAGAAGTTCGCACTTGAGCAGCAGATTATCATCTTGTTACAGCAGATCAAATTCAAGGAGAAACATATTCATTTTGTATCTTCGCATCTAAGAGAGGTGCTATTATTCATTGTATCAAATTCGGCATTGTGTTGTGCCTGAGTTGTAAGCAGATTTCTGCTCTTATTCCTTGAATATATAAGCAATATATTTGCTGGGTTTTTCTCCCTCAAGTAGGAGGGTTTTCCCAGGGTATCTTGTTGTGTTCATTGTCTTATGTGTTGCATTTTCTGATTGCTTTCATTTCTGATCCTAAAACTAACATAATTCACCTACATAATTTCAAGTTAATACCTATGTTCCACGCATCTGGCCCTCAAACCATCAGCCCCGTCGCCCACAGCATTTCCAAAATGGTTGGATGGCAGGGGATGTTCCCTAGTCATCCCCACAAAACTTGAAAACTCCCCTGAAAATGGCCTCTTTGAATGGAAACTAATTGCAATTCATGGTGCCTTGAGACTTCAAGATCAGCAAACTACTAACTTGGCAACACACACATTGGGATGTTGTTCCTAAAGTGTTAATGATATTTTGCAGCTGCATGAGAAATACTCCAGGCACGATTTAAATAAAGAGATAAATTTAAATATAGCTCTAAGCTATTTAAGCTATTTAAATTTATATATATTGAATTTATTGAAGAGATGCTTCAATTAAAAAAGAACTAAACAAATATTAAATTGTTAAATATTATTATTTATTATTTGATAGAGCCGACCTTCTTGAGAATCGCGCCCTCCCAGCAAATGACGTGTTTCTTCTTTGGGGCCGACTTCTTGGTGAAAGGTCACAACCGTCCAATATGATGTGTAAATATGCTTGATGATTATTATTCATTTGGGCATCAAGCAAGTTCGAAGCATAAAGGAGAAGTGTGATCTGATCTGCAGATCAATTTTGTTGCAGCAGATCAATTCAAGGAGATTCATATTCTTTGTATCTTTGCATCTAGGAGAGGTGTTATTCATTGTATAAAATAGGCATTACTTTGTGCCTAAATTGTAAGCAGATTTCTGCTCTTATTTGGATCAATATATAAGAGATATATTGGCTGGGTTTTTCTCCCTCAAGTTGGAAGGTTTTCCCAGGGTATTGGTTGTGTTCTTGTATTAAATTTGAATTAATTTTTGCATTCTAATCTGATCATATAAAACTAACATGGTATTAGAGCGGGTTTGAAGAAAGATCTCGATCAGATTTATGTGTGATTTAGCAATACCCTTAATTTATTTCTCATCCTTATTCACCTCTATCTCTTCATCAAGATGGTGAATGGTCCTAAGATTGAAGATAGGCTTGAGGGAGCGTCAAACTTCACTTCGTGGAGATTCAGGATCATGCTCACATTGGAGGAAAGCGAATTGGCAGAGTTTGTGGAGAGCTCCGCCCCCGAACCTACGGATGAGGAAGAGAAGGCCCTATGGAAGAAGAAAGATACTAGGGCAAAGAAGATGTTAGTTGATTCCGTGAAGGATCATATTATTCCTATTGTCTCCAAGTTAAGGATTGCGAGGGAGTTGTTCAAAACCTTGGAGGAGATGTACGAAATCAACAACACCAGTCGGGCTCTTGCACTAAAGCAACAACTTCATCATTTGAAGATGGCGAAGGGAGAGTCTATCATTGCCTACTTCATGAGAATAACCGAATTGAGAGATCAGCTCTTGTCTATTGGGCATGTTGTCGATAGCAAGGATTTGACCATGCTGGCTCTTAATGGTCTCCCTTCATCCTAAGAGTCTTATATTCAAGGAAACAGTGCAAGATCAAAACTTCCCAAGTTTGATTGGGTGAGGGTAGACTGTATTCAAGAAGAGTCTAGGTTGGCTACAAGAGGTATTGGGCAAAGCTCCGTTAATGAAGACCTTCATGTTCTTGCCACTCAATCCTCAAAGAAGAAAGGTGGGAAGAAAGGGTATTTCAAAAGAAACAGAGATAGAGGAACTGATGGTGGCCCCGCATTTAAGAAGAAGAGGGACCTCTCCAAAGTCCAATGTTTTCAATGTGACAAGTATGGTCATTTTGCAAAGGAATGTCCTTCTAGGCCTAAGCAACAGGTCGCCTTTGCTAATGTCGATGAAGCCTCCATGCAAAAGGATACATGTGAATACTTGTTCTATTCAGCCTTGTCAAGCAATGTGACCACCGACACATACACTTGGTTGATAGATAGTGGTGTCTCTCGCCACATCACTGGATTTAGGGAGCATCTATTTGATTTGGTGGAGAAAGACTCTAGCGAACAAGTCATTATCGAAGATGATGCTAGCTACGCTCTGAAAGGAATTGGGACTACTTCTCTTCAATTGGATTCTGGTGTTTCCTTGCAACTGGATGATGTGCTATTTGTTCCTGACATAAAGAGAAACCTTGTTTCCATCTCAGCCTTGGAAGACAAGGGTTATCAAGTTGCATTTTCAAAAGGCAAAGTTCTTATATGGGCAAAGAACTCCAACATCAAGATTGCTCGAGTGATTGGAGTTAGACATGGGTGTCTCTACAAGCTATGCACTCGCCCTCTTTAGGCTCTAGTGCATGATTCTTCAAGTTTGTGTGATCTTTGGCATCGAAGATTGGCTCACCTTCACTTTCGAGCCCTACCTATCATTGAGAAGATGGTCACTGGCCTTCTGAAATTCAACCCCGAGCATGAAGGTACATGTAAAGGTTGCGCCTTAGGTAAGAATACAAAAGGTCCATTTCATAGTAGAGAAAGTAGATCTAAATGTATTCTTGATCTCATTCATTCTGATTTATGTGGTCCAATGTCTGTTGCGTCTTCGAGTGGTTTCTTGTATTACATTATTTTTTATTGATGACTACTCTAGAAAGACTTGGATCTATTTCTTGAGATCTAAAGAATCTGAAGAGGTATTAGAAAGATTCAGAGAATTCAAAGCTCAGGTGGAGAATTTGTCCAGGAAGAAGATCAAGGTTTTGAGATCCGATAACGAAGGAGAATACACTTTTGGTATCTTTCGTAACTTCTGCATTGAAGCAGGGATTAAGAGGGAGCTTAGTGTTCCTTATAATCCTCAACAGAACGGTGTTGCAGAAAGAAAGAATAGATCTATCGTGGAAGCAGTCAAAGCCATGATTCACGACCAAGACCTGCAAATCTCTCTTTGGGCTGAAGCATCCAGGACTGTTGTCTATGTTCAAAATAGGATTCCTCACAAAATCTTGGAGAATATAACTCTGGAAGAAACATTCTCAAGGGTGAAGCCTGAAGTCAGTCATTTGAGGATCTTTGGATGTCCTGTATATGTTCATGTACCAAAGGAAAAGAGAACAAAGTTGGAACCTTCTGGCAAGAAGGGAATTTTGGTAGGCTATAGTGAGACTTCTAAAGCTTACAGAATCTACATTCTAGGTCACAAGACAATTGAGATCAGTAGAGATGTTACATTTGAGGAAGATGTTGCATTCAGAAGATCCAAGGGCACTCATATGGAGATTGATGAAGAGTGATAGGGTAGGGTTGGGTGGAACAATCACTGTTCCATGCTCTGAGTCTCCCTTGGAAGATCCTAGTGGTGTCACACTCCACCACCTTAACCTATAGGTCCTAAGGCTTATTTAGGTACCCCTGGTTCTCCTGGCCAACCCTACTATCATCTCACTTCCAATCTCCCAAGACAATCTTGGTGCAGTGCTCCTTTTCTTCCCTTAGCCCTTAATCTTCCCTAAAGGCTAATTACTCCCATCTCTCAGTTTGTTCTTTGCAGGGGTATGGGGATGGTTTCTACAAGTTCACACCATCCTAACTTATCTCTGAAAACTCCACCTTGCTTCCTTAGTCCATCGCTTTCACCAAACCCTCATCTAGGGTTTTAGTTCCCTAATTCTAGGCTTCCCAATTAGGACTTTTTCTCCAAGGAAATAGGGAATCTCTCCTAATTCTTCCAAAGAGCGCAAAAGTTTGTCTTTGGTTTCTTGGTCCTTATACCCATCCCTCAATGAATCTGGATGTCTTCATCTTCACCTAACCGTACACTATCATAACCCTCCTTTTTGCTATTTAGGCTTCTTTTAGGCCATTTCCTGACCTCACAATGGACTGTTAGTTTGTTCTCCAATCAGAAGGACTGGTGAAGTCTCCTCTTTGTTGCCAAGCCTTTGCAAGGCTTCCATCTACCTTTCCACCACGTGATTTATCAGGGAAAGGTCACCCCTGCAAACCAAGTGCTTTGCACTTCTTGACTTTCCTAGCTAGGCACTGTCAAGCTCGCCTAGGAGAAGTCTTCCACAATGCTTTCTTGATTCCTAACTACTCCTAACTCTACCATATTTACAAAAATGGAGTCTAGCCCCAATCCCCAAAAGCCCGTACACCAGGTACAGTGGGAATGTGGACTAGTTCTCCATTCTTGACAGTCTAACTGTCAGGTCAGAATCTAAAAAGAAAACAACTAAATTCAAACACACAACGTCTGCAATTTGAACACCCAACCTAAATACTACCACACTAATTTAAAGAACAGTTCACACTACAAACTACAACACATTACAGAGCCATGATCGCTCCTGACCACTGAATTCAAAGCTTAAAACAGAAAATGACACAATTCTTTCACTATCCACACTAGCATTCATAAACTTTCAACATTACAAAAGCTTCCAATGTCTTCCAACCTTGCTCTCAGGTTGAGGCACCCCTTAAATAGATCAACAAAAGGTAGTTATCCTCCCCTCAGTCGGACATGTTAGTTACAAAGTGGCAAAGGTGCAAAATTTACCATTTTGCCACTTTTTCCAATTCCTAGAGAACTAAGAAAAGTGAGTTCCTAGCCTCATGAAACCTTTTCACTCCTTAACCTACTGATAACTCCTGATCAAGACATGTTATTCAACCTCTAACTCAAACTCAATGGTCAACATGACCTTCTTGGCAATACATTAAAACAAAAATTCATCTTAGACTTCCTTATGCCTAGTGTTTCCTAGGTGCTCCTGCACCAAAGAGGAGCCTCCTCAGGATATGGAAGTTGACCATGTTCCTAAGAACCAGAGGGAGGTTCCAGAACCTAAAGAAGATGATGATCCAGCTGAACCCTTGGAACCTACTGATGGGCCTACAGATATTGTGATTGGAAGGAAGAGACCTCTTTGGGCCAGGAAAATAATGCAGGAGGCAGAAAGCTTTGCAACCCCAAGAGGAACTTTCAGAGAAAGTAAGAGACCTAATAAGTTCTCCGGTTATGTAGCTCTAATGAGTCAGATCATTGAGTCAAAGCCTTCAAGTGTTGAAGAAGCTTCTATTAAACAAGTTTGGAAAGATGCTATGACTGAAGAGTATCAATCCATACTTAAGAATGATATTTGGGACATAGTTCCTAGACTCGAAGGCAAATTTGTGGTGTCTTCTAAATGGCTCTTCAAGATCAAGCATGTGGCTGATGGGAGCATTGAGAAGTACAAGGTTAGATTCGTGGCTAGAGGGTTTTCACAAAAAGAGGGAGTTGACTATGAAGAAACCTTTGCTCCAGTGGCTCGCTATACTCCTGTCAGAACCATTATTGCTATTGCTACATCTAGAGGATGGAAGATTCACCAAATGGATATAAAGACAGCCTTTCTGAATGGTATCATAGAAGAAGAGGTTTACATTGAGCAACCCGATGGATTTGAGGTACATGGGAAGGAGTCTCATGTTTGCAGGCTGAAAAAGGCCTTATATGGTCTTAAGCAGGCTCCTCATGCTTGGTACGAAAGGATTGATCGTTACCTATTGAGTTTGGGTTTCTCAAAGAATGATGCAGATTCTAACCTCTACTTCAAGGTAATAAATGGTGAAGCATTGATTTTGGTTCTGTATGTTGATGATTTGATTATCACTAGAGAAGAACACCTCATTCTCGAATGTAAGGAGTCAGCTTTTGAGTTTGAAATGAAGAATCTTGGTCTCATGCATTACTTTCTTGGCTTAGAAGTTTGGCAAAAGACAGATGAGATGATTCTAAGTCAAGGCAAGTATACCATTGACATTCTGAAGAGGTTTGGTATGATTGATTGCAAACCTATGTCTACACCTATGGAGACCAACTTACATAAGTCGAAGGAGGCTGCAGCTAGTTCAGAACCGGTGGATTCCACGATGTATAGGCAGTTGATTGGTTCGTTGATGTATCTAATTAACACTAGACCAGATATCTACTATGCAGTGAGTGCACTTAGTCAATTTATGTGTGAACCAAGGAAGATACATCTTGTTGCAGCTAAACATATCCTAAGATACTTGTGTGGCACAATTGGATATGGATTGAGATATTCTATAGGTGTGGATTTGGAGCTGCATGGTTTTACTGATTCTGATTGGGCAGGGAGTGTTACTGATCAGAAGAGTACCTCTGGTTGTTGCTTCAATTTGGGTTCTGCTATGATATCCTGGTGCAGCAAGAAGCAGTCTTCAATGGCATTGAATACAGCAAAGGAAGAGTACATTGCAGCTTGTGTGGCAGCTCGTGAAGCAATGTGGCTTCGTAAGCTCCTCGCAGGATTGTTTGGACAATCAATGGAGCCTACTATCATTCATTGTGATAACCAAAGTTGTGTAAAGCTTTCTATCAATCCGGTGTTTCATGACAGAACTAAGCATGTTGAGATCAAATACCATTATATCAAAGATATGGTATTGAGGAAAGTTATACAGTTGAGGTATATCAACACTGATGAGCAAACGACAAACATTCTCACCAAGCCCCTTTCCAGGATAAAGTTTGTGTACTTTCGAGATAAGCTTGGTATGGTGGAGAATACAGCCTTAACCGAGAAGGAGTCTCAGTATCAGTGATCCTCTTTAATGAGTTCTTCTTTGTGAGAGAAGTTTGAGGTGAAATCCCTTGTTAATGAGTTCTGGGAGAACCATGGTGGATGTCATGTGTGTGACTCCATGACAACATCGCGTGAAGGAGTCCATAATGATTTACTTGTACTTGTGTTTCACCCTCTGGGGGAGCCATGGTGAAAGTCACGGTGAGGTGACAACATCACATTGAGTGATGAGCACTTGTACATACCATCTATGGAGGTAGCCATGATGGTTGATATCACGATGAGGTGATATGCTTTCACGATGAGGTGATATGCTTTCACGATGAGGTGATAAGCTCCTTCTTACATGGATGTAGCCATGTTGATTAATCATCACTATGAGGTGTTATGTTTTACTCAGGTGGAAGTATTCCTCCCTTAGCTGAGAGGGAGTGTTAATGATAGTTTGCAGCCGCGTGAGAAATACTCCAGGCACGATTTAAATAAAGAGATAAATTTAAATATAGCTCTAAGCTATTTAAATTTAAATATATCAAATTCATTGAAGAGGCGCTTCAATTAAGAAAGAAACAAACAAATATTAAATTGTTAAATATTATTATATATTATTTGATAGAGTTGACCTTCTTGAGAATCATGCCCTCCCAGCAAATGACATGTTTCTTCTTTAGGGCCGACCTCCTGATGGAAGGTCACAACCGTCCAATATGATGTGTATATATGCTTGATGATTATCATTCATTTGGGCATCAAGCAAGTTCGAAGCATAAAGGAGAAGTGCGATCTGATCTGCAGATCAATTTTGTTGCAGCAGATCGATTCAAGGAGATTCATATTCTTTGTATCTTTGCATCTAGGAGAGGTGCTATTCATTGTATAAAATGGGCATTACTTTGTGCCTAAATTGTAAGCAGATTTCTGCTCTTATTTGGATCAATATATAAGAGATATATTGGTTGGGTTTTTCTCTCTCAAGTTGGAGGGTTTTCCCAAGGTATTGGTTGTGTTCTTGTATTAAATTTGAATTATTTTTGCATTCTAATCTGATCACATAAAGATATTAGGCAAATCGACAAAGAGGAGATACAACAAGGACGATGCAAGAGCATCCACGGTTGACTAGCAATCTTGCATCAACCAAAAATATTTAATTTTAAGTTTTTGCTTTATTTTGGTCTTCCAATATTGTAGGTGAATAAATTTTTGTAATAAGGCTTAAAATATTTGATAAATATTTGGCCAAGTTGTTATGTTGCAGTTTTTTGGTGATTTGGGCTCATTTTTGTGGCATTTTCAAGGAAAAATCTTCAAATATGCCTTCTTGGGTGTGGGATTTGGGGAGTTACAAGTTATGGCAACTCATTTAATGTTCCTCAATTGTTGCATGAAGAATTTGGGCGCCCAAGAGCAAGTGGTTTAGCTTTTTCTATTCGGTTCACTATTTGAGTGGAGTGGAAAAGCAATAATGCATCTATTTTTGGCCTAATCTTTCGTGGGAGTGTTTTGGAGGTTGTAAATGCATATTTAATATTTTATTTCTTGATTTTTGAGAGTTCTTCCATGTGGGAGGCATTGCATTTCTTGGGAGTTGCATTTTGGATGAAAATGGCAAAAGGGAAGGCATGGCAATAGAGGAGGGATTGATTGTTGCAGGCCAGAAGGGGAAGTGGAAAGAGAAAGGCATAGAATTTTCTCTAAGGGCTGTTGGAAGCCATTTTGTTGCAGGTATGAGGGTTTGAAGACAACAATTTGAAGTTTTGAGATCATTGTGCAAGACAGGAACAACTACAGGTTGTGGGTTGAGTGTGTATGTGAAGGAAAAGAGTTGTTTTTGATGTAGTTTGTTAATTTCCTGTCATAGATCAGTTTGAGACCCATTTATATTGCTGTGCATCAGTCCATGAGACTGAGTTATTTGTTGTAATCAGATTTCAAAGGGTTTTGTATGCATTTCTAAATTTTGGAAAAACTATGCTGAAGAAGTTGAATATGAAAGCTATAATCTTGTTGCAGATTTTTGCACATTTGTTTCTGTTCTTGTTGAAGTGTTTGATTTTAGATTTGAAGGAAGAGTATCCCTTACTTCGTCAAAGGATTAGATTAAACTTCCATTGGACAAACAACAACTTCAGCCACAAAGTGACACAAATAGCTCTTTTGATATTGATAGCCCAAATGATGCATAGTTTTACTTAGTAGTAATACTATATTTTTTATGTTGTTGTCTATCGAAAACTTTGAAGTTTGAACAATGTAACATTAAAATCAAAAATTCACATCATTATTGTTAGAGTTATAACTTATATCATTAGCTATGAATCTAAATTATAACATGTTTTATTTATTGTTGTTACATTGCTATCACTATTATCATGATATACTGATTTTTGTTATACTGCTATCACTATTATCATGATATATTTATCGCTGCTATACTGTTGTCACTATCTTATTTTTGTTACTAAATATTATTTGTAGAAATTTGAGTATATATATATATATAGGGATACTCAAATTTCTACAAGTATCCCTATATATATTGTCGAGGGGCTACGTCTTCACAAAAAGAAATACTATCAAGTGGTTCACATCGTTCACCCCTCTCCTCAACCCCACCTACCCACCAAGATGGTTGGTTTGTCCATTCAAGAATCAGTCCATATTATTTTCCTATATTTCTTTCGGTCAATGCTCCATGGGGACACGTCACCCCCCTCCCCCCCTGTAATGTCCCTTACCCGGACTTGCCCTAAAATCCATTTGTTGATTAGGTTTAGGGTTTCTTCCTTCCAAATGAATGTTCTTCTAATGAAGTAATCTTGGTTTGAAATCTGCATTCACCTTATTAACAAAATTTCCACATATATCCATTAGCATTAATATCTAGATATCCAAAATATAAGGGTAATCATATATGCAATTTTAATAAGCAAGAGGAGTGCCCTGTATGTATCCGCCCTGAAGCCTTGGTGTTGGGCACAGGAGGTTGCACCTCACAATCCTCCTTTCCCAACGGCTTAGTACTTGCATTCTCCATACACGGCAGAACCTCGGAAAACACTTGCCCTATTAGGAGGGATGGTGAAATGTCATGTCCCCGAAATCGTAAAGTTGAATTTGAGATATTGAAAAAACAATTAACCAAAATCGAATAAATACCAAAATATAAATATAAGTAATTGCCATTTAAACTTCAATACTATAATTGTAAATATAATTACCATTTAACCATTATCCTCATAATCATGATTATCATAGATAAGTATTATAATTGTGATATAAATATTATAGAATAACATATGATGATACATATCATAACTATGACATAATATAATAATAAGATATAAAATCATACTAAATATACAAACATAAAATATAAAATATCATAAACAAATATTAAATATTATAATGTTCATGCTAAGTATGAAATTATAATATCTACATAAACATTCTTAAATAATAAATATATATTAAATGTTTAGAAACCTTGGAAACCATTTTTAATAAAGATATAAATTAAACCTTAAGAATCGGTGCCTCCAAAAATAAACAAACAAAGGCTAAACTAAATAAATCAGCAAGGGCATCGGTTAGCTTGGTCAAAAAGCAGCGCTTAAACTAAGAAGAGAGATTTATAAAATAAAAATATAAAAAGACATGACTTTTAATAAAGGTGTGGTTAATTGAATAAGGAAGGGACATGTCCCTTGGCCAAGTGGAGGTATAAAATATTAGAAATTATCAAAGCAAGAGGGGATCGAATGGAAAATAGGAAGGAAAAGGAAGATAGCAGTCAAATAAGACAAAACTTGTCTTACTCAAAAAGGAGATACTTGTCTTGCTTACGTAAAAGGTAGGAAGGCATCAATAAAAGGAAGTTTTGGAAATCAATGGCTGGATAGAGATAATAAATGGTGGCTAGAAATAAGTAAAAATGGCTGGGAATAAAGGAACTACTGCAGATTGTAAATGGAAATCAGTTGGAAATAATATATATATATATATATATATATAGAGAGAGAGAGAGAGAGAGATGTATTGTATATAAGGTTGAAGGAGGCAAGTAGGGAATCAGAAAACATGGAGAGATACAGCAATTCAGGTGATCACTTAGCAACAATATTTAGCATATTTTGAATATAAGAAATTGATATTGCTAATCTGATTATTGATATAATGCTTTCTTTAATCACCATAATGAGAATTATTCTAGGAAATGATGAACTTAAAGAACCATTGATAAATGAAGATATATTTGATTATAGGCATGAAATAAATCTTGGAAGAATGCAAATATAGCTGATCATCTAAAGATTGTCTTCTTTGTGCTTGTAACCCTATCAAGAAGGGTGAACCATGGTTTAAGTAGATTGTCTAAAAACCCCACTTTCAGCCCCTTAGGCCCTAGACAAGGGATTGGGCCCTGTAGCCCCTTAGGCCCTTGACTAGGGATTGGGTTATAGAAGGTTGGGGGTCCCACCTAAGCTTCTGCCCCTTAGGCCCTAGACAAGGGATTGGGCCTTGCAGCCCCTTAGGCCCTTGACTAGGGATTGGGCAAATAAGAGGTGGTAGAACTTAGGCTACTTAAGAATTCCATGATTCCTCCCCCCCCTGATAGGATGAGTGTCTTCGATGTGTTGCCATGAATGGAGTATGTAGGTACTAAGCCACTAGGCAAGAAGGGTTGGGATGGACAACCTCTTGAGATTTATTTGAAGGCTTCAGGGCAGATCCCCCATGGCACTCCTCTTGCTTGTTAAATTGTATTTATGATTATGCTTGTTAAATTGCATTTATGGTTATCTTTATATTTTGGATATCTAGATATTAATGCTAACAAATATATGTGTGTGTGGGAATGTTGTTAATATGGTGAATGCAAATTTCAAATCAAGATTATTTAATTAAAAAGAACAATCATGTGGAAAGAAGGAACCCTAAACCTAATCAACAAATGAATTCTAGGGCAAACCGAGTAAGGGACATTACATGAAACCCTATGATCCAAGGGCCTACGACCTACCACCCCTATAACAATGTAGTTTCCTACAGTGGGACCCCCACCTCCCTATGTCTTTCCCGTTTCTTGGGCCTAGGAACATGAGAGGGGAGTTTTTAGGCTTTCCACTTGGACTTTGCTTCACCACTTCCTAATAGGGTAACAAACACGAAGAAGACAATTTTTACACAATCAGATATATTTGCATTCATCCAAGATCTATTTCATGCCTATAATCAAATATATTTTCATGTATCAATGATTTTTTAAGTCCATTATTTCCTAGAATGATTCTCATTATGATAAGATTAAAGAAAGCATTATATCAATAATCCGATTAGCAATATCTATTTCTTATATTCAAAATATGCTAAATATTATTGCTAAGTGAGTACATCACCTGATTTATTGTGTCTTCCCATGTTTCCTTATTTCTTAGTCGCCTTCCTTCAACCTTACATTTGATTGATCATAGGATAAAAACATATATAAATAAATATTAATCTATGCATTTTTATATTAAGATCGTAAGGCTCAATAGTTGTTGCAAGCATCATTATTAGACAATCGTAAATAATATCTATATATGTTTTATATAAACCTATATATCTATATATGTTTTATATAAACCTATATATATATATATATATATAAACATATATAGTTATATAGTTATATATTAATTTATTATATTTGAATTCTTAATTCATTTACTAAGTTGATTATTTAAATACAAAAATACTTACATATTTATTTCATATATTTATCATCTAATTATTTGGATCTCCGAAAATACTTACTTCCTCCACCACGATCCTCTATCTATCCTTTTATTTCCAACCAATGATATCCTTTTATTTTACAGAGGCATTCCCTTAAATTCCTCATCTTATGATGGTTTGCTGCTCAGAATATATTTACATATTCCTCCATTTTAATGTTCCTTTATAATTCTTTTAAATCTATATATACTTCTTTTAAATCTGCTTATATATTTCTGAATATATTTATATCTTTAGCAGATCTCAATATAGGAATATCTGCCCGACAGTATGCAATCTGTATTTTATTCCTTATTATTTCTACTTTCCTCATCTAATCCCTAATTTCCTTCTCCTCTTATCCACGTTTTCCTTATATATCTTCCCCTTTGGAGAAGCAAAGCAACTTGTGTGGAGGATCGTGTCTTCTTATGTGGTGTGACTTTTTTCTTTGTGGTGCCAATTCCTTACAAATTGTGATCGCTGCTTTTTGTGGCTTGTTAGTAGTTAGGATATAATCATAGTCCATGTTTATATTTATTAGTTAATGTTTATTTATAATATCAGTTATTCTATTATTTAATAATATGGTTATAATCAGGAAAACATATATTAATAAAATAATATTATAAGGTTATTCTTAGCATGATTTTAATTTAATATTATAATATTAGCAGTGATACATATGATACAATTTTAATATTATAATATTATCAATGATACACAACATGATTTAGTTTAATCTTATAAATGATAATTTAAATCTCTTTAATTTATATTTATAACATTATCTTGATGCTTGTAATTATAATAAGATTGCTAATATATTTATATTTTATTATTTATTTATTTATTTGAGATATAGTTATCATTTTGATATTTGATTTATTTATTTTTGTCTCAATACTTCATATTCAGTGTTACAATTTCAGGGACATGACACCCCCAAAAACCTCACATTTACAGGTTGGGGATGTCCCTAGACGCAAGGACTTGGAGGGGACATCTCCTTGCCATCCTACTCCATCTCCTTGCCATACTACCAGCAGCAAAAGAGACTTGGGGACATTTCCAAGACATCCCCCTTTTTGGGGAGACTTCTAGGGGGCTTTGGGACATCCTTGAGGCATCCAAGTGACTCCCAAGAGTCTCAAAAATATCGTGGAGACTTCCAAGCCTTACCCATGGTAGACAATTGCAAAAGTTCTTCCTTTTTTAATAAAAAAAAAATGAAATGCATGCCATAAGCCTTAACTCTAATGCCCTATGGGCTCCACCCAAACCCTAAATACTCACAAAAAAATTACAAATAGATATTTAAGCCTTATTCCAACTCACTCCAAAGTTTCAACAACAAAGTTGAAAGTTGCAACAATAAATTGTTGGAAAGATTGCAAGTGAAGGCATTACGATTGAGGAATAGTGAGAGGAAGATCAAGAGGAAGAGTGACATCAATCCACCATTGAATCAAAGGATTCAAAGCATTGTTCAAGCCTCAAGGTAGGCTTCCTTCATGACTTTTTTTTTATTGTTCAATTTAGTAACTAATTATTAATTACTAATTTCAGTTGACAAATTTAGTAATTAATTTAGGGGTTTACATTTTACATTGTTACAAATTTCAATTTAAATTCATTATTTTAGTTTTACAAATGAATAACAATCAAATTTTTTATTTTATTTTTATGAGAGCAATATTTTATTATTTAGGTGTTCATTTTTTTGTCAAACCAAGACTTTAATTTTTGTGTATCCTCTACTTTCGTGCTTCGAGTGACCTGATGTAAGAAAAACAAAAGTGAATTCCTTGTTTGACAAAGGTTAAAAACAAGGATTCCTATTTGTGTATCCCCTGCTTCTAGCTTTGTATGACCTAAAGTAAGAAAAACAAAAAGAAATCCTTGTGTCTTAATCCCTTGCATTATGCACGGATTGAATTTTAATTTATAAATCTCAAACATAAATTTTATATTGTTTCTTGAAGTGCCTCTAAGTATGGGTATCACAACATGAGTGAGGATGAGGTTGAAGTAGAAGTTGAGAGTGAAACTAAATCCAATTATTCACCTAATGAAAGTAGAGAAGCAATGACGGGTGAAGCCACTAGTTACATTGGGAGTGCAATTGTTAGTTGCCCTTCCAAAGTGCTGCAAAAATATGCTGAGGGTCCCTTCGATCCTAAGTCCCCTTTAAAACGATTTGCAGCTAAGTTACAAGGAAATCTCAGAACATCTAAGGGCACTAGGTTGTGAAAGTGCCTCTTTTGTAAAATTGAATTTCAAGGCAGCATTACCAAATTTAATGTCCACCTCCTTGATATCTAAGGAAAAGGTGTATTAGTACGTGTCAAGTTGGCTCAAAACCTAAAATATAAGACTGAAATATGTAAATTATGGGGTAGTAGTGAAGAAATTGCCCCTACATCTACTTCTTTGCCACTAAAGGGAAGGAGTCTTCAAAGCTCTACTTCTACTACTTTGCAAAGGCCATAAACACATATTATGATTTCTTCTAGTCTAGGGGCAGCAGAGTCTAAGGGGAAACATAGGGCAACTAATGATGCTCCAAACTTGCTTGCAGATTTATGCAATGTGCAATTGAAGGATGAGGTAGACAATGCCATTGGCAAATTCTTCTTTGCCAACGGCATTCCATTCCATTAGGCTCGCTCTCCTTAATATAAGGAGGTTGTGGCAAAGATAATATGGGCAAGACAATCATATGTGCCACCAGGGGAGACTAAATTGAGGACAACAATCTTGGATAAAAATATTCCAGGATTACCATTTTAATGGAGAAAATGAAGAAATCTTAATCACAAGTGGATGGGGCATAGTCATGGATGGGTGTACGAACAATAGGCATTATCCATTCATCAATATCATGGTACAAGTACAAAGGGCCCTTATCTCCTTAGGGCTATTGATTGTTCAGGGCATCGCAAGGATACTAATTTTTAGTTTTAGATCCTTAAAGATGCTATAGAGGAGGTTAGGTCACAAAATGTGGTGCAAGTAGTGACAAATGTGGCCCATGTATACAAAGCTGCAAGGAAGTTAATTGAGACAGCCTATAGAAATATTTGGTGGACTCCTTGTGTGCATGCCATGAATAATGCACTCAAGGACATGGGAAAAATTGGTTGGATCAAAACAATTGTTAGTGATGCTAGAGATGTGTAAATGTTTATTTGCAACTACTATACTTCACATGCACTCTTCAAGAGCTTCTCCAAGAAGGAATTTTTGAAATTCGTAGAGACTAGATATACATCATATTTGATTCTCTTGGAGAGGATGCTTGAGTTGCAAGAGGAATTGCAACTAATGGTTATAACAGCTGAATGAAATTGATGGCTTGAGTCCAAGACAAAGCAAGGGAAGAGGGTGAAGGATGTAGTGAAGAGCGATGTTTTTTGGGATGATGCAAAATATTGTCTCCATCTTCAAAGTGAATAGATATGGCCCATGGGAATGTCAATGCACCTAGACTTGTACAGGTGTATGAGTGCATTGATATTATGCTTGACCAAATGAAGGTTGTTGTGTGACAAAAAGACCCCACATTGCAATTCTACAACAGACATATTCAGCTAGTCATTCATCATAGATGGGCAAAGCTCGAGACTCCCTTGCACACGGCTACCTATGCATTGAACCTGAAGTGGTACATGCAAAGGCATAGCAGAATTACACCTATACAAGAATGCCAACATGATTCGTATTGAGCGGACAAAATTTGCCACTCTTAGGGGATATTCTAAGGAAGCCAAGATCGATAGGGCAACTATGGCATAGGAGGACCCAATCTTGTGGTGGACTATGCGTGGACCTACTTCTTTGACTACCTCTCTAGCCATTTCTTTAACATCCCAGGTTTTTAGTTCTTCTCTTGCTAAGAGGAACTAGTCTACTTATAGCTTCATCGACTCCATAAAGAGAAATAAGCTTTCCTCTAGGAGAGTAGAGAATCTTGTGGCTATACATAGTGCCTTGTGTCTCATTGACCACAACACACTTTCGTACAAGGAGAGTCCAACATCCTAATGGGATGTAGAGCCAAAGTAGCTAACACAAGTTGATGATGATGCTACACAAACAAGGCTGGTTTGTATTAGTTTGGAGGAGCTTAAACATGTGGAGTCCAACAATTCTAGTGATAAGGAGTTTGGAGATGATTGGAGGCGTCGTTTCAGGCCATTTTGTCATTTTCAACATTGTAATCATCATTTATGAAATTTTGAATTTTTGAATTCAATATTTTCATTATTAATGTTAATTTCAAATGTTCAATGCAATTGTAGCAATGTGTTTACTATTCAGTAGTTTTAATTTACTTAGTATGCCAAAGTTTCATTTGTAATTCTAAGTTCTTATACTTATTCTTTGTGCAACCTTTTATAACTAATTTTTAAAGAACTATATATATATGCACCACCTCCATGTCATCCCCAAACTTAGGCCCTTGGTCCCCCCATCCCTAAAACCCATCCCCCATCAAGAAACTCCATCAAACTACTTTCATTTCAAAATGGTCAATCTTGCTTTCCAAACTACTAACCCTTGGATTGTCATCTCCAAAACACAACCCCTGCCATCTTGTACTCCCTGTCTTGAAATGCCATGGAACATAGGTTACTATTTATCAACTCATACTTCATAAGCAATGGTTTACAAGAACCCCTCTCTCATGATCATGAATGGTATGCTTTGCATGAATGGTCTATAGGGGTGAAGTACTAGAACTTTTAAGGAGGTCATCCATCCAATACTAACCCAATTCAAGTATGCTTACCCATGGAGTTATCCCCAAAATCAAGCCCACCTAACGTGTTATCCCACTTGCAAAACCTTTAGCAAGCATTGTTGCCCCTAGAATTTGTTGGGATTTGCCACCCTCAAACTCGTGCTTTGTTCTACAATATAAAAGATAAAAATTGTTTTGGGCTATGCCAAATGGAAAAGCAACATTTTTTCCTAAACTTTTTCCGAATTAATTGAATTCAATTTATAATTTTGGTTTGCTTAGCCAATCTTGATTCTAAGTGCTACTATGATATAAATCGTTTTGACTTATCTTTAACATTTATGATTTGACAATGTAGCATTGCATTAATAATTATCACCTATGTTCTCAATTCATGTTTAATTTTTCATATTTTGTGCAAATTATGATCATATGTACTTAATGTGTATATATGTAACTATATATACATTAATATATATATATATGTATATGTATATACATATTTATATGTATACTTGTGTACATGTGTGTGTGTATATATATATATGTTAAGTGGGCTTGATTTTGAGGATAATTTCATGGTTAAGCATATTTGAACTGGAATAGCATTAGAATGGATGATCTCCCTAGAAGTTCTAGAGTTTCATCCTTGTCAACAATTCACAATAAGCATATCATTTATGATCATAAGAGGCGAATTCTTGTAAATCATCACTTATGAAATATGGGTGGATGAATATTAACTTGAAACCATGCAAGTGAATCTTAATAAACCATAAAACATAATTTGATACATTATGAAAACAAACACACACACACACATATATATATCATCTGCTCATCATATTGGCCAATAGTGGCATGGTATGATGGTTAAGTTATTGTGGTATTGTTCTTGCCGGTTCAAACCCCACTAAGGGTGTAATTGTTGAAAGTTTAAATTGGGGATGAGGTCCCCCGTTTGTGACCTCACCGTTTCATAGTTTCTGGGTCAAAAGATTTACCCCTTAAAATAATAAATCTGCTCATCATATTGGAAGCTAGAGTGGTAGAATGGAAAAATTTTAGACTTCCATGATGCAATCCATAGCTTGAGCAGTATGGTTAAAATCAACTTAATTTGTCCGTGCTATGATAGATCTTATCGTGGTTGAAAGTCGTGGTCATCATCATCCATGGCACCCCAAAATCAAATTCCGGAATATTAAAATATATTTAAAATTGGATAAAAAGCCAAATCCATCTTGATTAATGCAGCGCACCCAATGACAAAGGCCAAGTACAAATATTGAGTGAATTTGTCACAACAGCAACCTTGTAGTTGTGACAAGGAAGCAAATGAACAATCTACACAAATGTTTTAAACAAATTAAATAAATGACAAAATAAATCGTCCACTAACACCGTGACGATTGGATCATATTTCAATGGCTTCCGCAATACTGGTGTTGAATTTGAGATTTCCGCAAATAAGTTTATATTAATCAAATTATACGTTCTCATTAATTATTATAGTCTACTGCTTCTTTCCCAGGCAAATGTTAAATCCACAATTGGGATTCATTCTAAAAATCAAGGTGGTTTAAAAAAGCTATCCTGTAAAGAGAAAACGTCTACGAAATTTTTTTTTAAATAAAATGAAATTAGGGTTAAAAGAGGGCATAGAAGAAGATATGGCATTAAATTACTGACATTAGAGATGGCAATGAGGCGAAGCAACGTGGTCATATGCCGCTGGTTCTCATCTCTGCGCTTCTTGGCACCTTGGTTAGCCATTTCTCCTCAATCTACCAGCTTGAGCCCAAACCCTACTGCAAACAACTGTGATTTAGGCAGGCTGCCATGTGACCAACATACAGAGTAAAATGATAATATTTTATTTTTATTTTTAATTGAATGAAGGCCGACGAGAACAAACATACAAAGCATTCAAAAATGCGTGTCGTCTTTGGTTCGGTGGTCAACAAAGGGCAGCGGCTACTTCGTTTTAATAAAATTTGATATCGGCCGGTGAGCTTTTAACTGCTTTACATATTTTAAAATGTACGGTGAAAAAAGATGTTTCTTTTGGTTTTTTTTTTTTTTTTCGAATTTAGAGTAATGTCTAATGTATTTATATAATTTAAAATTGTGGGTTTATGTGTATAGTTGAGTATATGTGCGAAGTCTTATTTATACTTAGTTTTATATCTATCTTTTTTAATATATAATTTCAATTGATTGTTAATTTAATCATTATTCATATTCCAATCTTCTTACTGAATATATATTTAATTTAATTGTTTTATTTAAAACATGTATGCAATGTAAGGTCATTTTTGCAACCACGATCTTGATCCTTTTAATTTTAAAAATCAAAAAATCAAATATTTGATTGACTAGTCACATCTTACATTTTAGTATCAAGTTGATTTTGCAAAAATTTTTACAATTTGATGTTATGTTTATATAAAAAGACATTCATCTATATTCAATTTTTAAATCATGGAAATGACAATGAAATATCTTAGAATCTATTCATTTGTGTGCATGCTCAAATCAAGCAAAGAATCTAGCATGTCTTATCATACTCATGCTAGCGCATGTGAATTACCTAACAAACCATTCTATAGTACATATGCAAGGTTGGAGCTTGTTGTTTGTCAAGGTATTCTTAAATACCACCAACTTGAAAAAATGTAAGAGTGTGAAAGAGAATATCATAACCTATAAATCTATCTATTTGAGAATTCACGAGATAGATATAGAAGTCAGCAGAGATCGAGTTCGTGACTATAGAGTGAGGTCACAACTATGAAACCTAATCTAGAAGAGAACACTCAAGCCAACATAGAGCAAAAAGAAATATTTTGATTTTGACCCACATGCATGACTATCTAGGACATCTACAAATTTAAAGGTGCATAAATATCATTATCTTTCACAAATGACAATCATTCTTTGGTTACATAGCTAAGTAGTCTCTCCCTTCAAAAATTGTTGATAATAATGTGAATGTATTTTCTATCTAATGTTGTTTAATATGGTTCACAACACTCCATCAATTCACAGAATTAAGCTAGGTTGATTAGTGTTGTATTTCTTGATCTAATTAATTGACCAAAATTATAATTAGGGAGTGTGTTTTCTCACCCTCCCACCTTAACTTTACATCGGATCATAGCACTTTTTATGGTTTCTTCTTTGGCTAATTTGAATGCATTTATTTTATATTTTAACATGTTCCTCTCAATTGTTTCACATGACACTTGTGTCCTTGATTCACTTATTCAATTTTATGGTTTAGACATGGATATTGCAAGAACTTAAATAGTTAAAAATGTAGTTTTTTAAACACTAAATTATACCTAATCAATAAGAGCTAGGGAAAACCATCAACAATAGAAAAGACAATACAAGTGGAAGTGGAAACTTACACACATAAGACTAGGAGTCATAAAATAGAAAATATAGGGGTTTAGATGCACTTATGGAAGTGCATGACAACCAAAATTGAACTAAGAAGGATATATGAAAGTAATTGATAAAAATTTACCCCTTTATAATGAAAAGACTAGAGTGCTACTTGAGGGGATGCCACAGGGGATGCCTAGTCCTATGTGTTGCAAATATTTGAAACTTTTTGGATAGATTTAGAATAGTTCACTAATGATTTTCTTGTATGGAAACATATCAAGATACAAAACAAAAAGATATGTAAGATGGAAAAATGTCACAATTTCAAGCTTAAATTTATTGGAAATAAAGAAAAATAAAGAAATGGAAAACATGTCGTTGATTTAGATTATTATAAATTATTGATATAGCTTATACATGTTATTGGAAAGCTACAACTAAATTTTGGAATGAGAATATAGCAAGGACAAGATCGCTAGGCCTTCCCTAGGAGGTAGCCTAGTCCTATCCTGGCACCCTATAGTGTAGCTTCATTGTGGGGGAGTGACCTAGCCCACTATAACAAAATAAGATAAAGTTTGATATAGAGCTTTATAGAGTAATTTGTAGCACTTTTATCTATTGGAAATTTATCAAATTATTCCTAAAGTTTTTTTTGCATTTCACCTACAAATAGAAAATCTATATAGAGAAAACTCTATAAAACAAAGTGGCCAAGGTAAAGTTTGCCTCAATAATATATCTAGTATGGGGATTGTAAGGATACATGAATATAGAGAACTGTGTAATAGATGTGATAAGGTTTCAAATATCTAAAATTAGCTTGACAAATGTTAGGGACTCGTCATGACAAGTGACAATACACAAGAAATGCAAATAGGAACAAGTAATGTGTATGTGGTATATAAGGAGAAATGGTAAATATGTGACAATACAAGTGTATGTGAAATAAATATTTGGGAAAATTATTAGTCGTGTCTAGTACATAAGTAAGGGATGTCACTAATGTATCATATCAATATAATTCACTACCTCAAATACACTAGAGAAAGAAAATCAATAATAAATAAATAAAGGAAGAGAGAGAAACATGATTAGACAAAGCACCAAGAAAAATAAAGAAAGCAACCAAGAGAAAGGTAGGGGTACATAAAAGAGGAAGAGAAAAGAGGTGTAATAATCCTAATGAGATGCAACATAAAATTTTATGGAGGAACAAGAAAGGAAAATTTGGGGTCAACGTGAAAAGGGATGGTGAATCCCTAATGCTTTGCATCATCCCCAAGTTTTTTGACAAATATAAAAGAAGAAAGGACAACGATAAAGGAATAAACCATTAAAAGAAAGAAACATGAAGTAAATGCAACACAAGAAGGGAAAAAAGCATAAAAAAGAAAGAAAATGGATAAGAGAACATAACACGAAAAGAGGAAAATGCATTAAGGAAATGCAAAGAATAAAATAAAAGCACAAACAGAATATTGAACAAGGATAAGAGAATACCAAACATGAAGGAAATGAAATGTGAAGAGGGAAAAGAGAGAGTAGTTATAGGTACAATAAAAGGACAAGACTGGGATAAAAGGCAGCTAAGATCTCCTAGGTGGAGGCTCATCAACAATAAGATCATCATCAGAGAAGGAATCATAAACAAAATCACTTTCTTCATCTAGTGGTGGAAATACGAAGGTAAGGGGCGGAAGGTCAAAAATGGTATCAAACATGGTATGGGATGGTGGTGGAATAACAAAGAGTAAATATGGAGGAGTAGCAAAGGGAGGGTGAGCTAATAATCGGTCATGAGAAGATGGTTTAGGAGGAGACTAAATATCAAGGTCCTCAAGGTATGAAACTAGAGTATCATCAACATGCATGGCTCAAGGAAAATAAGGAGGAGGATATGGATCATGATGAGTGATGGAAAGAGGATGAGTAATGAGAGAAGTGGGCAATAATAAAAGGAGAATGAAAATTTGGTGTATAAGAAGGATGAAAAGAAGCATGAAAAGGTTGATGAGAAGGACAAATAGGAGGGTTAATTCATAGGGAAAAAAATATTGAATTCATATATTTATTGTGTGTGTTGGTATTTTTTCTTGATAGGCCCCAGACTTCTCTAAAGGGATTCCATGCCTTATATTCAAGAAGATTTAGGGCTAGGAAGCCAACACAACGAGCAAAGATCCTAAGGTCTTTACTCCTACTCTTTAGGCTTTGTGAAACCAAGGAGGGTGTTCCTTATTGTGTTCATATGATTTCTAATATCTCAAGAACACTTCTACACATATATTTGTCCCTATTGGGTGTAATTAGATATAATTTATCAGAGACTCAGCCAACCTTAAACAAATGACCTCTAAGTTGCTAGGAACATTTGGTAACTTTGAGATTTGCATCTCATCATTAATAGAATATGAATTAAGTGGTGTTTTGACCTTGAATCCATGAACGGGTATTCTTTGATTTTAATTAATTATGAGAATTATAAATGAATAAGCCAGTGCCTCATCAAATTGGGCAAGAGTCAAGCATGAAACATTCAGTCATATACAATACTTCATCCTAATATGGGTGAACATTTTTACAATGCATTACATCATAGAACTTCATTGTATTTAAAGCATCACTACTTATCAAATCCTTAGCCCATTATCACAAACTTACAATTCTTCATTAAGCATTTAATTAGCTCATTGAGCTGAAGCAAGCAGAAGAATTATACATTTCAAATAAACCATTGAAAGATAAATGAAATTACACTTGTTAATTTCATTCATAGTTTATCATAACAATGCACAGGAGAGCGCATACTTTAAATTTTTTAGATTTGTTTCGATATCAAAAATTATATAAGACCATTTAAGACTATTTCATACATATACCCTACCCAAGACAATTAATGGTAGATTCATCAGGAATTCTGCATTTTGTGTGTTCACTTTGCCCTAGCTAAATCTTACTGGACTCAAAAATCCGATCATTGCAATGACCCTTGAGATATCGTTTATAGCATAAGAGAGCAACAAGCATCGGGCTCATTTCATTTACATTTCACCAAAATTTCATTTCAAAACATAAATTCATCTGCATTTCAAAAAATCCCATACAGTTGGATGTAATCATTTACCGCATAAGGGAATCAAAACTATTACAACTCACGTAACTAGTCGGTGTGACCATACCTATAGAAAAATTCCATTAGAGGCCTCATCATCCACATCCGCATCAAACCCCAAGAGAACCAGCATCAGCATCACAACAAAAATTAAAAACCCAGAAAAACACACCATCACCTGGAACCCAGAACAACACAACAACCATGGTACAAATGACCGCTTCTTATTTTTGCCTTAGTGGGAGGAAAAACAACCACCTCAACTTCATCATCACACTTCTCAACACCATAGTATACAACATTACATAGTGCCACCACGGTAATTGGAGAAACCACAAGGACCTCTTCATTAACACCGACCATTTCAATCAAAGTCATGAGTCAGTCTTTGCCTCACTATCACCGGAACCATCAAAGACATCAATGGGTGAATAATTTTGGCCTAGAGAGCCACAATCATACCTCAACTTGGCCCTTGATCCTCTCTCATATTTTGTAGACTTCCTCTCCTTGATAAGCACCGCCACCTCTTCTCTTGCAACTCAACCCTTGAGTTGAGAGTTGCACCTGGTAACACCTAGGATAGGCTTCATGCTTTCCATTTGTGGGTTGAGAGATCCTTTAAGACTATTTTATTCATCTGATGAGAAATCACCACCAAATTTTTACACTTTACCTCTAGCTGACCTACACACAGTTGAAGGAGACGCAGTCGACTTGCTCATTTTGAACCAAGACTCAAAACCTTTGCAGGAGTAACTACTCACTACAGAAGCACAAAGCATTCTAGAGTCGTAATTTCTATGGTGAAAAATGAAAATTTGTCATCCTAATTTATTTAGCAAATTGATGAAACAATCATCAATGCTCCAATTGAAGCTCGAGTGAATGAGTGATCATTCATTGGCATCTGCATCATCACCGTTAATTCCCAAGTACATGGAAATCAATGTACAATCCATCATAATCACCAGGAAGTAACCCTTCACACGCATGGAAGTTAGGTTGATATCCTTTGAAGATCTTGCACCATTAATGCTCACCATTTACAAAGCCTCCTTAGCCATCATATGACCAATTCTGTATTTTGAATATGAACTGTCGATGCACCAGTACGTTGGCTTATCGATCGACTTAGATTGAGTCAAAAACATTTGAAATTTCCATGCCATCACATGGAAAATCCGTCATCCAATGGTACTTCTCCTAGTCAGAAAACACATATACCAATCGCGGGCCCCATTCAGCCTCCTTATGCTGCCAACAAAGTCTATGTGTCGCTAGCGTGCAAGCCGTGCAAGGTGTTAGGTGAAATCATTTAATAATTTGCACGTGTGTGTGTGCTATGGCCCAGATTGAGACCCAATGACACATCAAACTCATCAATCCTCTACTACGAAAGATCAAACCAATGGTGGGAAATGGGTCCCACTTGAACAAAAGGATGTGTGGCGCAATCACGCACTCCATGCAATGCAACCAAAATTTAGTATTTTACTACTGCACGGCGTGCGCACAAGGGCTTGGATTTCAATCATTAAATCCAATGGCTTTGATTTATGCATGTGCATATTTATTTGTTATAATGGAGGGGCCATGGTCTAGGTGACAGGAAACGACCCCTTAAGAAGTTTAAAGACTCAAGACATAAGTCTTTAAAAGAGTAAATATTTCAAGTCAATCATAAAGTATAAAAATTTTAAGAAATGCCTGATGACCAGTAGGCCTAAGCAATAGGGTTGGTAAAAACAATGGGCACAATGTCATAAGTCACAACTAAGACAATCGGTAGCCTGGTACAGCGGGTCAACTTGAAAATATAATGCAAGGGTTCAATAATCTTGCAAATTTTGAACAAGGGTAACAAACCCCTAAACCCTAACATAAGACCACCGAGCACAAGGATGATAATTTGACAAAAATTTCAAGGGAACCAGATAAAATCTATTCAGATTTTTGAAAACTCTATTAGTGTGGTTGCCTATAATGAGGATGGGTTGATGAAGGAAAGGAAGGAGGAATGGGAAAATCATTATTGGAGGTTTGGGGTGATGATGTGAAGGGGGTGGTGAGGTAGGAAATAATGGAGAGAGTATAAAAAGAGAGATAATGAAGATGGTGTAGAATGAGAGGTAGGTTGTCATTTATGTGTATAATTTAAAATTACAAGAGAAGATTATTCATGATAAAATATAAGAGATGGGAGAAGTTTTTAAAGAGGCGAAGGATGATCACTTTGAGAATAAGAAGTAAGAAAGTTTGGCAAGGATGATTGTGTGAAGAGTGGAGATCATGATTAATCTTCAAGTTATGTGTTGGATATCAATATTCTCATAAATTAATGAAGGTGGTGTCAATATAAACCTAAGAATTTTAAGTTGTAAAGTATTGGGATCATCTTGTTTTTGAAGTGATATTTTTGTATCACATAATCAATGCACTCTTAATTCATGTTATCTCTAGGTTCATAAAATGTTGTGCTTGTTTCCTAACTTGTAATAGTACATTGTGAAATTATCATTCATAAAAGGTGGTTTAAACGATGATATTAGTATGGTAATGAGAAAATATCCATGTGGAAGCTTTATATATTGGTACAAAATAGAAGGTAGAGCTTGGAATTCATCAATTCATGGCATTCTAAGGAGAAGATGAAAATTATCAAATACATGCAACACATTTACTAATATTTTAATAGCCTTAGGGACCAAGATTAATAGGCCCATATATATGTACTAATATTTAAAGCTTCAATATATGTACCATTGTATTATTTTAAGGTTGCATCATATATAGGGTAAGATTCATGATGAGTGTGTGTGCTATAGAGGTATTCTTCTGTGATAATGTTGAAGAAATAATTAGGATCAATCAATATTCCTTCAAAATAATAATCATTGACAATCTAATTGATATATAGGGGCCCATGGTAGTTGTTATTGTGTATCTCATCATGTTTAAATGTTATTTGAGGAACCTCTCGATATAAAATTTAGAAGTGTAACCCTCTTTAGATGGGTATATTTCCATTATGACAATCATATTTTCATAAATTTTGATGATGGGGCCTATGAAATAAATCTCAACATTAGATGGTGGAGGGTGTTTAAAAGAAAAAATATAATGTCTTATAGTTTAATGTTGTTAGAATGATGTGGGAAAGGGTTGGTGTATATCTAAAAAATTTGGTTAGGAGTGATGGAAGGGTTGGATATAGTGTAATATTTCTTCTATTTCTATAGTGAAAATACTTATAGAATTCACACTCTCACTATTGGAACCAAAATTAAAAAATAAGTGTTTTGTCACTTATAATGGTCATAAATTTGGGTACCTAACCAAGATATTGCTTCAAATAATAATTTAGCTATGGAGAAGATAATTTTATGGCACCAAAGAATGGTCCATATTGGTGAGAAGTTCCTTAGGACAAGTTGAAAAATATAAATATTACTGAGGGTTTAAATGATTGTGCTCTTGAGTTTGATTACTATGTGATGAGGTGTCGTCAAACCTCATAATTTTTAATCAATTGTTGTTTTTTCAAATTGAGTAATTTTCAATAGCTATATATAATAGGAGGTCATGTATCCTATTCTAATGAGTGGTTTTAATCTAGCAAATAAGGGAGAGCTTATGTTGAACTAAAATCTAACTAGGAAAGCATTTATAATGTCACTATACTAAAAAAATTAAAATCTAATCTACATAAAACACTTAGAATTGTTGTAGATAGGAAATAAATTTATAGGCTACTTGATTATTCTAAATTTAAATTTAAATCTACTTGACTATTCCTACGCAAACAATGCTATGCTACCAAATTCTTCCAAATATTTTTAAATAATCAAATTTCTTAACTGAAATTTATGTAGTGATTTTTTTTCTATAAAATAACATATAGAATGACATTATTTACATAAATAAATTAGCTTGCAAATACAAACTTAACACATTACTTAATTTCTAGAACATGATTATCTAAACATGGACACAATGATTCATAATAGCAATAAAAAATCACATCATTTATCTCTAATTTTTTGTTTTGGTTCTCCAATTGAGTGGCCAAATCTCTAGAGGATGGAACTAAAAGACTTACAATATCATCTATAGATTACAACAATATATTTTTAAAATCATATTTAAAGTTAATATAGAGTGATTTTATATTATTTTCATTCAAAAAAGTTGTTATCCCTAATGAACATGTATTTATAGACCAATTTCTAAACTTCAACTTCATGGAAATCATGCATGACTATTGTTGAGAGTTTTTAATAGAAATTCATAGAAGCAAGTTCAAATGGAATTAATGAATCGATTAATTCATAACAAGCATATCAAATATTTGAGAGGGTAGTCATAAAGCAAGTCGTCACAACTTTTAGATGATCGATAAAACATGTGATTCTTTCTAGCATTTTATGAGACAAGGGACAAGTGTTTCTAATAGAGTATCATTTTCCTTGTTACCATTGCTCCTCTAGAACTTAATATGAAATAATTTTTGGAACTATGAATATTATAGAGTTAAATGATTGTTTCAGATCTACCTAAGGTGTGGGAATTTATTTCCATTTCTCATGGAGTCTATTTGCTATATCATATTTTATTATCCTCCTTCACAAAAATAATTAAAGATCCCTTTTAACACTAAAAAGATAGTAAAAATGTATACACTATTATTAACTAGGATAACAAATAATACATCACACAATCAAAGTAATATCATCATGACAAGATTTCTAGGTGGTATAGATTTCCCGGGACAGACCAATGCTTCACTTCTGTGAGCATCACTTAGATGCAATGAGTGCTAAGTGGACCATTCATTATCATGAGAGATGGGTTCTTGTGAACAACTACTCATGAATCATGGGTCAATGAGTTTGACTCGAAAACTACATGGTTGAATCCTGATAGCAATATCATAATTTGACATGCTGTAGAAGAAACCTCCTACTTATCAATTGATGAGCTAAAGGGGATCTATAATGAATGGTTCATAAGGCACAACACTTGTTGAAGGTTTTGCAAATGGGGTAGCAAGCTAAGTGGGCTTAACCTTGGAGGAAACTCTGTGGTTAAGCGTGCTTGAGTTGGAGTAGTTCTGGGATGGGTGACCTCCCGGAACGAACCAATGCTTCACCTCTGTGAGCATCACCTAGATGCAATGAGTGCTAAGTGGACCATTCATTATCATGAGAGATGGGTTATTGTGAACCACTACTCATGAATCATGGGTCAATGAGTTTGACAAAAACTACATAGTTGAATCCTGATAGCAATATCATAATTTGACACGCTGTGGAAGAAACTTCCTACTTATCAATTGATGAGCTAAAGGGGCTCTATAATGAATGGTTCATAAGGCACAACACTTGCTGAAGGTTTTTCAAATGGGGTAGCAAGCGAAGTGGGCTTAACCTTGGGGGAAACTTCATGGTTAAGCGCGCTTGAGCTGGAGCAGTTCTAGGATGGGTGACCTCTCAGGACGGACCAATGCTTCACCTCTATGAGCATCACCTAGATGTAATGAGTGCTAAGTGGACCATTCATTATCATGAGAGATGGGTTCTTGTGAACCACTACTCATGAATCATGGGTCAATGAGTTTGACTTGAAAACTACACAGTTGAATCCTGATAGCAATATCATAATTTGACACATTGTGGAAGAAACCTCCTACTTATCAAGGTAATTTTGATCAAATTATGAGGTCAATATATATACCTCATCACTCTCCCCCAAACCTAAGATTAATTAGGTCCTCTTCCTTATTTTATGTAGGCTTTCCTTTCTATTGTTGTTTATTTACCTCTCATTTATTACACTCTTATTTAAAATTTTGGTTGTTGTCACCTACCACATGTGTAGACGGATTTATTTCTATAGGATCGATAATGTATCCCCTACCATTTTCCACCATCTCTTACTACCTTAGAAATTCCCACTCAAAATTTTCACTATTGATTGCAATAAAGTGATTAGTTGAAGAAGAAGAGGAGGTTTACTTCTCATCTCAGTCATTTTTCTCTCAATTGGTGTATCAAATCTATAATTTATTTGGCTTGTTAGAGGGATCATATGATGTTCCCTAGAGAGATGAATTATCTTTTTATTATTTTCATTTTTAAAGATTTGTACAACTCCTCACAAGCCATAAAAGGTTGCCTTAGAAAAATGAGGAATAACTTTTTGTAGGGCTTGGTAGCACTACTTCAAGCTATTAGTATATTATTTGTTCATAGTTGGATATTGGAGTGTTCTTTCAAATTGAATCTAGAATTCTTGTGGCTTATGGTTCTAATGTCTTGCTAGAAACCCTATACTCTTTTTTGCTTGATAATATTCTTTTGTTCTTTCCTACCAGGCTACTTGATTCTACATTATTGAGATAAATGGCCTTATTTTTACCTCTCTCACAGAAATATCAACAAATAAATCTATATATATTTTAGCTAATAAGTTATGTGTAAATAACTCACACAATAAATTTGTTGTTCTAGAGTAGTTTTTTTGTAGGCCTTCAATAACTCTTTATCATTTGGATCATGTGGCAAGTTACAATAATTCTTAATAGCTTATACCTCGAGAGCTTCTCATTTAAGAACATGCTATACATCTTCAAGAGATTTCTACATGCAAGAAGTAATTCTCCTATTTTACAAGCTTCTATTTTAACTTCTATTTGATTATATTTGTCATTTAAATTTTCCAATTCCTTTAGTAACTTTTTCTTGACCTTTTTCAAGAGAATTTCTTGAAGAACTTCCTTTTGAGATGTTTTGTGGATGTTTCTTGTGGCTAGTTTATCTACTCCTTTAATTAATTTTTTTTTTTAATCTCTCTCTACTAATAATATTCTTAGTTTCTATATCTCTTGCTTCTACTAAAAATAATTCTCTACTTTGGAAAACTAAATTGTATGTTGTATTTATTTCTAAACTCTTTCCTCCTTGTCTTCTAGAGTTGTCATGTGAGTCTTCCCTTTGGTTGGGCTCTTTTGTAGAGAAAATTTAGTTTCACTCTCCTCTAGAGTCATTATTGTTTCTTTCTCTAAAATTGGACTACCTCTTTGTATTGGTGCTTTAGTAATAGGTGAATCATGCACCTATGGAAGTACTGTAGTGGAAGTGTCTTTTGGATCAATCTCTTTAGGGTTTTTTTGCACTTGAGGTTGTCCATCATTGAAGGTTAATTCAACATTTTGGTGTTTGCTCCTCCAAAGAGAATGTGAGGAATTTATGGACCCTTATTTTGGTTCTTATCACCTCTTCATACAGCTAATCCATTTTCTCCTCCTCATTATTGGTAATTATTTCTATCATTTCCTATTGATCAAGGATTTTATATGCTAAGTGCTCCTATGATGATTTCTCCATGGATGGCTTAGCTAGGTCCTCAAAATCTTCTCGCTTATTTAGAAAAACTTGTGCCTATAGAATTTTCTATTCTAGGTTTGGAGAAGTGACTATTAAAGGGACAACTCATGATGTTTCCCTTAATCTTGGTTTTTTACTTTTTATTTTTAAAATATTGTAAAAACTTAATCTATTTTTATCAATTTTCTTATTCTTCAAAATTTGATGTTTTCACAACAAGGTGATGAGACCATGATGCTTCAAAGGCTCATTTCCCTTTTTTTATTTTTCTATCGTTGTTTTTAATTAATCAAACAAATATGAAGGTAGGTTGATTTTTAAAGCTGGTTTTTCTGCACCATGAAATAGGTGGGTCAATATTTGAAAATGTTGGTCCCACAATTAATCTCTAAATAGGTTGTGAATAAATTATTCTACTAGATCTATATTACACCCTTCAATTTTTTATAGAAAATTTAACCATTCTACAACCTAAAAGATATCAATTAATGCTTGAACTCGTAATAGTATTTTGGAGAATCTAGTTCTACTTTCCTTTTTACACCCATTTTCCTTGTTGATTTGATTGAGGTAAAGTGTTATTATAGAGTGAGTGTTCTATCATAATATGTAGGGTTTGGGGTGTAGACAACCATGAAAAGATCAAAGCATCTTACCTAGGAAGTTGGATTAATAGAGGATGATAGAGGTTGTTGGGATTCTTTGGCATTATTATGGTTCATAATGGTGATTCATACAGATTGTTCTTTCACCACAATTTTTTGTCAGTTGGAATAGGGTGACATAATTTATTAATGGTTTATTTATTATAGTTGGATAAAATCATATGAATTAATTGATTATATAATAGGATTGATTACCTTCATAATTAATAATAGATGTACATGTACTGGACACCATTATTGCTATAAATCAAAATTTCCATGAAGATTTTTGATGTGTTAAAATTATGATGAAGATTAAATATTATTAAGTACTTCTAATATTGAAAGTGATTTATTATACTTTATATCATAAATGTAGATAAGATAAATTTATTTGATAAGGGTATTGAGAACTTTAAAAGTACTTGTCCACATATCACTAGAGAATGACACATGTTTGATTCTAAAGCTATAAAAATAAAGCTTCCAAATTTTGTTAATGACTTAGGGATATCAAATTCTAGATAAAACATTAATTTTTTTGGGGAGTCATTGAAAGTATGCCCTCGAGAGAACATGAACAATATTCTAGAGCATTATTGAAAGGATCCTTTTGGAGGAAACATGAATGTACTTTTGAAGCATTGTTGAAAGTAGGCTTCTAGAGGAAACATGAACATTCTTTTAGACCATTAGCGGAATGATGCTTCTAGAGGAAACATAAAAATCCTTCTAGAGAATTGTTGAAAGATTGTTTTCAGAGGAAACATAGATATCATTTTGGAGCATTATTGAAAGAATACTTCTAAAGGAAACATGAACATTCTTTTGAAACATCATTAGAAGGATTCATTTGAAGAAAACACAAACATCCTTTAAGAGCATTGTTGAAATGATGCTTATAAAGGAACACTAAAATCCTTTCGGAGCATGATTGAAAGGATTATTATGGAGGAAACATGAAAACAATTTTGGAGAATTGTTGAGAGGATGATTTCAAAGGAACATAAACATATTTTTAAAGAATTATTGAAAGGATGTTCTAAAGGAAACATGAACATCCTTCCAATTTCATAGGAAACACAAACATCCTTTTGGAGCATCATTGAGAGGATACTTTTGGAGGAACACACACATCCTTTTATAGCATTATTGAAAGGGTGTTGATGAGTCTAGTTTATGGTTCAATTTTGATAGATTTTGTTATCCATTTGTTATAGTTGTCATAGAATTTGATGCTTGGATGTTGACCTTTTTATGATATTTCCCCAAAACCATAGACATTGGGCATAAGCTTATTTTCATAACCTTTAAATGAAATTGACATGCTATATGAACTATCTATGTTAATTTTACATTTGGATTAATGAATGTCACTTTAAGATAGTTACAAATATGTAGTTGTTGTGCATATTAATATTGTCATGAAAATATAATTAGAGGCCTGGAATTCAAGAAGATTCCACTAATTGGTCATTCGCCATAACGGTCAACACATTGATCATTCAAGGAGGGAGGACTCTCAACATTGAGAGATTCCTCATTCAAATCAAAATTGTAACCACCTTGTAAATGGTCTTAATTGTCTGTTGAGCAAATATAGGCGTTACTGTTGTGCTAAGTTTGCGTTCAAGCAAACATGCTTGACCAGATTTTGCACATGCGTAATCGCCTCTCCACTTTTTATGCTTTTCCTAAAGTGGTGTTCTCCTAATATGTGGGAGTTGACCGCCTTGCTAGGTGATTAGTTAGTAGCTTCTTTTCCTATAAATAAGACTCATATGCTCCTTCTCAGAAGGTTGCTTAATCCGATGATGTACTCGCATTCTTAGTTTTTCAGTAATATAGTCATGTTGCTCGATTGTACTCATGTTTTCCAATGAATGAAATGAAGTTATAAGTTTGTGCATCTGAGTTTACATTTGTTTTAAGGGATACGCATCCAAGGGGGCCCACTCGGTGAGTATTTTGTCCCTTAGTTTAGTTTTTTTGTTTGTTCAATAATTAGTTAAGAATTTGGCATTATTTGTTCCTGCATCCACTAGAATTCCATTCTATGACTGTTCCTACAGCCAAAGCAGACATAGTAGTTTCTTGTTTGTTCACTCAGATTTTCATTTTTATCATGCATTTCAACTTAGTTTAGTTATTGGTTGATGCTCGACACTTATGTTATTTCTTTCCAAGCAATTTACTTTCAACATCGTGTCTTTCTTAGTTGTAGGATGAATATGGCTACTTTGGATTCCTAGTGCACATACTATGCTGATCCATTTCAATTTTACGTCCCTAGGCTGAAAATTTAAATCCACCTTCATGATGATTGAAATAAATATTCAGGTTAGATGTCCAATCTTTGAATCGCAACTGTAAGGGCTCAGTTGTTAAATCATTGTAGGAGGCCAATAGGTGCTTTCAAAGGAACGTGAATATCCTTTCAAAGCATTTTTGGAAGGACATTTTTGGAGGAAACATGGAGATTATTTCATAGCATCATTTACTAATTCCAGAGGAAATATGAGACCTCAAAAAGAAACATGATATATTTATTTATTGTAATTAACACAAAGTACTTACCTCAAGTTTATTGGTAAAAGAGAGATTCCCTTCATAGAATGAATGCTAACCTATTTTCAATCATCTAGATGAATTATTTATCTCTTGCTGGTTTTTTGTACAAACACAATCTATGATCCTTTACTACAAGTGATCTTGTATCCCCATCATTTGGCTTCAAATGTACAATTCCATTTTAAATATGTATTCCACTTCATAAGGTCCTAACTAACATGTTCAAATTTTTCCTTTAAAGTCTTTGTATATGGAGTCAAATAATAGTGTCCCATATCCTTTGTGAAACATATTTTCTTTGATATGATGGTCATGCCATGCATTCCTTTGCCTCTGCATTAATTTTGTCTCTTGTATATCTTCCAATCAAATCTCATCCAATTCATTTAGTTGCAGTACTCATTCTACCTGAGCTTTGTCTAGATATAAACCCACATCCATGACTATCCTCAACATTTGGAGTTCAAAATAATAGGAATGATGGGTTTCTTTCCAAAAAACTAGTTCATATGATGTGAATCTTATGGTTAATTTCTAAGTAGTATTATATGCCCAAACAAAATCATGTAATTTTCTAGCTCAATCTTTCCAACCTATTAAAATTGTTTTCATGAGAATATTCTCCAGCTCATGATTAGTTACTTTCACATGACCATCTTCTTAAGCATAATGTGGTGATGAATTTGTATGGCTTACTTGGAAATGGTTAGTGAAGGTTAAAATACATTTTGACATGAATTTAGGTTCTTCGTCTATCACAATAGATCTTGGTACTCCAAGTCTAAAAAATACTATGTTAAAGAGGAAATCTACAACTTGCTCTTCTTTGGCTACCTTAAATGTTTGCACTTCTATCTATTTTGTGAGATACTCTATACTTGAGTATGTATTACTTCCCTTAAGATGGTGGATCAATGGGCCCTATAAAATCTAATTATCATTTTTAAAATGGTTTTAGGACTATCTAAGACTAGAGTGGAATTATAATGGATGTTGTTGGTCTCTCCATTCTTTGGCATCCATCACACTTCAATATTTATCTCTTAACATCCTTATGCATAGAGGGCCAGTAGTATTTAACACCCAAGATTTTATGAGAATTTTTTTTGTAGAATAAAGCCATCCTGAAGGATCATCGTGACAAGCTTGCATGATGCTATAGTTTCAATAAACTCTTACACACATGTAAAACCATATTAGGTACACACTTAAATAAGAAATCATTAATCTATTTTAAATTCATACTTTCTTTAGCTAATCTCCTCTAACTTTTTGAGAAGTATGGTAGAAATTCTCTTGTGGCCAAATAATTGGTTGTTTTTAAACCAAGGTGTATGCATATATATATAATAGTTTCTCATCTATAAATTCATCTTTAACTGGTTCATATTCTTTGTCTTCGTGATGTATCCTGGATAGGAAATCAATTACTACATTAAATTTTCTAGGTTTTTCTATGCTAGTTATATTTAATTACTGGAGAAGTAATAGCCATCTAATTATTCATCCAATAACAACAAGTTTATTCATTAGGTATTTAATGGCTAGGTGATTTGTATACAATTATCTTATAACCTATAATATAATAACAATTTATTGAGAGCATGTATGATAACATGATTACTAGAAGCTAAATTTTTTCCAATAAAATAAATAGCATATTTTCCTCCATTTCTATCCTCTTGTTCGTGAAATGCACCAATGGAATCATTTGAAGCATCTGCATAAATATAAAATGATAATTCCTTGTTGGGTCCACATAACACTAAAGCAGTTATCAAATTTTCCTTGATAGTTTTGAATAAGGTTTGACATTCCTAAGTCTAGGAAAACTCAACATCCTTCTAGAGTAGGGAAAACATGAGGGATACAATTTTCATTGAAATTATCAATGAACCTATAGTAATAATCGACATGCCTAAGGAATCTTTGCACATTGATTTGAGTTTTTGGGGCTTCTAAATTTTGTAATACTTTGTTCTTTTAGGATCAACCTTAATGTCTTCAACGGAGATATGTTGTCCCAACACAATCTCTTGTTCAACCATAATAAGACATTTTTCATGAATAAAGGATAATTAGTGCTCTTCACATTGTTTAAATACTTTATCTAAGTTTTGAAGTGTCTTTTCATAATTGTCACCATGGGCTATAAATTCTTTCTTTTAGATCTCTATGTAATAATTCACAAGTTCAACAAAAATAGCCAATAGTGCTATCTAAAATGTGTTTGGAGCATTGCATAGTGTAAATAGAAAAACCCAATATGTGAAGGTCCCTAATGGATATGTGAATGTGGTTTTGTCTTGATCTTTTGGAGCTACTTGTATTTAATTATATCCACTAAATCCATCTAAAAATTAGAAGTATCTTTTTCTAGCCATTATCAAGGACTTGACCAATGAATGGTAAAGGAAAATAATATTTGTTGGTTTCCTTATTGAGTTCCCTATAATTAATACATACTCTCCATTTGCCACCTTTATTTGGAAAAACTACCAAGGGTGAAAACCCTTGACTATCAGATATCATATATATGAACCCTACTTGTAGAAATATTTTAATTTTTGCTCTAGTTATTTCTCTAAGTGTAGGGTTAATTGTATATTATGGTTGGAAAACTGGTCTAACATGCTCAGTTTAAATATGATAACTAAAAACATTTGGATGTATCCATCTCATTTTATTAGAATCACATGAAAAAATATTTAGAATTGTTTACCAAAATATTAATTATTGAAGTTCATGTTGTTCTATAAACCAATTATTAATATTTAATTTTTTTCTTGGTAATACCATAATTTGTTTAGTCTTTTGGTGATAAGAGGAGACCACATATGTTTCACTCATGAAGGTATTAAGGGGGAAATGGTGAGGTTCCACAATATGGAAGGTGGCTATATATTTAAAGAAACATTACTTCTTGGAGTCACATTAGTCAACAAACAATGAAATATTGTGAGAAATTCCTCCTTTTTATTTTGAGAAAATTCCAATATGCTGGTTTGGATATGAATTTGAAGAGTGTAATTTGATTCAATGATATCTCCATCATTTTTAAATTTTAGATAATTTTCTAATTCATCATCAGTTTTTAATCACAACATTGTTAATGAAGCCATATTTTCTTATTCGCAAGTTTGAATTGGTTCATTTGTAACCCATAAACCATCACATTATTTATAAATGGTTAGACAAGACGATATAACAATCATTATTTACTATTAAAATTCCATTATAAATATTTATTCCCCTCGATCTGAAATCTATTCAAGCTATAACTATAGCTAGCTAGGGTCTTCCTAGTATCAATAGATAAATGTCTTTATGGGTTTGTAACTTAATAGCCTAAAAATCTACAAGACATTCCCATGTTTTAACCATAATTGAAATATTTTCTAAGGTCTCTTCTAGAATGGAAATAGATTGGTCTACCATCTGAAGAATACTTGTAGGCTTTAGGCTTGTCAATGACAACAATTCTATCACATCTACATTCATGACATTAATAACATCTCCCAAATCCACAAGGGCATTTAAAATTCCAACTCACCAATAGATATAATAATGATAGGACTGCCATGATCACCATATATAGGTGGAAGAAATTTCCTTGAAAGGAGATCATCTAGGTATCCATCAATCTATATAGTATTGATCTAATTTTATTTTTGTCACTAGTATTTTTATGCACATTTGTCTAACCAATGGATTTATCTTAGGTATTTTTTTGACTGTCTATAACAATAAAAATTTGATGATCAAAAAAATTATTTCTTGCATAAGGTAAGTCTTGTTCATAGTGATTGGTTCCTAAGGACATTTTAGGTTGACCTCTTTAATCCTCTTAAAGGGGCTTGTTTGAAAATATATTCATCTTTTATTTTGGGGTGATCCTTCATAAGAGATTTAGAAAAGGACTGTATAATGTCTATAGTGGACTATTCAAGAGGATCATTAGAAGGCTTCTCTAGAGAGGCTCTAGATAATGTCCTTGGGTAGGCTTCAAAAGATAACTCTAGAGCATTGCTAAGAGGATCTTTTGAAGTAGTTTTGAAAGATAATTCTAAAGGAATTTTAGAGGTTTTCTTGAAGCCAGTTTCATCAATGGATATTCTATGGGGTTCCTTAGTAGATTTCTCATCACTTTAGTCCACAAGATTAGCCTTATTATTTGAAAATATTTATTCATCTCCATTATTTTAATTATGGTTGGTTGATGTAGATTTTTTCCTAAACTACGTTGTATAGATTTCTAATATATCATATTAAATCCAACCATGTTATCTTCTTCATTTGAGTTTATATCTATTATTCTTGGGGTAAGCAACTAGTTGGCTTGGTGTGTAACTTGGTCGGCCTACTGTTGACTCTATGGAGGTGACAATATTTGAACACTCAGAATATTGAGAGTGGGGGTGAATTAGTATTCTATGAAACCAATTAACCACATAAACATTCATTTTAAGCATCATATTCAATTTACATTAAGGAAAGAAACTGTGAAAACAACCATCAAAGCATATAACACATGAACACCAATTGTTTACATGGAAAACCCAAAAAGGGAAAAACCATGGTGAGGATTAGCTCACAATATATTATAATTGATTATAAGATATTACTGAAAGGCTCACTACCAAGTGGACTCACTATTCGATGGAATCACTATCCAGAGAATAAGAGAAATAGAAGAGAGGGGTGGCTACTACCAAGATTTGAACTACTACAAATGCATCTATAGTATGTAGGAAATACAGTTCCACTAAAGCTCAAAAACACTAAATCAACACACTTCATATTACTCTGCTCTTCTTTGCATTCACATCACATTTGCATGCTCTACTTAGGAATTCACATCACACATATTTTGTAGTACTTCTCATATATTATATCATCACAGCAACACTGAAAATGATCCTACACTTATACAATTACATTTGCAAACACCTACAACATCAATTAGGTCAACCTAATTAGATGTATCATTTAAAACAATAACTTGTCAGCTCAAGATCAACCATACATGCTTCACGCATTAATTCAAAAACTTTTAACACACGAAATAGGTCTACGTGGACCTATAATAGTTGCCACATAACGGATCAAATCTAAACTCCACACGACCTCGAACATATTAGGTCAGCACTGTTGGTGAGACAACACCAAAATTCACCAATATATTATCTTCAAACCGACACGTAGATCTCCAATCTACACACCACTTGGAACTTAGATGTAGTTGACACCTTTAAACACTTCCAAAAATCTGCAAGACAATATATTCTTTCAAGGTGATATCATGCGAACTAATCAAAATAAGTACTCTATATAGGAAACACTGTCACTAGCAAACCCAAAATATTATCATCCATAACTTTTGCATTGGAGGTCAAAACAACATGAAACTCTGGATTTAAGGTCCTCATACACACACCAAAAATTCCTTATAACCATAGATAGAAGTACCTCAAGACGAAGCAATGTGGACCCAAAAACTGATGCTCTGTACACTGAAAACTATGTTTTGACACAACCAAACAATCAACTCATTTGTGTGGCATCAAAGAAAAATACCTGCATCTCTACACTAGATTGTCATCATTTTAAACACACATGCACACTAGATCAACTGATAATCAAAGTAGACCTCTCAAACCACAACCTCTTAAACCATAATATTGACATCAAGGACACCACTATATCTGCACACTATACATCTCATGCTCATGTTTCCAACAAGCATATCAATGTCAAAATCCTTAAACTTCCAACACAATAGTGCTTGTTGTTGATTTGGCATGTAGTGAGGTCCTTGATATAATTGGTTATGTGGAGGGCTCCATTTCAATGGAGGGTTTAGAGGGTACCATGACCATTATGGTTGGATAGAGAATTATGGTTAAATGGACCATTCTGGACTTGACCATTGTTGATTTGTCCATTTTGGGGGTCCACAGTGCTATGAGCCCTGATACGAAGGTCGAGATGTTATCCATTGATTATTATTCTAGCTATGTTGATATCACCAATTAATAGTTTAATAATTGACCACACGGGAAATTACTTCTAGGCCTTTGTCTTATATAATTAACCTCCTCCTTTATTGGAGAAGGATTTTTTTGAGTTTTCTTATCATACCGAATTTTCTAATTCCTCCCTTGGTTTAAGAGTAGTCTCTACAAATTGCAAAGATCTCATGAATACCTATTTTGACTACATATCCTTTCCCCATTAAATCAAGGAATCTTCAAGGATCCTCTTCAAGCCCTTTTAAAAATATGATTTAACTAGTTCAGGAATTATTATATTTTCACCACATCGTTTCAACACAAAAAGGAACCTATTCAAAAAGTCCTCTATACTATCATCTATTTTTTTAAGGCATGATAACTCCTTCCTATCACTAACTCGATAATAATCTTAGTATTTTATCCAAAAAAACCATTTCCATTTCCTATTAGGTCCTAATTGACCCAAAAGATGATCCCATAAACCATTGCATAACTGCATCTTTTAACATAAACGAAATAACTTAAATTTTTGGTTATCAAATTTATAGTCATACATTTGGAAGAGGAATTTAAATTCAAATATAAATTGGTGTGGTTCCTTTGAGGCTATACCTCTAAATGTGGGTAGGATGGAGGGAGACATGTTCTTCATGGGGTATCTTCATCTTTATTTAGTTTAATTTGGTAGGCAAACATTCTTTCTACCCTTCTTGCTTCTTCTCCATTATTGTTATCCATGATTTTTGTTGAATTAATCTCTAGTAATTGTTTAACTTGGAGTTTTTTGTGTGAAATCTCAAGTAGGCCTTGAATGAGTAATTTTTGTTGACAAATTTTTGTAGCTAAGACCTCTCTTCCTTTTGGATTGATAATTAATGTTTGGGGTTAGGGGTTTTCATAGTAAATCTTTTGTGAGTTCCCTTGTTCTAGTGATGTAGAAGGATTTGTTGTTTTAGGCTATCTAACTAGATTCCTAATGACACCTAGTGTAAATAACATTCCCCAACAATGACACCAATAAATGATAAGGGACCATCAAACCTTGTACATTAATAATTAATGTTTTGTCAAATTGGGTGATATCCAATGGCTATATGTAATAGGAGGCTAGGTACCCTATTATAATGAGTTGTTTTAAGATAATAAATGAAGGAGTACTTATCTTGAAATAAAATATGACTAGGGAAGCATTTAGAATCTCATTCTACTAAAAAAATTGATATTTAATCCACAAAAAATAGTTAAAAATTGTTACAAAAGGGAACAAAAATTTCTAAGCTACTTGACTATTCTAAATGAAAATTTAAAACTACTTAACTATTTATCTACAAATAGTGATATACTACCAAATTATTCGAAATATTTTAAATAATCATTTAAAAAAAAGTTAAATTCATGTATTGATTTTGTTTCTACATAATGTAATACTTTATCACATCATAAATACATTGAACAACACACAAAATGACACAAACAACACAAATAAATTAAATTTTAGGTACAAAATTAATGATTTACTTTATATATGGAAGGAATGACATGATGGTGCTATGTGAGGAGGCGATGACGTGAGCTAGGGCTCGTGTGCCCTAGCCAATGCTTCTTCCACTGTGTTGGCTCGTGGTTGGGTGCCCTGCGTCTAAAGTTTGTTATCTGTGTTTATTGGTCGACGGGGGGAAGTTTATGGTGTTGGGGTTTGTTGTATTATGGGGAATCCATTGAACAACTTTGGAGCAGTCTCTTTTGTTCTTTGTTGCATTTTGGTGGTGCCTTGCATCGGTGGGGGAGGCATAAGGGTTTGTGTATTTTCTTCTATTTTTGTGCTTGTTTGAGTTTGGATTAAGTGTGGAAGGAGGCTATTTCTTCTTGTTTCCCGAGTGGGGTTTGGGTGGATCTGTTTGTGGCTCTTTTTTCTCTTAGTGATGGATTTAGGGGAAGCTTCGGGCCTTAAATCCTCTCTATATTTTCATGTTGCTCTTGGAATGAATTCACCATCTCGTGTGATGAGGGTGGTTGAGAATAATTTATTTGATTAGGATGTGGGGGTTGGAGGGTTTGCTTTGTCTGGGGGATCTCGTATCGCAAAAATAAATGGATGTTTGGAGTGAAGCAAAGAAAGATCAGTTTTGGTAATTTAACTAGAGTCAATAGCTGAAGATATTGAGTATTTCTCAAAACATGCATTGTTTTGTAAATTTATGGGATTACGATTTGGCTTCAATTTTTGGAATCGTGGGTTCAGCGGACCTGGGCTCTAGGGGTTGAAATGGAGGTTATGCTACTGGTGAATAATTATTTCATGGTATTTTTTAACTATATGGCTTATCAAAATCGTGTTTTCGAGGGGGGGATTATTTCCATAACCAAATTGGCTTATTTATTAAGCCATGGCATGATGGGTTCAATCCTTAAGAGGAGCTGTCGAATAAGGTTCTGGTGTGGGTTCGCCTTCCTCGATTTCCTATTGAATGTTAGCATAATGATATCTTGCAAAGGGTTACATCACTGCTCAGGAAACCAGTGGGTCCTTCTCAACAAACCCAGGATAGACAAATAATGACTTTTGCTCATATTTTTGTAGAGATTGACTTGCGTAATCCTCTTCTAGACTCTTTGGAAATACGTGTGGGTGCAACAAATGGATTATGAGACTTTGCCTTTCTGTTGTTGTCTGTGTCATGAATATGGTCATCTACAGTGAGGATGTCCTAGGGCCAAATTTGATGAGTCTCAAACTTCACAGCCTCCTCACAATCCCACTAAGGTTGATAAGGGCAAGGCTCCTATTTTTGGTAATATTGGTAATGTTGCTAGTTCAGAGGGTTTCACTCCTATTAAAACCCAAAATAGGAATCATGGATAGAAGAGGACTTTCAAGGATTTCCAAGAAGAGGATACTTTTAATAGATTTGAGGTTTTGAATGACCTTAGTCAGTAGGAGGTGAATTCAGGCTTGTTGGTTATGGATCAAGGGGTTTTGGAAATGGCACATGAGAGTAATATTACTGAGAATATTCAGAGTACACAAGCTGTTGACGCTTTGAAAATGAACACTGACCTTAGTATGACAGTTTTAGTGGGACCTATTGGAGTTGAGAAGATACAACACCACAGAAGCCCAAAAGATCTTTGCAAGCAAATAACCTATTACAAGGAGAAGCAAAGAGAAGCAACAAAGGAAATGCTCAAGAATGTGGAGCAATTTATTCACCTGAAAATGTAAAATGAATAATATGATACAAAAGATAGTTTTCAACTACATATAGATGAAAACCCTAAAAAGAAAAACCCTAGGCTTTCACAATAATAATTAATAAAGTAATTAATTATTATGTACCTAATGTTAGCTTAAGTGAAAAGAGGTAAAAGGGAACTTTACGTAATTAAACAAATATTGTTTAATTAATAAAGTAAATACCCAATTACTCTAACAGGACCTGAGGTCATTTCGACTACGAAGAAGGGTGGGAGGGAGATTTCTCTTCCATTGATGAAAGAAGGGCCTGATTTAGAAAAAGGCAACGAGGCTTCTCCTCCGTTGGGGATTCTTCATAAAGATATAAAAAAAAGGGGTTGTTGAGAAGTCCTCCAAGGTTGGGCATAAGAAGGACTTAGATAAGATCAAGTTGATGGGGGAAACATTGGTGGAGCCATGTTCTGTTAGGACTCTAGACTCTCACTTCTCTAATCCTCAGAAATGATCATCCTCTCATGGAATGTAAGGGGATTGAACAGTGGCCCTTGACAAAAATTTGTTCATGATTTGATGAGAAAGCATTCTCTTGATGTGCTTTTTTGATTGGAAACTAAGTTGTCGGTTCAAAATATGGGTGGTTTGGATCCTAAATTATGGGGGCAGGGTCAATGCCAATGCATTGGTGCCCAAGGTAATGTGGGGGTGTAGCTTGTATTTAGAATCCTCTAAAGATTCACCCTCTCTAGTGGATGTCTTGCAAGTCTTCCATTTCAGTGGTGGCCGTGAGCTTGGAAATGGGCGAAACTATTCTTCTCTCTAATATTTATGCTCCTATTGAGTTTTTCGATAAGCAATACTTGTGGTATCATATCTGGTGTATTTCAAGCCATGCTCCTCTTTTTCCTTGGATTATTGTAGGTGATTTCAATGCCATTACTGATTGGAATGAAAAAAAGGGTGGAATTTTGAGGTTGGAGCCTGCTTCTTTTCTTCTCCATGATAACATTTTTGCGTTGAATCTTGTTGACATCAAGCCGAGTAATGGTTAGTTTACTTGGAACAATAGGAGGTTGGGGGAGGATTGTATTGCTAAGAGGTTATATAGGTTCCTGGTTTCTTGTTTCTGGGTTGGTGGTTCTTGGTCTACTTGTTTTGAAATTTTGGACTGGAGGGGCTCATATCACTGGCCTATCAAATTATCTATTTCTTCGGCTTGGCTTGCTTGATCTCCTTCTTTCAAGTTTCAACTTATGTGGCTATGTGACCCTTATCTACAAGTTCATGTTACTGACTGGTGGAGTAAGGGGAGACCTAATTTTGGCACTGCTACATGTACTGTTTTGCCAAATAGCTACAGTATGTGAAGTACCGGCTTAAAAGGTGGAACAAACAGTGTTTTGGTATATTTTCCATGCTAAGGTTGTGGCTCAGGTTGATTTGGATGTTATCACGAGGGATATTAGACAGTCTGGTCTTTTTGAGATCTCCCTCAAGGAGGAGGAAAGGGCATTGAAATTTTTGGAGGAATGGGAGTTGTGTGAGGAAATTTATTGGAAACAAAAGGCTCAGGTCAAGTGGCTATAGGAGGGGGATAAAAACACTACCTTCTTCTTCAACTTTTTGAAAGCCAAGAGACATGGTAAATCGATTCCTTTTCTTGTGAATGACAAGGGTGAGCATTTATCTTCTTTAGGGGATATCTCAGGTGAAGCCTTGCAATTTTTTGCTTCCTTATTTAGAGAGGACTCTCCAAATGTGTTGGATGAAGAAAATCAAGTGTTGTCCTATATTCCTTCTTTGGTTACTAGGGAGATTAAAGGGAAAAATAACATACAGGATCTAAAGACCCAATAGTGCAGAATACATTCCCTTAACACTAATACAACAGAGGAGAAGAGCATAAACAAGTTTCAATAGCATCTAAAAACTACTTGAGATAAAATACATGCAACATAAAATAGATTACATAATTGAGCATTCACAGTTGACACAAGATATACGTGGTAAAACCTTTACAGGTAAAAAACCCATCACACAAAGTCAAGACTATTTTATATTACAATAACAAAATAGTTACATACAAATTACAATCTTCTCTGATAAGCTCATAGCAGTCCTCACCGAATTATCTCACTCTTACAATGTTCATTCAACATACAGTTCTGACCAAAAACTATCACAGTCTCATGCAATATGTCATCGACTTCCTTAATTCAAACGTTGCATTCAATTTTGTCAATCAACCGCTAATCACAAGGTACATCAATCTCTGATCCAATCGCACCAACGATTTTCCCATACCAATCTTCCTACATATAACCAACTAGGACATAACTTCTTTACCCAAATCAGGTCCTGTCCACCACCCTGAGTCAACCTGCAATAACTGTTGCTATGACTTTGGCCTCTAGCCAATTATCGCTCTGACATTGAGCCACTTGTCCACATCTCATTCACCATCTACTTCTATAACCGAGTCCAACTCGGTCAAGACTGGCCCCAAGCTCGACTGAGCTCTCCAAATCTTTATCGCATTACCGTCGAGCCCAATCGACCAGCTCGCGGTATGGCGGTAAGACAATCGAGTTCATCTGAGCTCTTACCGTGGCCAGGATTGAGATGTCCTATGGTATGGTGGTGAACTGACCTGGCTGACCGCTTGCGATCTTACCACGACCACCGCGGTCACTCACTTGATTGGCCACGGTATGGCAATAACCGCCAGCCAGACCGTTGGTTGTCTTATCGTGGCCATCGCGGTCAGTCTTTTGACTAGTCGCGATACAACGGTAACTGCTAGCCAGGCCGCTTGCGGTCTTACCTCGGCCACCACAGTCAGTCTCTTGACTAGCCGTGGTACAACGATAACCGCTAGCCAGTGTCGAACGATTGTTACCGCGACCATCGCGGTGAGGAAGGAGACCGCGCGTGCTATGGCGGTAAAGCCAGAAATAGACAATTTTAATGCCAAGTATGTAAAGATGGGGCTTCAAGCTGGAAGTTGAGACATAGTTTCTCAACAAGCTCCCACTTGGCAAACACTTCCAGCTAGCCCCATGGCTTCAAAAAATCACTGTCTGTCATAGGCCCCAAGGCCCATCGATTTTGTGCACCATCTGAACTTGTCTGTACTAACCGGCTTTTTCAAAGCATCTATAACATTCTTCAAGGTGTCCACCTTTTCTAGAATGAACTTGCCATCTTCAACCATATTCCTTACAAAATGATATTGTACATCAATGTTCTTGGTCCTGGCATGAAAGGTTAGATTCTTTGCTAAACAAATGACACTCTGACTGTCACAATAGATTGAAATCTGCCCAGCATTAAATCCAATGTCTGAACACAAACGGTTTAACCAAACAACCTCTTTACAGGTGTGAGTTGTAGCCATGTACTCTGCCTCTATCATTGATAAAGCAACTACAACCTATCGCTTGCTCATCCAACTGGTTGCTCCATCATTAAACATGAAAGTGTATCCATTGGTGGATCGCCTGCTGTTAATGTCCCTTGCCCAATCTGAATCAATATAACCTTGGATGCTGAGAGATTTTTGTGATGCAACCATATTGCCATGGTAACACAATGCATAATCTGAAGTCTCCTTCAAATACCTAAATACTCTCTTCACAGCATCCCAATGTGATCTTCCCAGATTTGCCATAAATCGGCTTAGAATTCTCATTCCTTGGGTAATGTCTAGTCTTGTACAAACCATAACATACATCAAACTGCCAACAACACTTACATAAGGCACACTGGTCATGTCCACCATCTCAGTAGCAAACTTTGGATAGTCTTCAACAGACAACTTAGTTCCATGTATGATTGGAACAACAAGTTGCTTTTAGTCATCCATGCTAAACCTCTCCAGAACTATCTTCACATACTTACTTTAACTGACCCAAAGTTGTCTGGTTGTTCTATCCCTGGTAATCTCCATTCCAAGAATGTACCTTGCTGCACCAAGATCTTTCATTTCGAACTTTACAGAAAACTGAGATTTAAGATCAAAAATCATAGTCTTGCTATTTCCAATGAATAAAATATCATCCACATACAGGGTAATAACAAGCACACGATCATTCTTAGATTTATAAAAAATTCAATGATCAGATTTTGATCTCACAAATCTAATTGACAACACAAACGTGTCAAATTTCTGGTATCATATTCTAGGAGATTGCTTTAAACCATAGAGAGATTTATTCAACTTACAAATCAGATTTTGTTTACCTCTTTCAACAAAATGCTTAGGTTGGGACATGTAGATTTCTTCTTCTAGCTCACCATGGACAAATGATGTCTTCACATCTATCTGCTCAATTTCAAAATCATATATAGCTGCCAATGATAATGAAAATCTGATGGATGTCAGCTTTGTTACAAGGGAAAAAATCTCTCCATAATCAATTCCCTCAATTTGAGAAAATCCCCTTGCAACCAACCTAGCCTTATACTTCTCAACACTGCCATCAAGATTTGTCTTCCTTTTGAATATCCACTTACAACCAATAGGCTTTCGCCCTTTAGGCAATGATACAAAATTCTAGGTTTCATTCTTTTTCAAAGAATCCATTTCTTCATTCATGGCTTCTAGCCAATACTTTGAATCAGCTATGTTGATTGCTTCCTTTACAATCCTAGGCTCATTAGTGCTAGTAATTAAAGCATAGGCACAATTTGAATCTAACATAGAGAAACCATACCTTTCAGGTTGTCTTTTTTCTCGTGTCGACCTTCTTATAGGCTGAGGTTGTTCTTCATCATCAGAACTTCTAGAGCTGCTTGAGCTCTCCTTAGTCTCAGGCACACTATGCAACTCTTCCCTTTCTGGAGTTTGGGGAATCTCAACTGCATCCTTCTTCTTGTCACTCTGATCTGTCCCAAGCTATTGATCACATACTGAAGGTTTTAGCTCATGAAATATCACACTTCTGTTGTACAAAACCTTCTCATTAACAGGGCTCCAAAGCTTGTATCCTTTCACACCAACTCTGTAGCCGATGATAATACATTTGATAGCCTTGTTATCCAATTTAGATCTCTTTTCACTTGGCACATAAACATATGCCTCACAACCAAATACACAGACATGCCTCAGAGAGGGCTTCTTACTAGACCATGCTTCCAAAGGCGTCTTGTCAACAAGAGCAGAGCAAGGAGATCTATTTATTAGATAACATGTTGTAGCCACAACTTTAGCTCGAAACTTCTGCTCTAGACCAACACCGCTCAACATACTCCTTGCCTTTTCCATCAGTGTCCTATTCAACCTTTTAGCAACTCCATTTTGCTGTGGAGTGTAAGGCGTTGTCTTATTGCTTTTAATTCCATGGTAAGTGCAATACCTTTCAAAATCTGTAGAACAAAATTCACCACCATTGTCTGTCCTCAAGCATTTGATTTTCCTTCTAGTCT